>JANEYF010002891.1:0-600000 GCA_029963845.1 Rhamnusium bicolor | reverse complement strand
CGAAGTATTTGAAAAAGCTTTTTCTTTAAAAACAGTAAACATCGATGTACGCCAGTATATAGAGGATGGGTCACTAAAGGTATTAACATCTCATGTAAAAATAAAAGACTTTTATTCACATAAAAAAAATAAAAAAAATATACTGATAATGATAATAGGTATATTAAGGTTTATTAACAGTTATTCTACTATACTAAAAAAAGTTATTTTCCGTGCAAAACAAAATTATTTTAAAAATAAGAAAGTAAATTCAGACAATAAAATTAAATCAACTTGGAAAGTAGTTACACATTAGTAGTACGGATGAGGGCAGTGGAAAAAACGAGAATATGGCTATTAAAATTAATAACGACATAATTACAGATTCTTCTGAAGTGGCAAACGAATTTAAAATATATTTTATTAAAGCTGCAAAATTGGCACTACCTATTGTTAAATCAAAAAAAATCAAGCGAAAATTATATCAATAATATGGCAATTAACAACGCAAACCAATTTCATTTTGCACAGATTACAAGTTGCGAAGTAAGAAAAGCGATAGGCTCATTAAAACCAAAGATGTCCACTGGTTACGATGATATTCCAATAACTGTGATACAAAAAAATGTGGACGCCTTAACTAAACCTTTGGAGTATTAACTTGTCCTTGGCAAATGGAATTTTTCCACAATCTCTAAAAATTTCGGTAACAAAGCCCCTCTATAAAAAAGGAGACAAGTCACTTACTAATAACTATCGAGGTATATCTTTATTGCCATCGTTTTCTAAGATTCTAGAATATGTAGTGAAAAATCAATTAGTAACTCATTTGAATAGTAATCACATTTTAAATAATTATCAGTTTGGTTTTCGAGAGAACTGCAATACGATAGATGCAGCTTTTAACTTAATAGAAAATATCAATACATGCTTGGAGAATAGAGAGACACGATTAGGTATTTTTTGTGACTTGACCAAAGCATTTGATTGTGTTGATCATCAAATATTACTTAAAAAACTGGAATATTATGGCATACATAGTAGCGAAAATAACTGGTTAAAAACATATTTACTCGACAAATGTGTGTTGAAATAACTGAGACAAACAACGACTTAATAAAAAAAACCTATTCTGATTTTGCTGTGGTTGAAAGTGGAGTTCCACAAGGATCTATTCTGGGGCCAACATTATTCTTGATATATACTAATGATATAGTACCAAATTTTCCAGACACAAAACTTTCATTATTTGCAGACGATACTAGTATAATAATACACGATGATAATAGAAACAATTTAATAAAAAATGCACAAACTTTACTAGAGAATATATCAGACTGGTTCCTTGCGAACAGACTTGCACTCAATTGCAGTAAAACAAATAACGTAACCTTCCAACTACAAAGCGAAACAGACATTATTCTTAAATTAAATAATGAAGAAATACAACATGCTAGCTCTACCAAATTCCTCGGCATCTATATTGACTCACAATTGAATTGGTCAGTACATATAACTAACCTAAAGGCGAAATTAAGCAAAGCTATATATGCTATACTAACGATTAAAAAAAATTTTGATTTTACCTTAGCAAAAATAGTGTATATTGCGTACTTTCAGAGTTTGCTACAATAAGGAATTGAACTTTGGAGTGGAGCTAGCAATTCTGAACAGATATTTTTGATACAAAAAAAAAAGCAATTAGGGTATTATGTGATTTACCTCCTAGAGAATCCTGTAGAAACTGTTTTAAAAAGATAAAAATATTTACTCTAACCAACTTATATATTTACAGACTGGCTATTTTAATTCATAAAAATAAAGATTTTCTCACTACACCAAGTAACATACATAACTATCCGACTCGACACCAAGATTACTTATTACCTAAATATAATTATACTAGAACCAGAAAGGGGCCCCTATATTCTGGAATAAAAATTTACAATAAATTACCAGCACAGCTAAAATCATTAAACTCTAAAGCTTTTAAACGTAAAATAAAAAGAATTTTACACGAACATGAATTCTATAACTTAAATGAATATTTCGTAGCCGAAATTTAAAACAGGAAGAGGTCATCATGGTTTTCTCATGTTTTTTTTCTTTTTTTCCTTTTGTCTATTTCATAAATTCGTTACGTTTGACGTGTATAATAAAAGTGCTTTAAAAAGACAAAATATATATTTTTATGTCTGTATATATTATGTGTGTATAACTTAATTAGATTAATTATAACTGTATTATTAGGATCACTCGCTCAGTTGTAGCTTACTTCATTTATATGCATTTACTTTCTGCATATAGAAACAATGCTATAGCTGTTTGTTATTAGTCTATTAAGCGTATAACTAGGTATGTATCTAATATAATATGACCATTATAAAAAAAAATCTGTTTTTCCCTACACCTTTAAGTAGGTTCTTTATTGTTACATTATAAATTGTGTTTATTTTCACCACTATCTATTGTATTTATAATAATAATGATAGGAAATAAATGTTTGCTTACTACTTACTTACTTGAAGATTTTCTTGCAAATTTTATCAGAAATAAAACCTCAATTTTTCAGTTTTCCCTGGTCGATCAAGGTAAAGTTTTAAACACTCTTGCATCTATTAAATCAGATACTTGTGGCTGTGATGACGTAACTTTAGCTATGTTAAAACTGTGCGCCCATGATAATTTCTTGTATAACACATATCATTAATTATTTTTTGGAATGTGGATGCTTCCCGGATAAATGGAAAGAGGCGATTATTTATCATGTACCTAAAATAAACTCGCCAAATTCAGTTACAGACTTACGCCCCATTAGCTTATTGCCTGCATTCTCGAAAATTTTGGAGAAAGTAGTGTATATACAAATTAACTCTTAGCAAAAAATTTATTATACCAGTACATCAATCCGGTTTTCGCTCGTCACATAGTACTACTACATCTCTCCTTAACATGTGTGATAATATTATCAGGGCCCGTGATGAAAAAATGGCCACAGTTTTGATCTCCTTGGATTTTTCTAAAGCATTCGACACTATTGACATCACGATCAAAGTTACGTTATTACGGATTTGATGGCATTTCAACATCATTTTTTAATTTTTATTTAACAAATCGCTTCCAAAAAGTTAAACTTTAAATAATTATTCAGAAAAAAACCTATATGTTCCGTTGTCCCGCAAGGTTCTATCTTAAGGCCGCTCTTATTTGTTATATACACAGCAGATATTTTTAAGGTTTTAGAATTTTCCAGTATGCAAGCATATGCGGATGACACACAAATTGTATACCATTTTGAACCTTCTGACATTGCAAAGGTTTCTGACAACATAAATAATGATCTTAAATGTATAGTGCAGTTTTCAAAAGAACATAACCTGAAGCTTAATCCGGATATATTATATGTTGTACTTTTTTTTGTCCAAACCAAAGACGAGAAATTACTAAAAGACAATTAGACATAATGATAGAAAATAAATCTATTAAATTTATGGAAAATTCGAAGAATTTAGGGAGACGAAAAGTTAAGATTTAAAGATCATGCAAAAAAAGTTAATTCAAAAATCTTATATTCATTTAAAATTATTATATTCAAATAGGCATCTATTAAATTTTATTGTGATAAATTAACTCCTATATGAAAAAGTCTATCTGACAGCACATTTTTGTCACTTTGACAGCGATAAAAAGGTGCATCGTTTTTTATCACCGATAAAAATATATAACAATTTATAACAACTATATTTTTAATAACTGTTCCTTTAAATAATTGTATAAATAAAGATAACTATTGTTGTTGTTCGTTCACATATTCTGTCGTTAATTTATCTTGCCAAAAAACACTCGAGTTTTTCTTTTATGGATAAATTTCCTTTTAACTCAAAATTTTGCCAATCAGTAATTTTGCTCGAAAAACTGACATTTGACAAAATCGCTCGACCTGCGGTCTCGCGATTTTTTCATGTCAGTTTTTCTTATAAAATTACTGACTGGCAAAATTATTTCGTTACAAAGAGAAATTTATCCGATAAAAAAAGCTCTTGTGCTTTTACTGTTGAAAAAAACTTTGTGTCAAACTTTAGCTATACTAATTTTTGGTTACTGCGACTTAGTCTACTATCCTTGTTTGGATAAAATTACAAAAAGCCGAATTCATAAGGTTCAAAACGCGTGCTGTCGCTTTATATTTGGATTGAGGAAATTTGATCACTTTCTGATAAAATAAGAAATTTGCATTGGCTAAACTTTGAAAATTTGGTAAAATTGCAGTGCCCTTGTATAATTCTGTAGAAAAAGAAATCGAGGAAGTCGTTATACACTGAATTATTTAAAAAATCTTTGAGAGATCTTTTTCTAAATTACTAATCTACTTTTTGCTTTCTTTTTGTTTCCTCGTTTGCTTTTTTTTTGTTTCCTTGTCTGTATATTTTGTATACATTATTGTCTTCTGAATACTCGCATTTTAAATGGAGTGTTCAACATTATTCAAAACAGGAGATTTAACGACCTACTTACGATTTTATGGAGTTATCTATTCAGTGAGCTGCCAAATGAAAACGAATATAAATTTAATAATTTTCAAGTACGTTTCGGAAATGTTGGGGAAAATTGCTGAAATGGTTTCTTCAGTTTTGCATTAACGCCATTATTGAAGATGCGATTTTTTGTGTATAACCATAAATTGAAGAAAAAAATAACAGCTTTAAAATTTCGGAAATTTTTAAATTCTAAGTTCACTTCTACAGGGTTTGAAACTTTGTGAGTATTTATACAGGGTGATCCAAAATATTAATGAAAACTTAATTTTTATTAATCTTAAACAAATTAGGTATCCTTTTCTTGGTAAAAGTTTAAAATATGGAATGAAATGAAATAAAATAACGCTAAAAGTTTTTGCTAATTATTGTTATCACAGATATATAACATTTTTGGAGGTGGATGTGTTACCGTGTGAGCAGAAGTAAAGTGTACCGAATAAACAGATATTTCCTTATCTTATTTATTATATTTTTGGATCGCCCTCTATATTACTATAAAAAAACCGTTTAATTTTACAAATCGTTATACGTATTAATTGCAAAGGCAAATAAAAATTAAGTTTTCATTAATATTTGAATCGCCCTGTATAAATACTCATAAAATTTCAACCATAAGCACCCTATTGGCATGAAATTCGAATTTCAAAATTTCTGCAATTTTAAAGCACTTAATTTTTGCTTAAATTTACGGTTATACGCAAAAATCGTATCTTCATAACGGAGCTAACGCAAAATTTAAAAAACTGTTCGGCAGTTTTCACCAACCTTTCTATTGCTTTCATTTGGCAGAGCACTGAACAGGTAACTCCAAAAAATCGTGAAAAAGTCGTTAAATCTCTACTCTTGATTAATATTGAATACCTACTATATTCATTTTAAATTGTGAGTATTTTGGGGTGGTTAAAAGCATCCATGCTGAATTGAATTCGAGAAAAAAATCTTTTGTTCCAATGTCTCACTGAAAAGTGAAGATCAATATGTAAATGTGTGACTCATATTCAGAAAAAAAATTGTTTCTCTAGAAATATCAGATATCAAAAAACACCCAAAACCATTTCTTCAAATTTGTCTGTAGATTATGACAGATAAAAGCCTACAATTGGTTTTTACATTTTCGGAACCAACGAAATTTGAAGATATCCTTCTTCAAAATTACATTATTATTATATGATAATTAATATTATTGTTACATTTCCCTTATTTAGTAACAATATCTTAGGTTAAATAACTATCATAAAGAGAATTTGCATAATATCGGTACTAATCGAAACATAATTCATATATTATACAGTGTGGAGCAGCCAAATGGAATAAATTCAGAATCTCAATTATTGTGCATATTTATAAAGAATCCCTAGACACGTCGATTTTGGATTTGAAAATGACATCCCGCAACGTAAAAATTTCATCCCTAAATTTAACCCTTTTCGAGTGGAAGTTGCAACCCCTATATTTTTAAATGGGAAGTAGGGGCTTGTTAAACTTCATTTGAAACGTATTTTATTTCTCTATTTAAAAATGCTATGGTTTTAATATTTATTGTAAAAGTTAACAGTAAAAAAAATAAATTCATCTGCTTGACGAAATTCGCTACAGCAAACTAATAAAAAACTTAATTTCAACGTAGAAGATGTTCAAAATGAGTTAATTGAACATCTTGGCAGCATCCTAATCTTAAATAAAAATGTTCTCTAACGTTTTCCAACATCTGAGGCGTGACCGATCTTACCACAACCGTTATTTTTCTTCTCAAGTCAGCTATATCGTTTGGCTTAGTTTTGTATGCCATACTTTTTACATATCCCCATAGAATGAAATCTAAGGGTGTAAGATCAGGAGAACGTGCTGGCCATTCTAGCGGTCCTCGCCACCCTATCCACCAATTTGGAAATGTTACGTCGAAGTATTGCCGGACATTGATTCGGTAATCTGGTGGTGCTCCATCCTGCTGGAACCATATCGGCTGGAACTTGTGGGTTTCTTGATCAGGATATGTTTGCCAAAGTTGTTACGATATTATTTTGAAGCAGAGCTAAATAATTATCTCCATTCAAATTGCCATCAATGAAAAAGGGACCAATGACATGATGGATTTTGCGTATGTAATTCTCTCAACCAGTGACGATTTTCATTAGCTCAGTAACTATAGTTTTGACCATTAACATGGCCATGAAGAGTATAAGTGGACTCATCAGAAAGAAACACATTTTCTAGTTGGATATTATTATCTAACCTTTGCATCATTTGTTCAAAAAAATACGTTCTTCTATCAAAATCGTATTCACTAAGCTCCTAAGCTGGGGTCAGTTTTTTAGGAGGCATTTTATTTTCATTTAATAGGTGAATAATCGAGGAATGGAAAACATTCAATGCTGAAACTGCTTGTCGACTTGAACTATGAGGGCTTTCTTCAAACTCAAGCAGTATATCTAATTTGGTATCGTTACTCATTGCATTGAAAGTTTTTTTTTTATCTGCCGTACATGTCCATTTTCGCGAAACTGCTTTTCAATTTTGCTAATTGTACCTTGGGATATAGGAGGCAAATCAAGAAATTTTTCTTGAAAAAAGGCGAGCACTTCGGCCTGTGATCGCATTCTATCTCCGTAACCAACCATCTGTATAATTGTTATTTTATGCATTTCTGTTAAATAAACCATGTTTAGAAATTGCAGTTAGCAAAACCCAAACAATACGCAAAACACTGGCAACTATTGTCAATCAAATGGCAAGTAGCTATGGCGTTTTCAATAAAACTGACAATGCCAGCTATGAAGAAGTTTTTATATCTTTCTTTTAGTTGATAATGTTGAAAAAGAACACAAATTGTTTTTGCTAGCCTGCAAAAACAAAGCGCTGTACGTTTTTATGTTTTTCGTTTGTTGTAGCGAATTTCGTCAAGCAGACCGTTAAGTTTTTCAATAAATATTAATACCACAGCATTTTTGAATAGAGAATGAAATGACCTTTCAAATGAGGTATCACAAGCCCCTACTTTCCATTTAAAAATATAGGGGTTGCAACTGCCACTCGAAGGTGGTTAAATTTAGGGATGAAATTTTACATTGCAGGATGTCATATTCGAATCCAAAATCGACGTGTCTCAGGATTTTTTATAAATATGCACAATAATTGAGATACCGAATTTATTCCATTTGGCTGTTCCATACTGTATATTGCTATGTTATGTCATATACATCGCTGGTAAGGTGTGCTGGCTTCTTCGTTAATTCCGTCCATAAATAATGTGTGGGCAATTTGGTAGACATCCGCTTGGGTCGTTTGTTCTGGTCCTCTTCCGTCTTGGCTTACAAAGTTGTAAATGTTACACTGCCTAGAGATGTTTCTGGGTTTCAGGATTGTCTGCTTAATTGTAGGGTGACAATTATCGTATCATTTTCAGTACGTCGTCGTGTGGTGTAGGAGTGATAAACAGCTCTGGCATGAGCTACTTAAACACGCTTACCAGTTGTCCAGGATTCATATGTTTGACTTTTTGTGCCTTAGTAGGCCGTCATCTGTCTGTCTAAATGATTTCTGTAGGACGCGATCCACGAGAACTTCTTTACTCACTCATAGACCATTTTCATGAACGGTGTATAATCTAGGTCCTAAAATATCAACGTTCCTCAGAAACCACGTACATTCATGGCGCAACTCAGCGCCACATTTTTCATGATTTGGATCTTTTTGTTATAATTTAGTATAATAACCCCCAGGTTGCGAAGGTGTACATCAGTTTCAGCCCAAGTATGGCATCAAAACGTGAGCTTATTCCTAATGTTGGGCTGGTTCTACTCATCATAAGTAGATCTTGACTTGTGTGGTCTTAGTCTTCCTGACAAGATCGTCACGGTTTTATTTCCTTACGAGGTGAATCGAGATCCACCGTCACCCCTAAAAATCTGTCGTGTCACTGCATATATTTGCTGTTAATGATCATGCACCCGTCTATCTCATTTGCTAGCATTTGTAGAAGTGTCATCTGCATATGAGGGCAGGCTTGGGACGATTTTTTCGCCCTCGTTAGGTCGGAAAAGAATTTTCTGAACAGGTGAGGGCATATTATAGATTCTTACCTGATTTGAGAACCATTATGAAGTCGTCTTTCTTCCACTTGTACAGAGAATATCGGACCTCCAGAAGTTAATAACGTTTAGCAACGCCACCACGCTTTTGTGAAATATTAATATGCACGAATTATATTACCTCAGTTAAATGGATCAAACTACATTTATATCGTTTCCAGACAATACTAATACTTTAAAATTAGTATCATTTTGTTCTAATATATTTTTTCTTAATATTTTCTTGATATGCAGTAACATGAAATTACAAATTTTATTTTTCTGGATGGTTTAAATTTTTTATTTATTTATTTTTTTTTTGTTAATTTTAATATTTCTTATACCTTAAACGCCTATAGTCATGATCCTCTGATTCTTTTGAATATTCTAAAAATAAAATATTGTAGGTAGAGCCGTCAATAATAACTATATATAAAGCAGGCCCTTTTATCAAAAAGTAGCAAGATATATTTTCACTAAGTAAACACTTAAGAGAAGCAGCTATAAATCATTCATTTTTGTAGAACATGAACGTGGTATTCACAAGACGCCAACTACAATGCAAAAAATATTTATTTTCAGAATTTATGACCCTCATAAAATCTGTCCACTCGAATTTTCACGTTAACAACGTATTTATTTGTCAGATTGATCCTTTTTTAAGAAATAATGACCTAAGAGATAATTCTATTCTTGATAATACAGCGATCACCACTTATTAAGTAGGTACTACATTATTATATTTGAAGTTATAACTTCAAATATAATAAGCAGAATACTGAAATAAAAGAAGTTATACATGTTTAACTATTATAATAATAAATGCTGTGTTTAAGTCAAAGTAACACTATATAGGTTTTTATATATGTACACCTTTCCTTTGTACTAAATGACTACCTATTAAAAATCTCGGAGTTGACAATGAAAGGGATTAAGTTAAATGTGTAATTTAGCAATTATTTGTATATATCTCATATTCTGTTCATCCATCATGGATTGTAATGTCATACCTAGGCCTGCTTATTATATTGCGGTCCACTTCCATTCATAAATATTTTTAAAATAACTTTCCACACCTTACAAAAAAGTTAGCGATAGGGGAATATATGAATTCGTACAGAAACATGTCCTATGGATAAACTGTATCCATGCAGCTATTCTTAAAAGGTACAAATTGATGTTCTAACTGTTGCATTTTTAAAAAATAAGGAAAATGAATTCAACGAAGATAATCCAATAATACCTTTTAATTGTTTATAAAATATACTTAAAATTTGATACCTACTGCCGCGATTTGGATTTATTGTCGTCTGCAGTAAGAGTTATGTCATTATCAGTACAAATGGTACAATTTATCGACAATGTAAAAAATTACTGTTAGCAAAATAACAACTAGTTTCTTTTTAATTTTCGTATAACTTTTCTCAGTTCTAAAATATGGATACTATTTCTAGAAAAAGATAAAAAAAATAATTATTGAGTATTAGGTACCTACGATCAAGGAATTATTAAGAATTAAAGGTTCTTTAATCGAAGGGTATTACAGAAGCATCCTTTCAAACCTAACATAATAACAATAATAAATTCCTAGTTTCTTATAATGTATACTGTATACTGTCATTCTTATCTGATGCGCTATTTTAAAAGTTTTAGGTAGATAAAAATTAATAATATGACACTTAAAATACATTTTATCACAGTAACTATTAAAACAACTACTTTACCTAGAAGCAAGATGACATTGGATTAAATAAAAGTATAAGAATACTATTAGAAGCAAAAATTATTGAGATTAAAAAAATGCTGACCCACCAAAAAAATATATATTTTTAAGTTTAAGAAATAATTCCCTCCAGTTACAATACAAAAAACGAAAATCTCTAGGCCGTTATATAACGTGTTTCATTCTTTCGGAAATACTCAGGGGGTTGGTAAATATGAACATATTATTTTAAAAAATATTTTAAATACATGTATTTCAAAATATGAACATTTGGCATATTTATTTTGACATTTCAAATTGATAAATTGATTGTAATTAGGAGTTCTCGTTTTTGTATTGTAACTGAAGGAAATCATTTCTTAAATGTAGAAATTTTTCTTTTTGGTGGGTGAACATTTTTTTAATATCAGTATTTTTTTGCTTCTAATATTATTATTTAATCTTGCTTCTAGGCGAAGTAGTTGTTTTAATAGTTTCTGCAATAAAATGTATTTAATGTGTCGTGTTTGATTTATTATCTACCTTACTTATAGCTTAAGCTGTAATACTAACGAATAATTAGAAATGTATATGACGTTAAAATGAATTATGATTGTGACATATTGTACATTTCAGTAAAACAAGACAAATGTAAACCTCCCACACAGATTTGTAATTTACTGAAGGCGGTAGCCTACGTGATGACAATAAAGGGTAATGTGAAATACAATTATTAACCCTTTGAGACCTGATCATTAATAATAATGACTTTAAAAGTTAGATTCTAAATGATTTTTGCAGTTATCAGGGCGAGAATTATATCATATGATAACATTCATAAACAAATTATGCATGTCCCTTATATTCCAATATGTCCAATAATATTATATCAGTTTAAATAATAATAAATGGTACCATTATTGCTAATTCGTCTTTATTACTTCATAGTACCAGTATCTGTTCTGTTCAGTTGATGTGTCGTCTCTGACGAAACTGTTGTTGATCGAAAAAATAATAGCCGCGGGCAAATTTCAGTTTTGATAATAATATAATGGAGAAACATTATTTTTGTTGTCCTTTATAATTTGTGTATTATATCTGTCCTCTGTCTAGAAACCTGGAAGTACCTGTAGTAGTAATTCAGAAAATAAAGAATATTATACTCCTCCCGCATCGTAAGCAGTAATTGTGGGTTCGAATTTATCAACTGTCTTTTGTCTTCTCACTTGGATACTTGGTTTAATTATACATAATGTTCACCATGTAATGCATCTTGCCACATTAGCACAGTTGAAAATACGGTGTAGAGGGTTATTCTTTATAAATTACCTACCTCTTGACATCGTTATTATTGCCTATAGAAAAAAAGTTTTAAATAAAAGTTGTGTGGTTATGACTGAATTTTGTTAAAATGCAATCAAAACTACAGTAGCGTGCAGATTTCAGGGGATACAAACAATAATATATTTTTTTAAATGGGATACCCTGTACACTATTAAATTTTTGGAATGATTTAAAAAATATACCATATACTCCTACCATATACCGTTTTTGAGTTATTAAACGTAGAATATCTTAGTTAAATTAGTTACTGTAAATATGGAAAAGTTAATGAAAATGACAACTATTATGTTTGATAACTGACATTTCTTTAATGAAATAATCAAAATGGTTTACAGTGAGGAAGAAAGAGTTCAAATATTTACTTGTTGTATACAAAATACCAAAAATAAACGTTCAGCAAAAAGAGCATATAGGGTGTTGTATCCAAATCTTCCAACACTATCAGAAAATACGTTCAAAAATATTTACCGAAAGGTAAATAATACCTCCAGTTTTAGTGGAAAAAAGCGTGCAGTTCAAGCAAACCAGGAAAACAGTTAGATATACTGCTTCATTTCGAAGGTAAGCCTATCCATATTTATTCGCGAATAGACTTTTTTGAAACATTGTATTATTTGTTAGAAAATTCTGAATGTAGTATAAATAATGCAGTCGATCAATTAGGTAAAAGTTATTCCAAAATCCAACGTACGTTAAAAAATAACAGCTACAGACCATATAAAATTTTACCCGTACAAGTTTTAACAGAGGCTCATGAAAGGAAAAGGCTGGACTTTTGCCGCCAGATGATCAAAAGTTGGATGAATATTCCGATTTTTTTACTAAAATATTATGGACTGATGAATCATCTTTTTCTACGGTAGGAGTTTTTAATAGGATAAATCGAAGGTCGTAGGAAAACAAGCACAGCAGAAAAGGATTGGTAAAACAAATAAAAAAATCAAGAAGAAAAACTGTTAGCGTTTGGTGTGGAATTTTCAGAAACAAAATTGTTGAGCCTATATTTTATGATTATACTTTAACTAGAGTTACCTATCTGGAAATAATTATCCCAGAAGCAGAAAATATTCTTTTGCAGAATTTTCCAGAAGCCGACCGTGATGATATGATTTGGATGCAGGATGAGGCAACTCCGCATAATGTCCTACCCATTTGAGATCGTTTGAATAATATATTCCCAATACGGACCTATTAAATGGCCACCTAACAGTCCGGACTCTAAAAGACATTGTTAATAATAATAATAATAGTATTCAAATCATTAAAGACAGGATTCGACTTGAAATAAACAATCTGAATGTAAATGATGAAGCCTTTTCCGGTGCAATTATAAATATAAGAAGACGTTATCAATTATGCATTGACAATAATGGTGGACACATTGAACATGTTTTATGAGTTGTCATTTATTTATATTTAAATTTCCTAAATAAATCTTTGTTATTTATTTTGTATAAATATTTGGTTTTTTTCTTCCTCACTGTAAACCATTTTGATTATTTTATTAAAGAAATGTCACTTATCAAACATAATAGTTGTCATTTTCATAGATCACTTTAATAATGTTAACTTTTCCATATTTACATTAACTAGTTTAACTAAGATATTCGATGTTTAATAACTCAAAAACGGTATATGATAGGGGTAATATATGGTATATTTTTGAAATCAGGAACAAAGGATCATGGTATTAATTCACTAAATGAGTGTTTTTTTTTACTGTCTTGGATGATGTTGATATGATCAGAGTATACTTTTTTACACCAATTCTACAATATTTTTAGTGATGATATTAGTTTTTATTTCCGAAAAAAATCCAGCTCTTTGTACGGGAATAGAACTCTGGGCTCCAGAGTCAGGGACAAGTGTCTCTATCTCGACCATGGGGCCCCAAGATGCTATTATCTTACTGATATCCAAAAACGGAAATTTTATAGGATATCCATAATTTCACATTATAAAGTGGTGAAATTGTGGATATCCCAACGGGACAGTGGGCGATTTTACCTGCTTTACCAGTGAACTAACAGTACTTGCTTCTATACAGGGTGATTCAGAAATAAACCAAAGAAAATTCTCTAATAGAGGTCAACATACCAACGACTTTCGCAAAATATAAAAACAAGTTTCAAGAAACAAAATCTTAATATTTGAAGGGTGAAAACCATATCCGCTTAGAGTTTATCAAAACGAATTTGTTAATTGAAATCAATAATAAAACTTTTTTATGCAACAAAAAGTCGTGTAAATATGCAATTGCAAAATTAGCTGTATTTATTAATAGTGATCGATACATTGTGGACATTATGCTGATTTGTTAATCTTATATTGATTAATAATTCGGGGGAAACGAATTCACTTCACTTCACTTCAAGTGAATAAATGGATACGGTGCTAGTGTACGGTGAATAATAGTGTCGCAGCTCAGACTGTGCTAAAGCGTTCCCTGCATGTTATGATTCCAATCACGAAATATTTCGCATTGTAGTGCAACATCTTTGATATTTCGGACATTTATAAAATTTGCGGGGAAATCGCCGTTGGGCTACGCCAAATCCGCGGATATCAGTGTGGACCACACAGCGACCTGAGGCATAAGGTCACCTTTCTATTTTATATGGACCACATTAAACTTAATGCCTCCGGAGAGCGCAAACCACAAATCACTCTTAGGGTGGTCGAGGAATACACGCGGGCCATTGGTATGGATTTCGGATTGGACAAATGTGCAGTCGTCCACCTCAAGAGAGGACGATGCGAGGAATTCTCTGAAGATCCGCAGCTCGTAGACAGAAACATCCTAAGACATCTGGATGCTGGAGAAACCTATACATATCTGGGGCTGCAACAAAGACACATCCAGGATGTAACACAAATAAAGGATTCCCTCCGCGGCAAGTACAGACACCGCCTTCGAAAGATTTGGTCTTCCAGTTTTGAGAGGTGCATGTGTATCGAATAAATATAAGACACTATTATTAAAGAAATCAACCATATCATCCATATCTTCAATATAATAAATATAATCTCAGTAAACACATTGTAAATCAAGTAAGAATGGATCATGATTAAATTTGGAAAAGTCCCTATAAGTTTTGTATAAAATCTGTTTTTTTAGGTTTAATTATTTTTTTATTGCAGATATCCATGCATGCAGTGGTCTGAAATATCTTCCATTTCTAACATTTCAGCCTTGGTTGATGTTTCAGAACAAGAAGAAATAATATCGATAGGCGATTGTGACATTTCAGTAATTCGAGTTGGTTCATGAATACTTTGATTCAATCCATATTTATTTAATAGGTTATTAAACAGAGAAAGGTTATAATTAACCTTAAAAAATTGACATTTAAATAACCTCCAAATAACACAATCAAATTCAGGCAATAATTTTACCAAAACATTTTCTAAATTGTCTAAACATATTTTGAAATTTGTATTTCAGAACCAGCAATTATATTAAAAATCATATTTAATTTAGTTAATTGATATCATCGATTATGTATGCGTTTATTTATATACCTATAATATATGCAAGTAGTATTATAAATATATATAACATAATGCGTAACTTTAGCGATATGACCGCCTACAGTTACTTTCGCTTTGCGGTGTTTGGCATATGGTCCGCTAACCTGAGATACAAAACAATCTGTAAAATACGTGAAAATTATCTGCGGGGTTTGTCATATATAATAATTAAACGTCACAGAAACTAAACAACCCCCGAATCCAAGACCGAAGTTGTACGGGCGAAGGTTACATTTATGAAAAAAACGGTGACACAATACCATTCTCACCGACATTGCCAGTGCCGGTGGCAGGATTCGAACTCTCAGGACGATGGAGAGATTGTCTAGTCACACTTGCCAGCACATGCTCTAAACTACTCCACCAAGCCTGTGGATCGGTGATAGAAATAATCGAGATATTTCAATAATCGAAATACTAATATTAGTAGCACTAATTTTAGTAATTGTGGCCTCCCAAGTCATTTGTTATTTTTGTATCATATTGGGTGCATTTATTTATAATAGTATTATGTACAAATTTTTAGAGTTTTTATGTTTTATCTACTTTACAAATAGGCAACAGTAATTACTTATTTAAAATTAAAAAAAAAAAATGTTTCTTAAAATGTTTTCATAACCGCCTCTCAAATCACCTAAGTGACTTCCAGAAAATCCTAGGATTTTGTGTTAAGTAAAGAGATACGAGGCCCTACAGTATATTGTGCAGTCCGAACCACATCTAGGGCATCGACAGTTCTCTCCCATCTTAATCCGTAACAAATTACAAATAAAATTTCAAAGTTGCTCCGGGATGGATTCGAACCATCGATATTCGGTACCGAGTAAATAGCTATAAGCGCTTTACCCACTGGGCTACCCTTCCCCAACTACTACTACTACTTTTAAATTATTTCACACCATGTACTTATTAATAAAAAAAATACTATACGTTTCGCTGATTATTGTATCCGGTTTGCTAAATCAAATCTATGGGTTTGCTGTACTCTGTTGTTGTAACTAACTAATTACCTACTTTGTACTTTATTGTGTTCACTGTTCAAGGGTTCCAACTTAGAAAACGAAAGAATAATCAAATCGGACGCCGCCGCGCATTCTTCGTACAATAATTGTGTACATCTAATTTTTTTAACTACTAATATTAGTACTGTAATGGTCCGTTTTTGAAAATAATTAATTTGGATCGCATTCGTTGTAAATTAAATAAAATGGCTCGAGTATACCTTAAATTCCAGACTCGATTAAAATATTTTCGTTAAACATTGTCGTGTTACCCCTGTAGCGTGGCGCTACTGAATCATTTATTGTATTGTGCCCGACGCGTTTGTGACTAGTGAGACGTTGTTTTCGGGAAGTGTTTTGAGCGCGAAAGACAAACAATACGAGGGAGACGCTCGGGAGCCACGGTCCAGTGTGGATTACTGGGTGAAGAACCTTACGTTCTTTTACATTTAAATATGTCATCTTACCTTGGAAGACAATGCTGAGCTTCGATCAAAGTAGGGTGTGAGTTGTAAGTATGTTGCCGTGTCCTGTTGGAGGTAAGATGTCGTGCACTTGCATTTGAGATCACCAATTGTCTCGAAGTTTTCTGAAGGCTTGAGAGTAAGAAATTAAAAGATGTGCTAGCAGTGCTCCACCCGCTGGTAAGGTCCTCTTCATTAACTTATAAAATAACTAGGTACCTAGCAACAAAACCAACAACCGGTATCTGCTGGAGGTGCCTCTAAGGTGCAACGAATGACTTAACGTTAATGATTTGCAAATCTGCCTGTGTTCATGAACCTTACGATTAAAGTTAATTTGACTTTTTCCGTGGACATTAGTATTCAACATAATGAGAGACTGTTTGAAGTCGTTACCCGTTTTTCCTTTTTTTAATGGTAACATTGGTTTTTGATCCAGCTAGAACTTTGCTAAAAAACTCATAAAAAAAAAGGTGGCGCCTAACAAAATTCCTTAAGTATGTTGGACGAAATTAATGATTAAATCGGCTAAGGCTTTATTTTAAACCTTGTTCTAGTTAATCACTTGCTTCCCCGCTCGGAGAGAAAGAGTCCGAATTTCTATTGATTTAATATATGTATTTGTTTATAACTTTTGTTTTATTCCTTTAAATAAATTGTGATCTATTAAAATAAATAACAGGGCCGGGAAACCCCTCGTTATAGTACTACTAATTTTTAGAAGTCATAATCGATTATCTTGAGATATTTATATAATTAGTTAATTCGATTATTAGCAGTCTCGGACTAGTTTGAAGCCATCAGAAATATTCTCCCATGCCATGAAAATTGGTTACTATGGCAACCATTGTTATCGCAATTGTTTTAAGTGCAATTACAAGTGACAGATATTGCCATTGCTGTGTCAAAGATATTGTCACATTTTGTCACAATAAATATTCAAATTTGTTCAGTTGAAGCAAAACTAACAATAATTATATGAAAATGGTTCACTTTGGCAATGAGGAAAAATTAGGCATGTTACTGGTGTTGGGAGAATGCAGGTCCAATTGTAGACAAGCAAAAAGAGTTTACGCACAGCGTAATCCGCATAGAAGAGTCCCCGATGCAAAAACCTTTCAAAGTTTATGTACAAACCTAAGAGATTATGGCAGCTTCGTAAAACCTAAGAGAAATAGAGAAAAGACGACTACAAATGATGAAAATACTGCTGCTGTAATTCAGCAGGTTGTTAATAACCTCAAGATATCCCTATCAAAAATAAAAGAAAATATCGGTGTTTCCATAAGTTCATCGTGGAGAATTCTAAATAGAAACTCTTTTCGCCCTTACAAAACTAAACTAGTGCATAAATTAGAACCAGGTGATCCCGCTAGAAGAATGGATTTCTTAGCAAGATTTTCCGATTTGTATAGCCAAGATGCAAATTTTCTCTTGAAAATTCTATGGAGCGACGAAAGTCGATTCCATAATAATGGAATCGTGAACAGACACAACTGTCGTTTTTGGTCCGAAAACCATCCTCGTTGGATTACAGAAAGAAGTAATCAGCGAATTTTTGGCATAAATTTTTGGTGCGGCATATTAAACGGATTCCTTATTGGACCTCACTTTTACGAAGGCACTTTAAATTCAGATCGCTATTTAAGATTTCTTCAAACTACACTTCCAGAACTGTTAGAAGAAGTGCCCTTTGAGACCAGAATGAATATGTGGCTACAGCAGGATGGAGCGCCTCCACATAATGCCCAAATTGTAACGAGGTATTTAGACAGAGAATACCCCAATAGATGGTTTGGTACTAATGGACCGATAAGGTGGCCGGCGAGGTCCCCGGACATTACACCACCCGATTATTTTCTTTGGGGTCACCTAAAGGACGTTGTCTATGAAGAACCTATCGAAGATATGGCTGATCTTATTAACAAAATTAGTGCAGCGTGTGCCGCAATTACAAGAAGGACGCTCCTACAAGTGACCCAAGCTCATCTGTTGAAAGTTGTTGATAGTTGTATTTGAGCAGATGGACATAATTTTGAACAAAATTTTTAATTTGTTTTATCATGTAATTGCAATAATAATTTTGTTTATTAGTTTAACTCAGAAATGAGTAAAATAAATAAGTTCGAGTAAATAACAAAAAAGTTTATAAATAACATGTACTTTCGCATGCGCGTAATTTCAAAGTCAATGCAATCGATTTATATTTTCGACGCGTCGCGACGCTTAGCTCTTAGTAGGCGTCGAATTTTTTTAAACTTTGAAAAATATCTACTTGACCCCATACATTGACTACTTTTTACAGAAATTAAATATTTCTATTCGTTTTCGAGATATTGGCGTGCGGAGTTTTAAGCGAAAAACCCTGTATATACTAGGTGAATATTTCTAAGTTTCAAACTGGTCCAAGACTGCTGTTGGAACAAAGCTATTGTATCTTATCTCGATTATTCCCATCACTGCTTCCTGCCTATGTGAACTATTTAGTATTTGCACCATTAAGCTCGGTAGTTGTGGAACGTTAATTTTCCTTGTACAAACATATGTACAGACCAAATCATTCAAATATAACTACCATGAATGCAGAACGAATATTAGTTGTGACCATGTATGCTAATGTGATGACAGACTCAGTCATTTTGAATAATACATTGTATCAAGTGGTATGTAATTCATTATTCATTTTATATTTTTGCTTTCAGTATGCCCTTCTGTCAACCATAAGGCCCTGCTAATAATGCTCATGTAATTATTTCAACGCATGCTCGACTACAACTTACCAAAAAATGTAGTTTTTTCTTCATTATGTATTACTTTGGTCAGATTTCTTTTAAAAAGATATGAATATCAAATCTTAAGAATTAAAAAATATGTGAAATTGTGTACACTTTATTTAGTAGAATAGGTTAACAACTCATAGTGTCTTTGACATAAAGCAGGTTTAAAAATAAAAATAAAATTTTCATATTATAAATTAAACATCTCTTTGCAATCTTCAATCACAACACAACAATGTTAAAAACAGGATATCACAGCTCCTGGATAAATTAATAAAGAATTGTAGAATGTTATTCATAATAACAGATAAAAAGTCCTATCCTACTTCAGTAATATGTACAATAAAATTTACATAAATTTAACAATTTATGGAGCAGAAGCAATTTTAAAACCTATATTGACTAAAATGAATGTACTTTTAAGATGCTTTCGAGATACTGTATTTTGGTAAACATAATCCAAATTTACTTTCAATTCCTGAGAAGATTGGAAGAGATACTGAGTAACCTCCTATGTGGTCTGGATTTTGCGGCTTCTTCATGTCTCCTATCGATGTTACCTTCAATTCTGATCCTGATGGCCGACTAAAACAAAATTATTAATAAGTAACCCTATTACTTAGATTTTTATAAGATTTATTTATGTGACAGAAAACCGCAAGGAAAAAGAAAAGCAACTTAATAAGAAGTACATAGTTTTCGTCCATTAGGAATAAACTCGATTCTGCCTCAATTTACAAAATGGCAAGTGTACACAACAAGTAATTATTGGAATCAATAAATTTGGAAATGTTCCAAAGCAAATTGCAACATTTCTTAATTCACTGGATGTTCAATTGTATACAGGCCATTCATTAAGAATATCTACCACTGTTCTTGCAGATAGTGGAGCTAATCTATCAGAAATAAAACAACACAGTGGTTGGAAATTAAGCGCAGTGGCAGAACAGTACATTGAAGAATCAATAAATAATAAAATGAAACGAAGACAGAAAATATTCCAATATCTTGAAAATATGTATGAAACTGCAAATATGCCTGGAACTATAGTTGACTTTGATGTTGATGACTTGACAACATACCAATAAATCGGCCTATAGCAACAAAATCGACAACTGAAAACTTATCCTCAACAAGTAGCACAGAAGTTATCACCGTTATTACAAATCCAACTGTCAATAACTATAATAATTTTATTTTCCACATTTATAAAAAAAAATAGTGTTTACTACTCAATATAAAAGACATTTTTGTCACTACTTAATTACATATACCTAATGTATTTTCCAAATGACTAATAAAAATAAATTTAGTTTTGTAAATTCTAATCCAATATTTTAATGCAATGTCATAGAAAAAATAACATTTCCTACTCGAGATGAAATATGTTTTTTTCGTTCGTGAGATTGCCCAACTCGCTTTGCTCGTGGGCAAATTCTTAGCTCAAGAAAAAAACTATCTTCATCTCTTGTTATAAAATATACTATTTTCAGAAAAAACCATTTTGAATACAGAAAATACAAGAATTAGTATTATCAACTTTTAGGAACAGCGAAACATGTAACGAGTCAAGTGCATCCCCCAAAGCATGCCATGTTAATTAGTATTGCAAACTTTTTTTAAATAACAGTTTTTAATATTAGTATATTAGATTACTGTTGATTTTAACCTAACTTTAACGAAGTGATATTGCTCAAGAAAAGATACCATGGTACAAAAAAATTATGGACAAAAAACCCAAAGAAAAATTAACACGTGCAGAACTGCACTGAAAAACTACTAAATTTGATGATAACATTCTTATTAAGCGTCGAGAAAATATCGTGCAAACTAATCCTCAATGTCCATACCACATTTTACAATAAACAAAATGTTATATAATTTTCAATTAAATTATCAATATTGTACAAGAAATTAAAATACTCCTACAATGTGGGTACACTGAGCATTACTCAAATCAACCAGAAATCATAGATGACATCATGTATATTAGATACTTACGTTCCTCCAAAGTCTATGTATAAATATCTTTGTAGAAGTTCATACGTAACTAGCGTCACACCAAACTGAGGCGAGGATCTAAACACACGAGCTGAAAAGAAAAAGTACCTTTAAGAGAAATATTCATGTATTAAATACTAAGTTAACATCACAACCTAGTCTCTATATCGAAACTAATTATCGAAGTTAACCAACTATTTTATTATTGGTTTGTATATTGCTAAATACAAACAATTTCACTATTTTAATCTCCATTTTTAATTTCTACACTTTTAAAGTCCCATATCATTCAGAGCCGAAATTAATATGTGAAGATAGTTTTCAAATAACTTCACTTTATCTGGATAATAATTAAATAACAAAACGTCACCTGCAATTTCAGCTCCATCTACATATTATGGTAAAGAACGTTAAGAGACGAAGAAGAAGAAGAAACTTACACTTTGCTATATAACCCATAAAAAAATTGGGTTTAGTAATTTTTCTTATGAATATATTAAACGCACAGGTATCACAAAAAACTCACCCAATGCTCCTTTCCAAAAGGCCCTAAATCCTTCTTCTGCGTAAATTTTCCTCGTTGCATCCAAAACACCACTGTAGGTAGTTTGACCTGCTCGTGCAACTACTTGTAGTCTTGTTTTGATGACATCAGCAGGAGTGACAAGTGACGCCGCAGGAATACCGGCGATAGCACCAGAAACGAGCAAGGTTATTGGACTATTATAGCCATTTTCGTCGGCAAATTTGGCTTTCGTGTGTGCATATGCTGGGAAATAAATAGCACTGAAAGGGACATCTCTAAGTAAACAAGCCCTTGCACCTTTATATAAACCAAATAAACCTAGTTCTTTTACAACTGTCCACGCTCGAACTTTGGTACCACTTGCAATTTCTCCTGCTACTTGCAGACGAATTTTAACAATTTCTAGGGGGTTAGTGAACACTACTTGGGAACCACCAGCCTAAAAAGAAATGTATAAATTAGAAACATGTTCATAGAACTATTATTTTTCCAATTATAGACTGTGTAAGGAGCACTGCTTGTCCAATGAAATGTGACAAAAGGTAATCAATAATGGTTAATAATTACTGTTATACTTACACAAGCACCGGCTATAATTTCACTATGCAAAGCAAGATTTCCTTTTTTATCCATTAATTTGTCTCTTACTAAGTCATTTACCTAAAACAAAGATTAAAGTAGTTATGTAATCCTTTTTATTAATTATAAAAAAAAATTGAGTGAACTTCAAATGCCTACTTCGATTAAACAAATCAAAAAATTCAATCATTTTATGATAATTTGGAAAAAATGCTGTTTTTTGTCGATTTTGTGGTTGATGTTTTCTCCAGTTTGAGCTACATAAAATTTGTGTTGAACATTATTTACAGGCCAATGAAGTAAATAAAAAAAAACTAATTTTCATTCTAAAAATTGTGTGTAAAGGAGAGACGTGATGTGTGTAAGTATGAATGGATAATCGCACTAAACCTTGTTATTCATTAAAAATTTTAGTTAATTTTGTTCTGGGCGAAATTTAATAGTCGTGTACATAAAAATACTCTTGCTAATTAACTTACAGTAAGTTTAATGGCCTTTTCAGGTGCGACACCCAACAACTGTGGAACCAACCCTCTATATAAACCGAAGATGCCTTCATGTCGTATAACTTTTTTAAAACAGTCAAAACTATTCCGATACATCAATTCACCAATGAAGGAACCAGTTCTTTGATTTTGCATACGTGTTTTTACTAAATCTATGGGATACACAGCAGTGGCTCCAACAGCTAAAAAATATCTAATGTAGGTTGGGTATATCACAACTATTGAACATATAAACTTACCTCCAGCAATGGAACCAAGTGAAAAGCGATAAGTGCTTTCCAAAATTTGAATGAAAACACCTCGATCTTCTGGACTCTAAAAATGTTGACAGAGTAAAACATGTTTTTGTATACTAATAGGGATGTTTTAAATATCTTACCGAAACTGCATGAATTTCTGCTAGTCGATTAGTTATTTGTTTGAAATATTGTTCGGGGCTATTGCATAGAGGTCATTATACACAATTCTCCTAAAAGAGAAAACAGTATCAACAAATGCCAACGAAGCAAATATGGAATACAAAAAGACACGAACCCATCCCAATTTCCATTTCCTTCTTTGTACAAATATCTAGTTTCCAAGAGCAGCAGAATTAAAAAAAAACATTCAAAATGAATTTTCCGCCTCATTATACATAAGTAACACAATTACTTACAATTTCTGTTTAACGCCAATTTAGCTCTAAGCATTTAAAAATTTAAATAAGATTTTTGTTAACAAATGGTAACGATATTTACCCAGTTTGATGTAGTAAATCACATAAGTTGAAAAGTATATCCACTTCCAATGGTGTCATTTGAGACATCGCCTGGGCAGAATGCATAAACTCCTCTTTACTGACTTCCTGTGCCCTATGACCATTCGTTACATTGAGGTAAATTCGTTTAACCAGTTCCATGTTGTTCAGCAGCGAATTAAAAGCAATGAAATATGGGAAACTTACACGGGTTCCACCTTGCGATTCTCGAGCGGCCTAAAAATCTCCTTTTAATTAGCTCCCCCTCTACTAAAAACATAACGTCAAAATTACTTATATGAATTGGTGAATTTTAAATTGTTTTATGCGGTTGGAATGGGTTACCTGTGTGCGGAAAACTCCAAGAGGTAGGGCAAGGAATAAGTAGGAATGGATAATTCTGGAATAAATCAGACAATAAGCACACAGAGATGAATACAAAAGTAGCATATTGTGTTAGTTGGCTTTATTACATGGAAGTAATGAACGTGAATGATTTTACAAAAATATTTATCGTCAAGGAGACATGAAAATGGGGGTATATTATTTACATTTTTTAGTAATCCATTTGTTTATGTAACAAATGTCACATTATGATGATTTTAGTAGTACTAGTGAACAATACATAAGGTAATTCAAGAATACACCAAAATCTTTCTGAAATAAAGCATTTTTAGTCTTTTTTCCTACTTTTGCAGGAGGATTGTGCCCTAGATCGTTTTCAGTGCATTTTAATCACCCTGCATACAAAAATAACAGAAAACAAAAACGAGTATTACCAAAAAAATAATAAATTTCAAAGATAATCTCATAAACACATGTTATAAAAAATCAAATAAATAAAGGATAATTTATTAGACTGAAATCTTATATTAACATTTCAATTTCTTTCCGAAGTTCATATCCAGGCCATCATATCAGAAGGGCGTATAGCACTTACATTGTCGTTTACGCCCTTCTGATATGATACCCTCGAAATAATTCTAACACTAATATTAGTCGTGTAAAATTGGCACAAAATATTTAAAATTTCAAATAATGCTTTGCAATATTTGGGTCAATTTTAGCTTCCTCATTAATTATGTAAGTCATGTTATTATTCTTACCTCAATGAGATGCGTCTGAACTTGCTGTGTAAGTAAGTGACTCTTGATGCTTATCATAATTTCCTGAAACTCCAAAATAGATATAAAACCTGTGCCCTCTTTGTCTGCTCTCCTAAAACCTTCAATAGCATATTCTTCATGAAAATCATGTAAAAACTGACTGAATTCATGGTAGGTAACCAGACGCTTCTTGTCTCTTCCAAAATATAACTGTACAAATGGTGAATCCATGTTGAAAGGAATTTTCTTTTGCAGATCAGTTTTTGTCATCACCTCAACGAATTCATCTGAAATGAAAAAATAGAGCTTTGTGAGTGACTGGGACATGAAAGAGTAGGTGACTGGGAGATGAAAGAATAGGTTGTAAAAGAGGCACATCCTGAAAAAATACTCACAATACAAAATACTGGTCAAAGCATCATTCAATAAAAACAGATGTGGCACACCACAAATTACGGTCAAATATAGAAAGATGTGACCGTTCATCATGAAACTGGTCTGTGACAAGTGCGACTTTGATCACATATTTAGAACCATATGAATGGCCACAGAATTATATATTAATTCGGATAACTAAAATTTATTTGCAAATCATCACAAAGACAAGTTAGTTGTGGACACGGCCTCTTATGTTACATAAAAGTGAATAATTACAGAAGAATAATATGATAAACAAGTGGGATAACCATTTGGTTTATGGAAAAAATAAGTGATAATTGATATAAATATCGGGAGGTAGCGATAAATTCCAGAGACGACTTTTACGTAGATATAATCTTATATTGTAAACACCTAATAAAACATTTCCAAACAATATGAATTAATGAAATATTCTTATGTACCATGAAATAAATTTGTTTTATTTATAAAAAATTTATCAGGTAATGGGGTATTTTCCCATTTCTTTTTTTTAATTTGAAAATCGAAAATTAGAAAATAAGACGTGTCGTGTCGTGTTCGTATTATTGTTTTTCATTTCATTAATGGCCGATATTTTCGTCTTATATTAATGTCAAGGCTCCACGGAAACATTTATACAATGGGCATTTCCCACATATTTTTTTATTTGCTAATTTGATAGTATTTATAAATATGAGCTCACAGAATTTTTTTCGGAATTTTTTTGATCCCCGGAAAGGAGTTAAAAGAATAAAAAAAGTTTCGAATTTTTGTCATATGACGTCGTCCGACTAGATTAGGTGACAAACACAAGCAGCCAGTGAAAGCGAAGACGGTACCACAATATTGCCAGTTTTCCGTATTGTTTGAAAGCGTGATTGATGATTGATTACTTATTCAATTATAAATACAACTATAAATTCATTCACATAGATTTTTTTTTTACCTTGTTACGAAAACACAGGTTATCATAGGGCGTATTATTTCATTAGTTGATAATTTGGCGGTAATTTTAAATTAATCCAAACTTTTATATATTTTTTTTGTAGTTAAAATTTTATTTAAAATCCAGCCACTTATGAATAGTGTAGAATTATATACAATAAAAAGAAATACAACTTTTAATATAGTATCCATTGTATCCAACAAAACTATTTACAGAAAAAATTTATTAGTAGATGGAAAGATTGACCCTTATACTGAAAAAAAGTCAAACTTTCGTGATGTATAAACGCAAATTCAAATAAAGCAACAAATGTAGTTATTTTTATGGTACTTCATAAGTTTTGTTCATTCGTGTTGATTCTAGAAAGTTTCAAGTAAGGAAAGAGAGGCTGAGAGAGATTTAACATAAATTGAAATGAGACAAATTTGCTTGAATGTACCAGAATCAACATTGATGAGAAGACCTATAAATTGCAATTATATTGTACCAGACATTTGATCTTAACCTCATTTTTCGTTTGTTTATTATTGTAAAAATATAGCAGTTAAATTATCTGATCTAAATTCTACATATTTATTTTCCATATTTATGTGCTTTTAGAATGTTTTAGGCTAAAACAGGAATCACAACAGAAATAATAGAACAAATTTTTGGTGATTTCCCTAATTTGCACTTAGTGACGTAATTATGAAAAAAAAAAAATTAAACTGAAATAACTATTTTGGTTAGTGCTCTATTTTTTTCGACACCAGAAATACTAAAAAAAAAAACATTTTGAAAATAGAAGCATTGCTATAAAAACAATTACTTACTGATCCTCATATCTTGGTGGGAAAATTCTGGTTATTGTCGAGTATCCAATAGCAATGCATATATAGATACAGGCGAATCGCGTGGCATGGCTATCACGTTTACGCCCACTGCTCCATGTTGAAAATTAATACTCTAAATACTACTATTTATAAAACGTCTATATGAATAACATGTAAATACGTAAACAGTGCGAAATTAAAGACATTTTAAATTAAATTTTAAAATGTTCAATTCCTTCAGAGCATAAAGTGTACATGTAGATTAGTGATTTCCCGGATTTAACGACCTAGAATTTTATTGCATAAGCTGGAAAACAGTTCATTCGTGCAACGTCAAAGCAAACATTAAGACACATTTCCTCAAACGGTTATAAAAAGTGTGTGAGTAGTAGGAGTCGTATTACTGATAGTGACAGGCAAACAAATTTTAACTGAAATTTAGTAGAAATGATGGTTGGATGCATAGTAGACGAAATGAGATAATCCACTATTTAGACAATTTTTGCAAAAGTGTATTAGTGGGTAGTATAGCAATGTTCAAGTGTAACTGACAACACTAAGAAAAAAATATTTATCACAGAGATTGGTCAGTATTAAATAAATAATTTATTCTGCTGAACTGAATGGCAAATACGTTTAGATTAGCGTGGATGACACCACCAATGCTTCCGGCTGGAAGGTGGTAAATGGTTAGTGGGTGCATTAATATTAGTAATACCTTTACTCTTGTGATCGCTAGTTAAAAATACATGTCTGTGTTCACCAATATTTTCAGCCCCCTTCGTATTAACTTTGGATGTTACTGAACTCGCCGAAATAACCACAAGGTAAGATATTGTGTCATATATGCATGAACATATTTACGTGGTGACACATCACCTAGCAGCGTCCACCCTGGAATTGACATCATTCATCGCCACCTCTCGATCTCCATATGACAAATATGTATGAGGAAAGTGTGAAGGAAAGAGATGCGGGTCTTACAATTTTGTTGAATGCCATTGATGAGACTCTCAGAAAGTGTAGAGAACATGTTTACAAGAGGCGCCAAAATGAAAAAAACAATTAACATATGGCACTAAATTTAAGTATTGGTTAATTCTAGATAAGAGCGAAATTATGCCCAGGAAGTATGTCTCGAGTCGGCCCTGCACGTATAAATATAAAATCTGCGCCAAAGCCGTATGTGGCAAAAATATTACATAACAGCTTTATTGCTATATAGCCATTAATGTTTTTATTTATATACACGTACGTATTTTTATTTTTTAAGGAATCCATTGCAAAATGAGTTGATTGAATTGAATCAATTACATTACTTTATCTTAATATATGGAAATTTAATTGAGCAATTTAATTAAAATATACTTAGAAATATATGTATTTGATAAATATCACAGCTTAACGCTTAAAAGTTTTATTATTTTAAAAATATTTTACTATTAGTTAGAATCCTTCTGTACATTAAAAATAACTTTTATAATACAAAAGTTGTTTCTATTGTCCCTTTATTTCCAAATAGATGTTGGTGACCTTCATCAAGGTGAATCATCAGATAAAAATTATTATTAATTATGTAATAATTGTGTTTGTGCTGGGAATTTTTTTAAAACAATACTTACGAAAACTAACCATTCCATTTCCATTAGTGTCAAATAATTGGAAAGCTGTTTTATACAAAGCATCTGGAAAACAGAGAAGACCTTCAAATGCTTGAAACTCTGAATAGGAAATGAGTCCATCTTTGCTAGTATCTACAATAGCAGCTAATAACCTCACTGTATCTGCATTATAATTATTTTCATCCAACAATTTCAAATATTTGATAACAAAATCCTCAGCTGTCATAAACTTCTCTCCATTTTTCTCAAAAGAAGCATACTTGTTGAAGATATCCTGCAAATGCACTGGACTTGCTCTTCTCAAAAAACCTCCACCCTGAAAAGAAAATGAATTTTAAATTACAGAAATAATTAATGACCTTGATATTGAATAATTTACAAAAACGTAAAAATATTAAATGCCACAAAGCCAAATATACCTTTTTATCACTGACCTCTACTGTGTAAATAATTGTTCTGCGCCCTGCCATTCTATATTTTCGAAAAAAAGGGCCAGATGTGGATTATCTCTTGCTAAAAGTGTTTTTAAATGAAAAGTGGTACCCTGAGATAGATCCATTGGAACGTCATAACATGTGTAAAAATAGTACAAATACATTAGAACATAGATCTGAGAGAGTAAAATAGTGTGTCGAAAAATGCGTTCGAAATATATTTTTTTAAACTCAGTGTACACGCCACGCAAAGATAAGTGAATAAAATAAAATTATAAAAGGCCATTGTAAAGTGTAAAGTTATAAAAGTGATGTGTCAAATTAGACAGTTGTATTGTTAGTCGCAAAAAATAAGTGGTTCATTAAACTGATCCAATTTCATACAAGAGCATATTTCGCACATATTTTAATTAAATTAGAACATACCTACTTGTGCCGGAAGAAACAAATGTTAAAAACATGTTATAAACCGTTCTGCTTATAGGATTTGTTACCTACTCAATTAAAATATTTTATGATTTTTGCCAATTATAATGAAGTTGATCAAAGATACTACATGGTCTTTGTGTTGAGTAAATGCCAAATAATAACAGCTTAATCATTAATAGGTAGTTATATAACATATAACATCAATATCGAAATAAAGTTAAAAATAGAATAATCAGGACAGGACTCTAGTACAGTGGAATAATGTTTAGTGACGAATTATTTTACCTTTTAATTAGATAAAATTAAATTTGAAAATAAATTCTTCCGTGGTGGAAATAATGCGGAAATTACATCATTGGAAGTAACTCTATTATTATTTTACATATTCTCCACCCACATACAGTCCCAGAATAGGGTGTTTGACACTATGAAAAATAAATTATTAAATTATTTGAATACGATAATTTATTGAATATGAAATTAGAAATTCTCGGTTTGTAATCACAAAAACACGAGATTAATTTATTATTTCAATTTTAAAATTGCAAGTTTTTAGTCCGTGCACATGTCACAAAACGCCAAGAAGAAACGTTACCCGCCCTGATGGTTTTAAATGTGACGTCGTCACTATTGTAGTAAGCAAAACCTACGGTTATCTTATCGTGACTGCTTTGTGAATATTTTGACTGATTTCTTGTTGTTTTCTCAAGTTTATAATAATTAATCATGGAGAGCGGTTTTTTAAAAGCGGACAGTACGAATTTGCCAAGAATTGACAAAATAATGGTGGCTAAATTCTTTGCGACTAATCCCGATTTCTGTTCTGCCGAATTTAGGAACATTAAAACATCTGTGAAAGTATATAATATTTGTTTACTTCTAATTTTAAACCTAAGTACTTATGTTTATAAAAGTTTGTATAATGTAGGCAATTAGTACATCTATTAGAAAATCTTCAACATAACCAAAAAATTACAAACATGACAGATATGTGAATATAGTACTTAAACGTCAAAGTGATCCTCACAAAAATACAGTATACTTTTACTCGATAATAATTTCGGGTCTCTCCTGGCAAGTTATAACCAAATCTTTCTCATTTTAATATAATTTGGCAGTTTTATAAACAACTTTTGTGGTGTCTTTACATTTGTACTTTTGTAGTTATAACGACAGGAACTCATTATTTTATATGATAAATAAAGAAAAAACGATATCCAACATTACTTGCGCTTGTTTGTTTACTACAAGAATTACGTCACAATAGATAGTCACATGTCAGCTCGTGTTTTCGCGCCAATTTATATATTTGAAATTTTGAATGCTACTTCATCCTATAAAACGATTTCATTTAAGCGAAATAAAAATTCCTCTGGACTGATACTACGATATGAACATTTTAAGATAACACCGAAATATTGAGTGCATTTAACCTACTCAACTGCTGAAGCGATGGTCTGGGATAACGGGGTCCGAGCTTTTTGGCTATTATAATCAGAGATTTCACCATAGTTACTAATTCTTGTTAACATCGTCTTAGTTAAACGTTATTTCGCCTCAACTATAGCACAGACTGTGACTATAGTTACCCTTCTTTATGCTGAGCGAACCTTTTTCTAATACGTTTATTTATTAATGTCATATTTGTTGAGTAGTAGTTTATTATAATAACCTCGATAATAACAATAACTCTATCTTTAAATAATAGCTCTAATTCTTGTTGTCTAAAAATGGTAAGACCACAGTTTTGTTAGAGATCTTTTATTTAAAAATCACTACTAATATTTTTTTGCTTTGGTTACATTTTTCTCACAATTCTAAATTAATATCATTTGCACTTTAATGCCACCAGCTTAGTTACATGTTATCCTATTGGGAGCCTTCGTCTCACAGGTGTCTATATTATTATAATTATTTCTTTATTCTGTATTGTGTATTGTTTACGATCACGGGTGTATAATTTCTGTCAGGAATGTCAGGATCCATATTTGTATCACAAACATTATTGTTACCACAACTGAATCATCATCATTATTATTTTATAGGTACACTATGAAATTAAAGAAAAAAATAAGTAAAAACAGTATTCATTTAAATATATTTCTTATTACCAATCAAAGAGAACAAAAAGAAGAATAAATTAGTAATTCTTATCGCAGTATAAAGAAGATAAACACGGTCAAACAATAAATAATATATAATCATACTGAACGTTCACCAGATACGCATTCACTGAGGACTGGTTCATTACCGAATAAAATATTTAAGATAAACCACACTTTGTGTGGAATACAAAGGCATGTCGTGGCATTCTGACCTACTGCTTTCCAAAAATATTACATTATAATTATACTTGTAATTATAATAGTTAAAGAAAATCTAATTATCAATACAAAATGCCTAGATATACACATAAAACGCCAAAATCACTTTCTATTTTTATTTTACTTATTTTCTTAAATCTAAAAAATCTAATTCTGGTGTCTCATCTCCAGTGGCGGCTCGTGATATTGTCCACAGAGTAGGCTTGAAATTTAAAAGGCAACTAAATTTCAATATGATTACAATTTGCACATTTCTCCACCACCCTTGGGGTAGTACAACAGCGCGTTACATTGTTTTGTCGTGGGTTGATCGCCAGAGTAGCCCTACTATTCCACTTATAATTAAATTATAACTTCTAATAAAAATCAAAATAGTTTTGGGAAAAAATTGATAAATAAAAGTGTTTTTCTACAAACAAAAAATTGTATACATTATCACTGTCAGAGTGTAAAATTATTACTTTTAATAAAAATTAAAATAGTTTTGAAAACGAAGTTACATAAAAAATACTTTCTAAAAAATAAATAACGTAAATAAATATTTTTTCTAAAATAATAACTAAATATATTAATCTTTGGTGTATATTTTTATAAATCAGTGGTAATCTGCGACTTTCAGAACTAGCAAAATGGTTGATTACTTCTTCATAAAATGAAAATAAATCATTGTTCTTCAACTCTGACAAAAAACGTTTTTCTATTGAAATAAGCGATATATTTGATAGGCGGTCTTAAGCTATTGTGTTTCTAGTAAATGTTTTTATGCGTTTGAGTGCTGAAAACGATTGTTCTACACAAGCTGAGGTTACCGGATTTGTTGACACTAAAGATGAAAATTTGTACAGTTCGGAGAGACAGCTTTTTAAATTATTATTATATATAAAAGTAAGCATTTCTTGAGGCGATTTTGAATTTGCTAAAAGTTGCTGGTCAGAATACAACACACATAGTTCATTTCTTAACGAAATACGGTTAAAAAAGGGATCTGGTCCTTTAATTTGTCTATTAGACTGTTAGGACATGATTTAGAAAACATTATAAAATTATTAGGATTTACTAAATCGAAACATTGCAATGTATTTATATCGGAAAATCTAATTTCAATTTGAACTATAATGGTGTCCAAAATTTCTGCAAAAATTTGTTTATAATGTATGTCTGTCCTGTCAAAGTTATATGTTGTTTTTCTTTTTTCTTAAGTGTGGCTCATCATCTAATTCTTCAATATTTTCTAAAAATACATTATATAAAATATTGAAATGTATTTCGTTATTGCGAAATTCTTTTAATTTAGATATAAGTGAGTTTAGTCTATTTTTAGAATATGTTATATCAGGTAATTTATTTTATAAAATTTGGAAATCAATTATGTAGTTCTTCATAAATTTTGCCTTTAATAATGAAGCTAACACTCTCAATTAGATCATTTTGAATTGATTTAGACGTCCCGGAAAAAAACAGTGGCGTTAATGAAAAAGTTCTTTAATTTCTCTACGTTTTTAAAAAGATCTATTAGCTCCTTGAAATTTCATTTATTATACAAATCGCGTTTTCATCATGTCCTCGAAAAGAATTGTCTTGAGAAGACAAATATATAATGGCATCAATTAATCTCTTTAATATTTCCCTATTTTCACGGACTTCTTCATTAAAATTTTCTATTTCTCTTTTACGCGCAGAATCCAAGAAATTTTGATTTTTTTTACCCAACATTTCGAATTTAATGCAAGATGAAATATGCTCCTGATTTTTCATGCCTTTCTAAATCTCGTGACAAATTTTGCAAATTATTAAACCCGGCCCTGCCTTAAAATGAGGATTGATCATTAGTAAATAACAAACATTTCCAACAATCTAATTTGTTTCTAACTGTTGATGCCGTTAACTACTCGATTTTTTGATAATTGCTATCACTAAACCCTCTGTTTACCACTTGTGAGAACTAATGACGGCATTGACGGTGTAGGTTTGACCATTTTTTTTAATTCTTACCTTTTGATCATAACTAAGAGAACTAAATCCATTTAGCAACAAATAATCCACCACGTCTGGACAACAAGACATGTCGTTGGGAATATTTTCACCTAGAGCACTCATTTTTCAACCACCTATTAAATATTTCATATGTTTATGTTCTCCCACGAAACCACAAATTGCCGCTGTCCTTGTTCTATAAACTGATTATTCTCTTGTGAGAGGGGATCAACGCTCAACTGAAGTGTATATGCGATAGAAAGGGATGGGGTGCTAGAGGCTAGCTACCCTAACTGACAGATCCAGAATGTTTGCTGAGATACGCGTCATAATTCAAGGTCACGAACAATGTATTGAAATGGGGGTTGGCTGGCCGCTAGCCTCAGTTCATCCAAGCAAGCGCGATGAGAGACGGGGAAATATGCATATCTGGAGTGGACTATCCGGACTACAATGTTACATGTTTGTGGAAAGGAAATGCAAAAATTTTTTTACACTGAAAATTAATTAATGAATTATAAACAACATTGAGAATTGAGATGTACCTAAATAGAAATTTCTACTTGTGAAAAATATTAGTTTGGAGATATTCTGCTTCTCCCAAAATTGTAGAGGCGGCTCAGCCTCCCCTGACCAGCCGCCACTGCTCATCTCTGAGTAAAATACAGGAATGAAAGCAGGCCACAAAAACGTTTCAAAAAATGTTCTGATATACATGGCATTTCATTTTAAAAAAATTTTACTTAACCCTGTAGATTCGTCTTGGCTCACCCTGTATATTCGAAAACAATTTTCGGTTATAGACTTTTTGTCTAGTTTACTTATGTTTTTAAATCAAGTTTTTAGCTATCATAGAACTTGAGTTATCGAAGTCGGACCACTATTACCCCACCCTGTATAATTAATTACATAGGAGCACTAGGAACTATATGACGACACATACTTGCATATATAGAAAATAAATTGCTGCTGCCGCAGAGGAAAAAAATCTGGTAGGGGAATAAGCTGAAGTTGACAAATGATAAATATTGATTAAATTATTATCCACCTCGATAAATGCCGATAATTTTTGGTCTATATTTAAAAAATCACTTAGCCCAAATTGCACTTTTAATGCAGTTAGTCTTATACATAAAAAGGTGGTCAGAAAAAAATATTTCTAGTACGAATTTTATTTTTTTCGTTATTTATATACCTAAATAGGAGGTTAAAATATATGTTAATATTAATAATAATAATAATCTACTGATACGCAATGTCTTAGATAACGTCTATGATTAGTACCTAAATTATTAATATAAATTCAAGTAATAATGATATGATAATATTATGTAATAACCATCGGGCGAAATATATTACTCGGTTTATTTACATAAAATTTTATAGACGATTTATGGGTCGAGTATACCTAGTTACCTTACAACACTTGTTTACAGAATATTTAAAAAAAGACTTAATAGTGTTTTAGTAAACCACGAAAATCTGGCTCAAAATAATTGTTTAAAATAATCGTTAAAATATATTATTTGTTTAAATTACATTAGGTACTGATATTACCAAGGGTATTACCTACATTAGGATTAAAACTGTATCTTCAACGTTTTCTCTACATAGTACAGAGTAGTTTTGAGCGTGTTGTCATTATTAGTTAGGACACAGAGTGTTAAGATGTCACAATGTCGTCCTAATGATAATGAATCGTATGGAACAATATTTCGACGTACTATTTACATTACTATTTCTGTCATACTTATCACGAACATGTGAAGAGGTTAAAATATGGCAATGATAACTTGAAAATTAATTTTCATATTTCACAAATTATATTCGTTAAAAAATTAAAGAATTTTGTACGTCTCTTATGTAGTTTGATTGTGCAACATCTATAATTACAGATTTTATTAGACGTTTTAAACTGTTTCATCTGCTTACCAGCAATTTCATGATTATTGGTTAAATACACTTGTTTTACACTATAATTTAGCGGATTGTCATGATAATATTAATTAATATTCAAAACGAATTTTTTAATAGTTCTATCCGAGAATTTAACATTGTTATTAACCTACAAAATACATCGGTACCACTGCCACTAATCACAAGATTTACTCTGCCACTCTTATGGTTTTTCTTTATATCTCTATATATTTTAAGACAGTGACGGCTCAGAAATTTTTCTTGCCTAAGAATAAAACGTTTTTGATATTGTATTAAAATGTCCTTAAGGACTGTTCACTCAGATGTTTGAAAAATACAGCCACAGTTTGGGGACAGGCAGCAGAATAGAATGAGAGAACAAGCCAATACCTGAAGCGCGCAGGATACTCTCTTCATAATGCATCGGTGTGAAATAAGTTAAACCTCAGTTGCTCAATGTATAGTAAGATCCTTTTTATAAGTAACCATTCGGTACCTTTGATTTATAAACTGGGCGCGCCGTCAACTATAAAAGGTGACCTTGGCTAACCCAATACCATAAACTGAATGCAGAGGCCACGTACCCATAGAAGGTGGGTCAACATGGACTTCCTGCCGAAGCGCTGATCAATCAAATATTCTACCAATGCGAAGCATTGCGTTCACGTGTGCAACATCTTTGTTTAGTTTTACCTAAAGTCCGCCAAAGCAGTAGCATTTGAGTCTTTTTTAGCAAATTGCGACATATTTTGAACGTTATTCTTAGTTATTTAAAATTAAATATTAAAATTTTTGAACATATGTATCTACTTACACGATATTTCCGTTGATTCCATTATCCATATAAAAAATTGTTGAATGACACATAAACAAGCCGTAAAGATAACCTCATTTTTTTTTTAAACGGGACACCCTATATATTTTTACATATTCGAATAGAGCTTGAAAGTCTCTTTTCAAAGATATCTCAGTTGGGTGGTTTTGGAGATATTCTAAAAAATATGTCATTTCATTAAATGCCTACATACACATATGTATTATACCAAATACAAAAAATACAGGTTATGTTTACTGCACATTTATGTGTCAATCAACAATATTTTCATATGGATAATTGGAATCTACGGGAAAACATATAAGTAGGCATGTTCTAAAATTTTAATACGTATATCTAATTTTAATAAAGAGCTAAAAATTATACACCGTGAACTATTTATTTAAATTTTTAAATTGAAATATTACATGACACCACTTCTGTGCTTGATTTTCACGTGATGCTTGAATCAGCGTATTGTCAATGATGTGAAAATCACGTAGTTCGTGATTGTAAGTGAATGAATGTGATGTTATTTCAATTTAAACATTTAAATAAATTGGTAAACCTTGTTTGCATTGGTGTTGTCTTTGGTTACCATCAATAGAAAAAGTTTAAGATTTACACATGTAAAATACATATGTGAACACCTCGTAAGGCTGAGTTTTCACTAGATATCCAATTTAAATCTATAAATCGCTGTTAAAATTTTTGTTAGCCATACCGAAAAATGAAAAAAATTCGTCCTAAATACCATCCCAGTAAACATAAAAAAGTATGGGCCTTTGCTAGGCTTTCACTGGGCCTTTATAGGAAATGATGAACAAAGGCTCATACTTTGGTGTTTACTAGGATATAGTTTATATAAAGTTACAAGCAGTAGTACTGATGCGTATTTTTACTTTCCTATACCTAATATAAGAAAGTATAGTAATATTTAATAGCAAATACGATTACTTAATTTTATAAAATGACACCAACTAAAATATTCGTATTTCTTATTAATAAAAAAATACGCATCAATATTGCCTGCAATTTCATACATTAAATCCACGTGGTAAATAAGATGAACTGTTTGTTTTCATTTTTTGGTCTCTTCAACAGAAAAATTTTACCAGCGATTTAAAGCGTTATATTAGCAATCCTGGCGACGAGGACGTTCTAACACCGTCTTAAGGAGGTATTTCCATCAGGTGGCCAAAATAAATTAGTAAATCGTTCTTAAAATTGCATTATTATTGATAACTAAGGTCCGTGAATAAATTGTATACGACGTAAAAACCAGGGGCTGACCCAAAACACCACGCTGATATACACATATAAATACATGATAAATGATATTACTTTCTTATACCTAATATATAAGGAAATATTAGTAATCGTGATTTTTTTTGACCTCGAGAATTTGATTGATACATACGTTTTGAACCCCTTTTGAATCCAATCTGTCTATTTTCCGAATGATGTGTGTCGGTGAGTGTATGTCTGTGTGTGTGTATGTGTGTATCCGCGATAACTCAAAAAATACTAACGGAAGACTTCCCAAATTTGGCAGTTAAGATTTTCAACAACATTTTAGGTGAGACATTAAATTTGGTGAATGTGGTACCACCAGAAGAGACATAATGAATGAAAGAAAAAAAAAGGTAAAATTTCGGGGGAAAAAATAAAAATTTTTATTGCATTTCTGGACGAATCTCGACGAATTATAATGAAAAAACATAACTTAATGACAAAAATTTTTCCGCATGTCTGTAGTATAGCGATAGCAGCCACAGTTTTTGAGGTAAAGCTTTCAAATTTGATACACATATTCTAAAGGCCAAAGATAACGAAAAATTCGGCGATGAGCAAAATTAGCCAGCTGAAAGGTTTACGGGACCCAAGCTTGTTTGTATTTGCTTTTACAAAAAAATATATTCTTGATGAAAAATTATAAACCATGTCTACTATATCAAGCCAATAAAATATATTTTCCAAGTACTTAAATAAAACTGATGTAAACTGAAATTTTTACACATTTGACCTCATAAAATGGGGTTAGGATAAATTTAACAGTTTGATAACTGAAATGTCTAATTTAGTTACAAAAATGGCAACGTCAATAAGAAGAAATTATTAAAATATATGACATGAATTATTATTGACAGTATCGAATGACGCTGATAATTATTTATTTAAAAATTTTATTGAAACAGGTACTCTATTAAAATTTAATTGAGGTAAATGAAGAATTAAATAGAATGATTTTTTTATGATATATACTGGTATAACAAAGTTATGTGCTGGCCACATCAGATATTTTTTAATTAGCGATTATGTGCTATTCAAAATAACAGGATTCAGTGCAATAAATATTTCATTGAACACACAATCCGGTGCAAGTCAGTTCCTTTGGACGAAAGACAAAAAAAGTTTTGAAAAAATCGAACAGATGTTAAATGTGAAGTACAAACTGATAGAACCAAAAATTCCTTATAACTCGTAGATATCAAAAAAATAAATGAAAAACACCCCCACTTTGGCAGCCGTACTATCCTGTGCAAAAGTCTCAGTCACTGGACGAAAAACAAAAAAGTTTTGAAAAAAATTACTTTAAAACATCGAATAGATTTTTGTTGGCTGGCGACAGACGCTTTAGTTGCTAGTTACTACTCTGCTGTAGACATTTGATTGGTTCATTGTAATCATTGTTAATGGCTACTCAGCGGTAGGGGTTTCAACCCCGTACCTAATGCTCTTCTGATTCTTAAATTTTTGTTTATAAATAGAATACCTCTAGTTCTCTTCGAGTGAGAGACGGAAAAATGACGGTGGGTGTACATTAGCTCTTCCCGAACAGCTGAGTCATTAAACGTCTGCTGAGCGTGTGAAATAGAGAGTGCGTCGTTTGTATTTAATTTACCGACCACCCACTTTACACTATCAAAATGAACATAATAATAGCTTGCCGCTTCTAACCATGTGTCCCAACGCGTCACAACATGCTGTGGTGGTAACAGCGTATTCGACAGTTCGTCTTCAGATAATTTTCTTCGAGACGGAGCTTTTGAAAATTTCTTCTTCATGCTGACTATTAATCTGTATATTGTGCAATGCGATGGGGTCCGTGTGCTAAACATGTTACATGTAATACATTAATATACATATACCTATGTGTTTCTTAAGAGCACAGCAGCTGCCTTCATATAGAAAGCTGCGACGGTTACATAGAGTAACACACGTTTACTGTTCTCCAAGTAGGTGTTCCATATTTTTCTTAGAATGAATAATAACAAGCTCCATTATGGGGGTTAACTGCGGGAAGCAATTATTGCCGCAAGCGGTTAGCCAACAACTCCTATATATTGTATTTTAGGAGGTGTTGGGTTAGCGCAGTCGTTCTGACGACCCGTAAAACGAAATCGACTGCAGCAGTGAATGGGTTAAAATTGTGCTTCTGCAAAAGCATCTGTTTTTCACCATGTTGTATACATATGTACGATACGATGTATGTACAGACCTAGAATCTACTATTTACTTAGGGTCTTTCATAGTTTTGCCCTTAGTTTCGTTTATAATCTTACCTACTGAATGTTTTCTTAACCGACTTTCCAAGTTGCGGAAGTAACTCTGAAAATCTAGAATTTTGTATTAGGCGAAAGAGAGACGTGGATGTACAGTTTATTTTGCGAGACACTTAGTCTCACCCTCAGTCTCACCAATGGGAAATAAAATAATTGCATTCTTCCCAGTTCAAACTGTAATGTTGTGATTATTTACAATTTAAACTGGGAAAAATTGAATTATTTACAGTATCAAATTGGAATAAATAAAATATTTACCTATCAAACTGCGAACAATTAAATTACTTACAGTTTAACTAGGAATAATTTACAGTATCCGCTCTAAAAATAGTAGGCTCCCAAAACGTGAGGATATGAAAAAAATCACGCAATTTTTTTCGGGGAGAATATCACACAAATATATTAAGAGGTGTTCACCAAAGAAACTTGTAGTCGAGCTTGTACTTGGCCATAAAATAGCCTAGTTAATTTCAACTACTGTATTTCTGATTTTATTAGGTAAAATAATCAAATCGCATTAGGTAAGTCATTTTCTTCCTGTCTCTTGAATTATTTGAAAATATAATAAGCTCTACATTCTACAATAAGTCAGTTTTTCGCAAACATCCCATATTCATTATAACATTAGTGAGGCCAATTATTTGTTTCCGTAACATCTGATATTCACTGGTTTTCTCAAATACAATACGATCTAGATACACAGAAGTTCAGTACAATATTAAACAAGATAAAATTCGGTTAATTTTATAGGCATTAATTATTTCTGATGTCATTGGTGCACTTAAGATTTATATCAATAACATTTACCAAGAAAAACATTAATAGGTAATACATGTAATAATAATGTCTAAGCCGGCCCTGTTTATTGATAACGCGATCTGTTATTATCAAGGATTGCGTAATTGCGTCACTATAATTTAAGTATTAATCAACGGCTAAATAAATAATTTAAAAGAAAGTATATGAAAAGGTATCTTTTTCCCAGGATTTTTTTTAAACTTCTTGTTAAACAAAATTTTTACATCTCAGTAATACATGCCCACTAAAATATGCAGGGCGTTTCTAAGTCAGTAGAAAAATATGGGAGCTGATTCTACATTAAAAACAAGAAGAACGGCACATAAACATATTATGTCCGGAAAACCTTCTTCCCGTGTGTTTTCACGATGTTTATCTGACTTTATGTACGCGCTCTAGCACTCCAAGATTTTATCTGATAAGCTGCACTTGGTACGTATTGAAAACTTCGACAAGACAGATTTGCGCGAATTTTTTGTTAGTAATATCGAAAAATGAAAACAAATGGTCCATTCTAAATACCATATGGATTTAATATACAAAATTACAAGCAATACTGATGCGACTTTTTTTGTATCACTAGGAACTACGATTACCTAGTTTCATAGAATGACATCAAATGAAATAATATTTTCTTATTAAAAACAAAATACTCATGCTCTATGTGTGGATATGAAATAATGTTTTCATTTTTCGCCTTCATCAATAGAATAATTTTAACAGTGATTTAAAGTTTTATGTTGGCAATTTTGGCGACAAGGGCGTGCCAACGCCTCCTTAAGGCATTCGATCGAGATGGAATATCCAGATTAGATCACAATGAGTGACAGACGTTTTTTAAAGTGCGGTTTTATTTGCATTTTTCCTAGTTTAAAAATATATGGAGGAAATCGAGGCAATTAAAATGATCACCCTGTATACAAAAATTCCCACTAAAACTTGAAATTCATATTTAATACCATTCAAAAAACTGTTTGGGTTTAAAACAAATTTAAGCGTAATAAGTACACAAATGTGTAATAATTTAATATGAACAGGTTTTTTTTATTAAAAACTTGTTACCTACAAGTGACAACACCTAGCGTCGTTGGTTGATATTTACATAAACTAATCATTAATCAATATTGCAGTTATCTTAGTTACTTATTTCATCAGTAGGCATAATTAATTTTGCCTGCAATATCTACGATTTATTTTAAAAAATTAATGGGTAAAAAAAAATAATTAAACTTACCTACCTCTTGACAAAACGTTTTAGGAAATAAGGTGTTTAATATGTCCATTCCAACTTAAAATTATAGACACAATAAACTAAGTTTCAGATTAGTTCTCTACAACACCGTTTAAAATTAAAAAAGGAGAAACGAAATACTCTTGTAATTTTTTTTTTATTTAAATCATCTCGGTTAACCACGGAACTGCTAATAAACAGTTACTTTGACGTAACAAATAACACACTGACCGATCCGTTCAACTGTCACTTGTCAGTTGTCAGCAAAAATGTTGATGGTTTTTTTGCAGAGTTATTAGATGCGTCACCTAGGTGTGGATAGCAGTATTTGATTATTTGGAATAGATTTTGTGAAGGCCATCCAGTCACGGGCAGATGGCAGATAGTTACCAGTGGCCTCGTTATTAATTTTTAAAAAGGAAATTTTTATTAAAAATGAATCCGAATATCTATAAAACTCCTATGTAACTGTTTATGTTTTTAATTAAACAAAACGGGAATACATATTTTTTTACACATTGGTTAAATAAACACAAATTTTGAATTCACAATATATGCGAATCAAGATTTTCTCTTTTGTTGATTTGGTTAATTGTTGCAACAGTAGCTTTGTTCGCGGTAACTGCTGAGCTAGTTCCTAATATTTCGGCCCTCTGATCAGTAAAAAGCGATGTAGCTGTACCATTTATTTTATAACATGATTATGGAACTTTTGGTAGCGTTATTTTGTAGTTCATTAGATCATGATAGATGGCACAGGTATTGCTGGTAGAAATAACTTGAATAATATGCGATAATAAATTAAGGCCGTATTATGTTTTTCAGCTCCTAAGTGAACTATTCTAACTCGATTGATGGGAATGGCTCATTGAACAATTATATTTTCTATAAATTTTAATAATATTCGTGTTGGCCACCTGGTGGTTGAGGACAGTGTTTATATACTTTATAAACACTGGTTGAGGACAAATTAGTATCGCCACCTGGTCACAAATAACCCTATTCATATAACTTGGTGGTTGAAGACAAAGCACGAGATATTTAGTTAATTATTCCCCTTTTGTATACAAAATATATGATTCTTTGAATGTATTCATCCACAGATGGAGCCATCAATTATTCTAAGTCCTGTGTTGCTGTTTTTATTTTTTTAAATTGCCTGGTAAATAAAAATATAAAATATTATAAATATATCGGTATAATATAAAGACCGTAACTAACATGCGTATAATTGATTTGCACAATACCAACAATAATAATAATGTAGTTTTTTTTTAATTTGTAAATTGTAAGGTTATCTTGTTTGAAGAGGAGGTCAAGTTCTATTAAATTACTTTTATCTAATATTTCCTCAAATCCATTTAAGGTAAAAGAAATTTATAGTATTATTGGCTTTAACTATGTTTATTTTGTGTTTTGTTATCATTGTTTTTTAAGTTAAAGTATATAATTACAATAGGTATGAATAATCTGGTAATTATGGGTCAAAAACATGTCATGTTTTTATGGAGATAAAAGAGGTGTACTTACTTATTAAACTTATAAAACGTTTAAATAACATGGATGATAGTGGAGACATTGTAGTTCAGAATAATATTACATTTGGGCCAGTAAAATTAGTAAGTATGGTATGGTGCCAGTTTTTCAAAACCTAACCTAAAATATTTTTTGTACAATTTTAGGACACGCTTTTAAATCATTTGGAGATATCAGTTTCCGAGTCGGAAAAACGCGCAAATGGATCCCTGAATTTAAGAGACTTTTACACAGTGTACTTAGTTGAAACCAAGTAAGATCCATATTTTACTATTGATTTACACTTTTCTGCTAATCACAGAAATCACAGAATAAAGGTCAATAATTTCATATTTAATTATTACTTTAAGGATTGTGTAAAATGTACAACACTTATCCCATTGGTTTGCATTCAAAGTAAATTTTTACATATTACAAGGTACCTATATTTACCTATTTAAATTATTTTTTGTAGAGTTACTGATCCAAATTTTCAACATAAATTAGGAAAACTAACCACGGTATGGAGGAGATATACGGAATTCGAACAGCTGCGAGATTACTTGGAAGTTACTTATCCCTATATAGTTTTACCCCCCTTACCAGAAAAGAGGGTTATGTTTGGCTGGCAGAAAATATCAAATGATACCTTCGACCCTAATTTTATTGATCGTAGAAGAGCTGGGCTAGAAAATTTTTTTGTTGAGAATTGCTGCTCATCCAATACTTACCTGGGATAAGCATTTTACTGAATTTTTACAACATGAAGAAGGTTGGAGAGAATCATATAAATCAAACGGTAAGTTGAAATTTGAACTGTTATTGATATTTTTAGTTACAACATGGCTTTCTCCTAGGCATATTATGTACATAAATGATAACTTGTTAATTTAAAGGGTATTCTTTGTTTTAAAAAGTCAAGTTATATTTTTATTCCTGATTATTGAATTACATTTAGGCCAAAATTTTTGTACAAAAAAATGAAAAATTTGCATACTAATTTTATATTTTGATGGTGAACATACATGCTACAAAAATCTATACTTAACCGTAAACAGAAATCTGACACGACAAAAACAGTTTAACTAATTTTTTTGCGAGTGTATTGAGCATGCTTCGAAAATCACTGATTCCATTATAATTTTGTATTAAGACTGGTAATATGTTTTTAGGTTATTTACAATTAGTAGAAAATAAATTAAAAAGTATTAGCATTGCAGTAAGGTTGAAAAAACCTGATCCACAGTTTGAATCAATCAGGGATTATGGAGGAACACTGTATGTAAATTTGAACAACCTACTTAAAGCTAGATCTAGGGTAGCTGAAAAACAGTATACAGTACATAAGCTACATGCAAATTACGGGAGAGTTTTTAGTGAGTGGAGTGCAATTGAAAAAGAAATGGGTGATGCTTTACAGAAAACGGGACACTATTTGGATTCTTTAGCCTCCAGCATTGACGCTGGACTAGAAGATGAGGAACTGTTATCGGATCAGTTAAAGGAGTACCTGTTTTTTGCATTATCATTACAGAATGTTTGTAAAAATCATGAAATGCTTCAGTTGCAGTTGGAAGATGCTGAGGAAAACGTTGCGAGCAAAAATGTAGAAAAGACTAGGGTACAGCAGGGTAAAACTGGGTTGATGTCTCGGTTATTTGGAGCAGTTGACACTGAAGAAGTTAGAGAATTTAAGGTAAATTTATTGGATCAACAAATACAAGAAGGTGCCTCAGCTGTTAACATAAACAAGGAAAGTTTGAGGTGAGGTTATTAACATGTTTACATTCCTATTATAGCTGTGATGTAAAGGAGAAAATTTTCCAGTTTCTGCTATGTGACATTTAATATTTCACACTTTACGGCAAATATTTGCTTTCACAGATAATGTAAAATTTTTGTTTATTATGAAGTGGAAAAATACCTAGGTATACATATATGATCTTAAAACATATTTACCATTACTTCCTTTTATGTATCTAATAAATTGATTTTTTGAATTATAATAAATTTTTCAAATAATGCTCATTGCATCATGGGTGCTCATATTACACAGGCCGGCGAAATATTTGTGATTGAACAATTTAAATTTTTTTAGCCTAGTTAGGACGTATATTTGACTAAATAATCTGGCTTTTTTTCTTATCATGTACAGTTTTTTTTGCAAACCACTATTGTAAATTTACAAATTCCAAATTTCAAATTAAATTAATTATTTACTTTGTGTCCAAAATTTTGAGAACCACTGCAATAATTCATTTTAAACTGCCAATATGTTGGGGAATTTACCGGCAGTGATGCAAATACAATTGGGGATTCCCGCAATCGAAGGTATTATGGTAAACAAATCGTTGAGGGCAATGTTGGATGTTCAAAAGGGACCGTCCTATAGCCGAATACAGAAGAAAAACAACGAAAGCAAGCTTTTCCAGCAAAAGAAAAATTGTTTCCAAAATGTTGAAAGAATAATGTGCTGTTTTCTATTTGTTTTAAGATATTACTAATAATTTTGTTGCCTTTTTTTACTTTTCCAATGTATCTTAATTACACAAAAATATTGTTATTTTATGTATTGTGTTCAAAAATCTTAACGTGATAAAAAAAACTGAAAGCAGATTTTAAGTCAGTGCCACTGAAATACCTAAGTTCAGCTATAACTAAATTCACATTTTACATCATATTAAAATTCAGGCCTGTGTTATTGAAAATTTTGTAAGAATTAAATTAAGTCTATAGTTCATTTGAACTTTTTTGGTATCATTAGACAATGGGGCTTCTAACATAGAAAGATGCTCTTACTAAGTGCGTATTACAACAGCTAGCTTGTAGATGTTATTTCGGTCACTTATGTTCTTCGAAAAATAAATAGGATATAATAATTGAATGCCGTTACGTCATCGTTATAATTCATATGAATCAAATCAGCACTGCATTAGTCAAATTCATTCTTATTGAAATGTTGTCTAGATATAAACAAACTTTACTCGCCGACAGGTGAAAGAGTAAAAACATAACCTACAATTTGTCCAGTAAAAGTCAGAATAATTAGACGATTTCATCAGTCTTTAAATTTGACCTAATTTTATATAATTTGGAAAAATGTAGATTGCTTGTAGACATTAACAATTACATTTAAATTAATTAACATTAAAAATAAACAAAATGTCTGATGGCATTCTAGAAAAAGGATTTTGTATGTATTTCTAAGAATCATTATTATTACACATTGAAACATCCCTTTTGTCTTGAAGATAAACTATCGTTATTTCTGAAAAGCTTTGTTACTCATATACAAAAATCAATAAAATAAAAAAAATGGTAACAATCAAACTCAAAAGTAAACAAATCCAAATTTGGCAGTTGACATGCAGAAACAGGAAACCGTGAAACATGTGACAACGACGATAGTCAAAAGACTTCGATCAGATTGATCAATAATATTCTCGCTTGTTACTGAGATGTACGAAATCAGGCTTTCTCTTTCTTTTTTGTCAAGGAAGTTAGTGTTTTGTATAACATATCAATAACGTTAGTCTGAGATATTAACAGTCACATATAATGGACTTCCTTGCGCTGTCTCTCGTTTTATTACTTTGTAAACAAAGAATGCTTGAACAGCATACATTGTAAATTAGAGATAAATTTGTGACGTATCGGCATTCTTTTGTGATTTCGATAGTATGTAATTCAATTTAAAAATGTTTAATGCTCGCCTTGTCTCACAATCACAATATTTATTGTAGATTGCATACACTAGGTAAATCAATTATTTGTAATTTTTGTAACTAGTAATTTTTTTTACAGTGATTTTTCATCCAAAGCTTTAACTGATATTGAAAGATTCCAAAATCAAAAAGTACTCGATCTGAGAGATACTCTGGGCAGTTATGCGTTTCTTCAGTTAAAAACTTCCAGAAAGGTAATTTTTTTTAGTTTAATCAATTATTTATTTAAGTATGCAGCATATGGCATAATCTAGCTGGAAAAAAGTACCCGTCTTGTAGTCAACGTAAACTTATTAAATTTTGTAATATGTGTAAATTTTATTTTATCAATATTGTATTGTACGCTCTTGTTCACTATTTTGGTTTTTTGTGTATATCTGTTTCATTTATCCTGTAACTGGGTTTTTTTCACTCGGATAAATTATTGTAAATAAATAAATAAATAAATAAATTAGCCATTATTTTACATAAAATCTTATTAAGTTAAATATGACCAATCAAGAATAAATAATTTTTAAAAATTTTTTTGAAACATTTAGAAAACCAAGTAGGATGATCAAATTTGTCACAAATTTTTATTTTAAAAATATTCATTAAATTAAAGAACAATAGTTTTTTTTCAGTAAGAATTTCAAACAACTTAATTATTTCTATTCCTTGTCAGTGTTTGTTAATAAAATGTTTAATATGCATATATTTTTTTATTTTTAGGGCTTACAAACTTGGTTACAAATACGTGACTGCCTGCAAAACATTCCATAAAAATACACTGAAAAGAACTATTTTTAATATAATCATCCATGCTAAAGCCTACCTTTATTTTAATCACTACTCATTAGTATTTATTCGTGATTCTGCAAGGCATTATCACCGACCACAAATAAGCATTTAAATAAAAAGTGTACAAGTTTAAAAAATACTCACAGCATATCTAAGTGTATAAAACTGTATATTATTTAATCTTGATAAGAAATAAAACTATGTTATATTATAATATAAAATGATGTTTTTATTTTTGAGAATATTTTAACTATTTCCAAAAAAAAATTTACTTAGATTTAGTTATAAAAATAGGTGTGAGTAATTGATGAATCATTTTAAAATTCGTGAAGATAAAAGTTATTTTGATAGGTATATATCTACAAGTAAGAACTCTTCAGTGTATAGCTTTCTATTAGAGAAGTAGATTTTTTTCTGAAGAAGGTTGGACCCAATCGACTACAGTCGGGTGTGTGTCTTTTGTCTATAAATGTTTAACCTCTTTTTTAAGTATTAAAAATACTTGCACATATCTTAATCACAAAATCCGATTGTGCAATTGAATTTATTTCCTAAAAAGTAAGCCATTGACAGGCTATTAGTTTTATTATAGAATCACTCATTATTAGAGCTGTCCGATGTGCCTGGAGTACAGCCACGGTCTTGCGCTGTCGTCACACGTGCCGATTTAGAAGTGATTTACGCTGCAGTTTTATTTGAAAGGTTAATACGTGAGGTTGTACCTATAAATTATACATAATGTCAAACGCGCCAAAGGGTAAAAAAACGACCGTACGCGGACACAGTGAATAAATTTATGCAAAATAATTTGTAAAGTTTGCAATCAAGACTTAATGTGCTGGCACAAAACAGATTGTCGTCGTCATATCAATACCGTGCAACATCAAAATAAAAAAATGGCATGCCTTTGACAACTCAGTTTATGTGTGATTTATTGTTAATGTTAATAGCCTGTAATATTCCGCTACACATACTGGATAAACAACCATTTCGGGAGTTTTGGAATAAATACAATCCCCAGGTGAACTTACCAAGTCGTACATTGTTATGTATATATATTCCAGCTGTTCGTGAAGACATTGTAAATAGGATTAAATGTGGATTAAAGAATACACGGCTCTGGTTATGTATTGACGAGACGACAGATTGTAAAAAAATTCTATTTTAAATATTATAGTACGTGTACTGGACCCTCTTAAACCAACATTTCCACGGCTTTTTATTATGCTGAATATTTTCAACAAATATAAACTGTGATACTACAGTTCAACCCTAACGAGGCTGCAGCTATTAGGGAAAGCCAGACAAGCTTTCAAGGCGTTTCCCTTGAAACAGATTTAAAAAGTATTAATTAATAACAATTATAGGGGACTACACGACGCAATAGAAAAATTGCAAAATAGTTCGTTGTCGTTAGTGGAATCGCTGCAAATAGTGGATGACGTAAAAACATAGCTACAGGCTATAAATGACGCAAAAAATAATCGCGTTAGTGAAAAATTCGAGAGTGTATTACAGAAAGATCCTGATTTTAGCAAGTTAAGACAAATTTGTGATGGTGCATCTACAACTTCGTTAAGTGAGTTCACAGATTGTTTTACTTATGCCTGTATTACATCCGTAGATGTCGAATGGTCATTTTCAAAATACAAACATATTTTTTCACCAAAGCGAACATCGCTGACAGAGACAGCTGTAGAAACATACCTGATACTATTATACTATAGATCTTCCCCACTTTGTGATGACGACAACCAAACTACTTCATAAATCTGTTTAAAAGGGTGAGTTTTATAAAAAAATTTATAAAATGTAACATTATTGTTAAAATTTATTTCCATTTAATATACTTATTCAAGTATTATGATATGATGTAAACATATGAGTCATATGACGGCTCTGGCGGCCAGGTGACCTCGGACAGCTCTACTCATTATGTCTAAAATCCCATCGAATTTAGTCCACCCTGTACAAATGGAAAAAATTTTATAAAAACAAAAGAAAGATGGAAATATGTATATAAATAAATTTTATTTCCAAGATTAGAAATATTGAATGCTGCCTGAAAAAAGTCCAACAACAAATGGAAATAGCTGGTAATGAATTTTAATATGTGCCAATTGAAGAAATGGTCTTGTATGTGAATAATTATATATACATACAGATCGAGCCAACCCTCTAGATATATGACTAGCGGTATGCGTAGTTTACAGTCGCCCGTCTGTTGCCAGCGCGAATTCAGAAGATGATTTTACAGTAGGTTATGATATTACCTTTCTCAAGAAGGAGGTCTTTTTGAGCCTCTAATTATAAAAAACAATTTCTTAATGGCTAATAACTTTTTAAAACTGTTTTGAATGCAGAAAATAACTAAAACACTATTTTAAAATAGCTTTGCCATCTGGCACCGAGAAGTGGTACTACATAATTATTAGAAACATTGATCTAATCCGTAGATATATCTTTATTATATGTCTATGATCTAATCAGAAGAAGCAACGAAATATACTTAATTTTATTTAAAATGAATTTTTATATAGTACAATAATTTGCTTTGTTAACTACCAGTACAATGCTGTCAAACAACTTAGAAATACTGTTTCCTTTTATTTTCTCTTCCTACATTTCCCTATCAAAATTTTATCGTTCCGGCTTCGTATTCAGACGGGCAACTGTAAACTGCGCATACCGCTAGTCATGTACTAGTGGGTTGGCTCGATCTGTATAAAATGACCAACTTAGTGACATATCTTATAACTCAAGTTCGTAACATGTTTTCTTGTGATTTTCAGCCAGTTAAAACTATAAATTATCCTGCTCATTTACATCACTACACTTGTACAACATATAATTTGTCGTCCTTGGCCTGTCTGTGCACTCATACCATACCATTCATGCATGGAATACATGATGCAATGGCTTTAGCATTTTTATATAAATTGAAATGAAAAGGTGCCAAAAAACCCTCAGATTAATAATATTAGAAGATGAGTAACAAAACATAAAAAGTTGTCCGATTTATCTACATCCCACGCGAGATAAACGCAGTATAAACTGGACAGTACGTGTGACGAACCTGGTGATAGTGTTGCCAGAGGAAAAATAGAACAATATTGATTTTCAAGACTTAATCCAGATCTTTTAATACTATAATCACATTTTTTTTAAGTGTTCTGAACACACGTAGTGCCACTTACTGGCATTTTCCATTTTGAGAGCTTTCAGCTAATTTTCTCTTCTCTCCAGGTTCTCGGGAAATCTGAAATTAAACACATTTTTTAACAGCAACCTTTAAAATTGAATTAAAAAAATATCAACAGACTTTAAAATATATACAGTTTGTGAGTAGCCTTATGATTGAACTTTCCATTCAAGTTAAAATAAATATTTTTGTATGTTTTTTTTAATAAAATGTGGATATTTTACTGTTCAAATGGAATCAAATGTTCTCCATTTGTTGTAAAGCTAACATTAATTTTAGTTATTTTTGAGCTTTCACACTGTCGCATTCACACATTATGCCAACCCTGATCGGTTTTGTTTACTTAACTGTGAAAAGATAAACAATCCCGTTGTTTTCCTCTTTGGCCGCACACTACACATTTATTATTCATTGTTTTTCAATAAATATTCACTAAATAAATCTTTATAACTAAAAATCGATTATTAATCAATACCCAATAACACAAAACTAAAGTTTATCACTTATCACTTAAAAACAATAGAGATTAAAATAACAACAGCAGAATAGCATTGAAAAATACATTACTCAAGCAAACAAATTTTGTATACCTATTAAGTTTTAAGTTATGCAAAAGTATTAAAATAAACGCTGAAGCCTGGATATGTTGATATGTAAACATGCAAATTGTTGTTTATGTATCGGTCATAATCAGTGTTAGAACTTTATATTATTAATCTCAGAAAAAAACAAACTGAATTGTAAATGCTTTTTTATTGGTAGGACAAGTAATTTTTAATTTTCTACAAGAAACTTATTTCATGTCACACTATGTAAATAAAAATTATATACACGTTATAATAGGCCAGGCGACAGGTAGTTCAATAAGGAAATAATTAGTGGAAAGCTGGAAATTGCTTTAATCGCTTTATTTGGACCCAGATATTACTCTCCCAAGTTTTCCCCCTCGAGCGAAGTCGGCGTTGGCCCTTCTGGCCCTAAGAAGGTACCATTTCTCGGTTTTTTGCAAATATCTCCCAAACCATCAACTTTATCAACAAAATACCTATTATAAAAAATAATCTAGAGTAAATTTGCTACAAAAATGTTGTTTACTGTTTGTCTCTAAAGTGAACTGTTACGATGCTACGACCTGTCGCCTGGCCTATAAGTAAAAACTGTTATAATAAATATAAAAGTGCCTCAAGGACTGACTTAGGAATTAAAACAAATAAAATGATTTAAAAGAATTATTTTAAAAAGTGCCACTGATTCCGCGAATAATTAACCGACATCTGTTGTGTAAATATCAAAGTTTACGATATACGTTCTCAGGATAAAGTAACTTTCTGTAATTAAAATGGCAGCAAATAAACAGATATCTGTTTCCTCTGTATTCTGTCCACATTTTTAACAACTTTGAAGATTTACTCACCAGATGACTCTGCGGGCAAACTTCTGGAAGTTCTCTAGCTTAATTAAAATGTCGATAAGTGTTGCGCTTCCAAGATCAATGCCTAGATGACACTAACTGTATCATATTGTTTAAACAATTTCAAAATTTAAACTTGATAAGATATACAGTGTCTTCGAATGGAGTGCCACAATACTTGTAAATATTTTAATTTCGAATTTTTCGAAAAGTCATTCTTTATAAAAAGTTTCACTTAATTTGAAAATCCGTTATCAAATATTCGAAAAATTTATACAGTGCAGTGTGATCAAAAACTTGAATAATGTGAAATTTGTTCAGGGGTAAACTACCAATCAGTAGCGTGCCGTGCCTTTTGAGGCGGAGGGGGCACAGCATTCTTGGGGGCGCAAATTGTAATGAAAGTGTATTAGTGGTGGCTGGTCAGGGAAGGCAGGGGAGGATGAGCCTTCTCTACAATTTTGGGAGAAGCAGAATAACTCCAAACTAATGTTGTTCACAAGTAGAAATTTCTACTTAGGTATTATATCTCAATTCTCAATGTTGTTTATAATTCATTAATTAATTTTTAGTGTAAAAAAAATTTTGCATTTCCTTTCCACAAACATGTAACATTGTAGTCCGGATAGTCCACTTCACGTATGCATATTTTCCGGTCTCTCATTGCGCTTTCGAGCTTGCTTGGATGAACTGAGGCTAGCGGCCAGCCAACCCCCATTTCAGCTAGCCTCTAGCACCCCATCTCTCTAGCGCATGTACACCAGTTGAGCGTTGATGCCCTCTCCCACAAGAGAATAACAATTATAGAACAAGGACAGTGGCAATTTGTGGTTTCGTGGGAGAACATATATAAAATATTTAACAGGTGGTTGAAAAATTAGTGCTCTAGGTGAAAATATTCCCAACGATATGTCTTGTTGTCCAGACGTGGTGGATTATTTGTTGCTTGGGTAAACAAAATATTGTAAATTTCTTAGATTCTGCGCATAAAAGAGAAATAGAAAAGTTTAATGAAAAAGTCTGTGAAAATAGGGAAATATTAAAGAGGTTAATTGATGCCGTTATATATTTATCTTCTCAAGAAAATTTTTTTCGAGGACATGACGAAAAACGCTATTCATATAATAAAGGAAATTTCAAGGAGCTAATAGATTTTTTAAAAACGTGTGATCCAAAATTAGAGAACTTTTTGATTAACGCCACTGTTTTTTCCGGGACGTCTAAATCAATTCAAAATGACTTAATAAAGGCAAAATTTATGAAGAACTACATAATTGCGAATTTTTCTCGTGGCAAATTGATTACATGGAAATCTCAACTTTCCGTAATTTCTAGATATGTAATGCACGGTGAAGTTATTGAAAGATTTGTTGGTTTTTTTGATGTGAGTAGTGGAAGAAACGCGCACATTTTATTTAAATTATTAATCGACGAATTTGGTAAATTTGATGTGAAAAATAAATTATTTGCACAAACCTATGACGGCGCTACGGTTATGTCAGGACATCTTAATAGACTCCAAACTAGAATAAAAATATTGCTCCTCAAGCTTACTTCACTCACTGTTACGTACACAAATTAAATTTGGTTTTGAGTAAAGCCTGTAAAATTAAAGAAGTTAGAATATTTTTTTTCAAATATTACTGGTTTTTAATTTTTTTTCAAAATCTAGTAAAAGATCTGATAGGTATTTTAAATAAAATTATGGAACATAGAGTTCCGAATAATGCTCCCACTCGTTAGAATTTTTCATCTAGAGTTGTTTTCACTGTTGACACATACAGGAAAAAACTTATTGGCGTTTTTAATTTTATTTCGGAAAGTGAAGACTTATTAAATGACGATCAGACTTTAAGAGCAGCTTACGGGTTAAAATCGTTATTGTTGGATAAAAAAATTCATATAAGTATTTTCTAAAGGTTTTTGAAATGATTTTTGAGCAAACTGATGTTGTTTTCCAAATTTTACAGAATAATAACTGATATAACATATTCTAAAAATAGACTTAATTCCCTTATATCTAAATTAAAAGAATTTCGCAATAACGAAATACATTTCAATACTTTATATAATGTTTCTTTTAGAAAATATTTAAGAATAAAATGATGAGCCACAGTTAAAAAAAAGGAAGACAATATATAATTTTGACAGGACAGACATAAATTACAAACAAATTTTTACAGAAATTTTGGACACCATTATAGTTCAAATTGAAATTAGATTTTTCGATTTAAATACTTTGGAATGTTTCGATTTAGTAAATCCTAATAATTTTATAATGTTTTCTAAATCATTTCCTAACAGTCTAATGGATAAATTAATGGACCAGTATCCCTTTTTTAACCGTAAACTATGTGTGTTGTATTCTGACCAGCAACTTTTAGCAAATTCAAAATCGCCTCAAGAAATGCTTACTTTTATATATAATATTAATTTAAAAACTGTCTCTCCAAACTGTACAAATTTTTATCTTTAGTATCAACAAATCCGGTAACCTCAGCTTCTGTAGAACGATCGTTTTCAGCACTCAAACGCATAAAAACATTTACTAGAAACACAATAGATCAAGATCGCCTGTCAAATATATCGCTTATTTCAATAGAAAAACGTTTTTTGTCAGAGTTGAAGAAAAATGATTTATTTTCATTTTATGAAAAAGTAATCAACCATTTTGCTAGTTCTGAAAATCGCAGGTTACCACTGATTTATAAAAATATTTAGACTACACCAAAGACTAATATAGTTACTTAGTTATTATTTTAGAAGACATATTTTTTTACGTTATTTATTTTTTAGAAAATATTTTTTATGTAACTTCTCTTTCAAAACTATTTTAATTTTTATTAAAAGTAATAATTTTACACTCTGGCAGTGATAATGAATACAATTTTTTGTTTGTAGAAAAACACTTTTATTTTCAATTTTTTTCCAATGTACTACCTCAAGGGTGGTGGGGAAATATACAAATTGTAATCATATTAAAATTTAGTTGACTTTTAAATTTCAAGCCTCCTCTGTGGACAATATTAAGAGCCGCCACTGAAGTGTATCCAAATTAAACACGATATTAAATTTTTGTTTATTGCAAATTTTCTGCGTGTCGTTAAAACGTTAAAAACCATTTATATCGACGGGTAAACCTGGAACTCTTTGGAATTCTCTGGAATTCCTTTGACATTTTTAGCATTCCTCAGAAGTTTTACAATTATTATTGTAGTCAAAAATTACTTATTTGTTATAATTTATATTACAGCATTATTTATTTTACATTATCCTTGTATTCTATTTTTTAAAACATGTAGTTACTCTCATGATAAATACGAATTATAGACACAAATAAGTGTCATGTACCAAAATCATTATTTTGCATAAACTTGAATTAAAGATATTGATTCAGACTTTTTTTATTTATTTTGTTTTATTAAAAAGCGACCAATAGTTCAGTAGGTTGAACTTTGGACCGTTGGTTAGCACTACGGACATTTTTGCAAATTTATTTTTTTTGCAAAAAAAAAAATTATACATAACATTATACAGGGAAGTCAGAAGGATTGAAAAAAGGCGTTATGATTCCAAACATATTTTATTTTAATATTAAAAATTAATATAAAACGACTTTATTCCTAAAACTAATTAATTTCCCTTTTTTCTTTGGATTTTCTTCATTTTGTTCAAAAATTGTATTTCAGTTCTATCTTCTTTAATAAATTTCATTTGTTCAGGTAAACTGTCCAATTTTTCAGCTGTTCAGTTCTTTCTATTTTTTCTCTAAATCTGTAGGTCAGAAGTAATTTCTTTCTTCTGACCTTCCCAGCTTCATTTATTTAATAAGTCCACCCTCAGAAATGGTGTATACTCGTCGAGATTTCCTTGTATAAATACTGTCTACTCAACCATAATTCAGTTAATATAATCTCTGAAATTGACTTTATCGTTCAGACTATTCTTTTTTTTTATTGAACAAGTTTAATATTACTAAAAGCGCTTCAAAATTATAAAAGTAATTTTTCATATCAACACACTTAGAGTTGTTTTTTGGGCTTGCAGATTTTATTAGATCGTGGCACGTAAACATTTTCCACTTTTCTAATTATATTTTCAATCCGACCAAAATCTCTGTTGTAATCTAGGTATGACCAACCTCCGGGAATTTGTGAGCAATAACATTAAACAATCCATTCAAAATTAGAAGTTGGTAGAGACAAAAACTGTTAAAATTTTTATATTCGCCAGCACATGATTCCGACCAAATTACAAGATGATTGCTATCTTTGAGCAAAGGCCAAACATATACAAACAACTTGCAATTTTACAGCTTCCTCTATTTCCCACATTATTTATCCTGTACACATCGAAATTACGTAGCAACGTTTGAGTTTCGGAAGCGGCATTGTTTGCTGTAAATCCGAAGTTATGTAACACTTATTTTTATCAACAGAAGGCTTTTCTCTATCTCGTCGTTGAGTCTCAAAACCTGCTTTATAATTTTCTATATGCTCATCAATATTTTGTCAAGTATCATTTTTTGGATGCCCAAGAGAAAAGTTTAACTTTGTAGAAAAAATATTAACATATGAGGAAAGTTTCACCATAAAATTGACGCAAAAATTTTTGTCCTCGCATTATTTAATGTACATTTTGTATCTTTGAATTATATTGAGATGAGATTACTTTAGAGGTTCTAAATTAAAAGTAGCATAGTTTGGATGACCAAAATCTCCTAAATTCGCCATTTTTTCACTTTAATTTTTGTCAACATCATGATGGCGAACAACAGTATGTAACGTTCGTGCATACGCTGGAGTTGAAATAATGGCGGAGTTATGTGAAGCAACCTCGTTGTATGAACTGCTTATAACATCTGTTAAACTAACCATAACCATTTATATTATCTGGACGGAAATGGTAGAATGTCATTTAAACCGAATTAAATCCTTGTTCAATGGACATTCTAATAAGTAGGGGGGCTTCATGCACTACCAAAATCTAAATTTGTTAGTGAAACAAAAGTACTCGGAAATTAAACACTTAAGAGACACTCTGGAAAAATTAATATGTAAAAAAGTACTTTGCATACTGAAACACAAACTACGAATTGTGAAATCAATACTACAACACCGAAAACGGACGCATCACCTAAAAAATGCATAACAAAGTTATCTGTTACCAAAAATAAATCGGAGAAAATCCAATAAATAAACCAAAGTAAAACAGCGGCTAACCAAAATCAAAATAATAAAACACAAACCCATTGAAACAGAGCATACTAAACCCAGAAGACCACAAATATTAATTCTAGCTGACCAGAATGGAGTGGACTGCGGAAAAATATTTAAAAACGCCACTGGGAATCTTTTTGGCACGAACTGCCAATATAAACCGAGGGCTACGTTTGAGAAATTATTGAATTACTTCATTTATTTATGAAAAATTTATCTAAATCCGATTATGTTATAATTATTAGCGGAGATAAGAAGTTAATAAAAGGCTCAATAAAAGAAACAAGTATTAATTCTTTACTCGAAAATTTAAACACAACAAATATTGTTATAGTTGGAGCCCCTTATCGACCAGATAGATCTGTACTGAATAACATGATTTATAGCGGAAACCTTAAGCTATATAATCATGCAACTAAAAGTTCACTGAATACTACCTACATAGATTCTAATACGTTAATTAATAAACATCAAATTAATAAAATAAGTGATTCTTATTCTGGAAAAATAAAAATAATAAAATATATTTCTGAGCGTCTCATACAAAAAAATGCAAGAAATATAGAAAGTAACAACATGAACGTCGATCTCACCGGTTTGATAAACTTTGAAAATGGACAAGAAAATACAGCAGCTTCATCCATTGAATTAGAAACAACATGATGAGGATTATTCAGTAGTAAATGGTACCATAGAAAACACACCTGGATCAAACGCAAAAATTAAACGAAGACAACACATTGTCACCTACGAATACCTCAATATCAACTACCTCAACAATTGATCTAACTTCTAACGCCGAAATTCCCTCATCAGTGACTTGGACACAAGTAATAACCTTATCCTAAATCAATAATTTTTTTATAAAGCAGCCTCGAAAATTATAACCTAGGAAAGAATGATGAAACTGAAATAAATTCAGGTAAAATCTTGAATTTACTCAATATTAATATACAGGGACTCTCTAATAAATTAAATATATTAGATTTATATTTATCTAACAAATTAAACACTTTGTATTCTTAAGCGAACACTGGATGAGGAATAATCAACTAGACGTATGTAGCTTTAATGGCTATAAAAAAATTAGTAGCTATTGTAGGTCAAACCATGTACACGGTGGAACAGTAATATTTGCGAAAAATAATATTGCTCATAAATGTCAAGATATGGAAACCGTGTGTAGCTTATCAAGTGAACTAATTCTTCAATGTTCAACAATCTCATTTTGCAAGGATACTTGTATATTATGTATCTACAGACCTCCAAATCGCGATAGTGAACCTTTTTTGCTTCAATTAGATACAATTATAAATCGTGTAATGTCTGAAATGAACATTAAATACGTAATTATCTGCGGTTATTTTAATATAAACTGTCTAAATGCATCTCCATTAAAAAGTTGTTTATATGACATATTCGATTCGCATAATCTCACCTCTATCGTAAACCAACCAACTAGAATTGCACAATATGGGCCGTACATAACACAGACTACCATCGATTATGTTGTTGCAAATATTGAAACTATGAAAATTTTAAACTACGACCCCGGGTGGTCTGATCACTTTCCACAAATTATAAGCTAGATTAATTTTCATAGTACAGATGTTCAGAAAAAAACAACCAGTACCTATGTAAGAAAATTTTCTGATGTTAACATTAAAAAATTCAGAAAACTTCTTGCTGATGGGCTCACTAACAACAACTTTCACAATTTTAACAATATCGATAATATATTTGAAACTTTTTGGACAGTTTTGTTTTGAGTCATCATTCTATAAGGTAAAGGTTTCCAACAATAAAAAATCTGATAAAATCAACTTCAGTGACGAGTTAAATAATAAGATTCGACAACTAATAGAGTTAAACTACGTAAAAAAATATTGAATGACGATGAAATAAACACCCAATACAGAAATTTGAAAAAGAAAATCGGTTATCTCAGATTGAAGAGCTGGCACACTTTTCCAGTTTAATCCAGAATTCTCAGAACAAATCAAAAACCGTATGGAACATTATTAAGAAAACGACTGGTAAAAATAACAAAAATAATATTACGTTGATGCACGACAACAATTACGTTAAAGAGCATCCTTGTTCGGTGACTACTTTTCTAAAATTGTTGAAGAAAAATTAAGTTCGCATTTCGGTGACAACTTGTCAAAAAGCTGTACCACATTGTCAAATGCATGTGACTTTACAATGTTTTTACTCCAGTTACTAAAGAGGATGCTCTTATCGTAATAAAATCATTAGCCAATAAAAAATCAACGGGATTTGGCAAAGTGTCTATTTAATTAAAAAAAAAACTGCCCAGATATCTTGGCAAAACCTCTAACAAATATAATTAATTATTCAGTTTCTTTTGAACAATTTCCAGACGCCCTTAAACTAGCTCTACTTATCCCAATTCCAAAAAAAGCGGATATGCAGTCCATAGAAAACTACCGTCACATATCAATGTTAAGCATTTTCTCTAAAATAATTGAGTGTCGTAGCAAATAAAATTAATAAATTTTTGCAAATGCATCATTTATTAAGTACTTGTTAGTCAGCATGGATTTTTCGACTGAAACTGCTTCTCTTGAATTTATTCAACATATATGTATATATAACAAATTGGATATAAAAGATACATTTGTAGGAATCATTTTCGACTTATCGCGGACGTTTAATGCCATTAATATAGAGTTTGCTTCCGAAAAATTAAACGCACTAGGAATAAGGGGTAATCTTAATTTAGGATCATTTCGTACCTTTCACATCGTAAATTCTTTGTTAAATACGATAATGCCATCTCTCTAATTTACGACGTTAACTTAGGAACACCACAAGAGAGTATATTAGGCCACTGATTTTTTTGTTATATGTAAATGATCTTCCAGAACATATTCAATGCGGGAAGGTCTTTATGTATGCAGACGATACGTCAATTAATGTTTCTGACAAAAACAAGGAAAATGTTGTCACAAAAGTTAATTTAATACTGGTTGGCTTTCGAGCGTAGTGTGACAGTAACAGGTTAATTATTAACCTGAATAAAACTGTATGTGTTGAGTTCCATAATCCTCTACAATTCAAGAATAGCCACATTTTTAATCAATGGAAAACAGTTAATAGCCAGCATTACAACCAATTTTGTGAGAACGCATTTGGACGAGAATTTAATATGGAATAAACATATAAACATAGCCGGTAAATTAAACAAAACTTAACTATATTATCGCTTCACTTAAAAACTCTCTCGATGTAGTTTCGCTATTTACTGTTTAATATGCCATGTTTTATTCTGCCATAAGTTACAACGTAATAGTATGGGGTTAATCCAGTCATGCAAATAGACTGTTCCTAATTAAAAAACGAATTATAAGAATAATTTTTAGGTTACCGCGTAACACCTCATGTTGTGATATATTCAAAGGAAGACAAATTCTTACTCATATATGTATGTATTTTTATTTTAAAAACACTCACGTGTATTCATAAACAAAGATAAGTTTACCAAACACACCAACATTCACAATCATAACACAAGACATAAAACGAATATGTATCTACCGAAGCATTATCATGCATTTGATGAAAAATCACCCTTGTATATTGGTCAGGAAATGTTTACCTACCGAAATTAAATACCAAAAGAGCGTTTCATAATTTAAACAAAAACTTAAGCAATTTCTAAGTAATCTTGCTTGCAATATGTGACTTTTAGTCTTGCAAAATACTATTACGCCATTGGACTGTGTAGACTGATTAGATGAGACTGGAATTGTACGCGAACGGCAGGGAATGTTCTGGAATGCTCTAGACCGTGTGAATGGATGTATAAATAAGAGACACGGTGGGCCGAGTCTCAGTCTTAAGTTGAACGTGAACGAGTAAAGAAGAAATAAGAGAAAGAGACTTATAAGTATTCAAGTGCGATTATAGTTAAGACAGTAATTAATCTATTGTTGTTAATTGTTAATAGTAAATAAAGTAGTGAGTAAGTGTTTCCTGGACTTTCAATCAACGAATCTACAAGTATAGGTGTTTGTGTGGATAGAAAAAACGTAACAATTTGGTGTCAGAAGTGGGATTGGAAGAGAAATTTCTGGAATATTTGAAAAGGTTCTACAGTGTTCTTCTCAGAAATTAGTGGTAACACGGAGAATTAAGCTACTGGACAGTGTTTGGAGGACTATTTCTGGACTGAATAGTGACTTAAAAGTGGATTTTCGAGAAGTTTCTAGAACATTCGATATAGAAATAGCTGCAAATACACGAGTGCCGCTAGTAATAACGTAGACTGAGAAAAAGGACTACTAGTGCAAATTCGGGAAAATTCTAGAACATTCTATTTGGAAACTACAGGAGATACGTGAATTGTGTCGACGGGAACGTGTTGTAAACTTAAAAACAAGACTATAAGTGACTTTTAGTGACAATTCTAGAACGTACGATTTGGAAACGACAGAAGATACATAAACTGTGTTAACGGGAACGTGTTATAGACTCAAAACAAGACTTATTAGTGATATTTTGTAAAAATCTCGAACATTCCATTGTACAATTAGTGGAGATAAGTAAATTTTGTCAACACAAAGGAAGTATAGACACTAAATAAGACTTTCTAGTGCTGTTTCGAGATTTTTCTGTAGCATTCCATTATTAAATTAGACGTGATATCAACATTTTACGGACTTTATAGTGTAATAAACTTTATTCTGAAATTAATTTACGTGTTGTGAGTTAATGCCAACAACAAGAAGTATGGCGGAGAAGCAAACACAGGACATGCTTACAGCATTGTTACAACGGATGGACGAACAAGAGAGAAGGCGACAGGAAGAAAAAGAAGAACAAAAGAGAATACGACAGGAAGAGAAAGACGAACAAAGACAATTTATGGAAGAACAAGAAAGGAAGCGACAAGCCAAAAACGATGAACAAGGAAGAAACCGGCAGGAAGAATTAAGAAAAAATGTTTGAGGATCAAGAAAAGTGGCGATTCAAGGAAAGAGAAGACTTCAAAAGAAGCCTATATGAACTGCAGGCAGCCATTTTCTCCCTCACTGAAAAATTTAAAGGACATGTTATCGAAAAAGTCACTGAAGTCGCAGGGAAAGTCTGTGAAGTCGAAGGACAAGTTAATGAAGTTAAAGGAGAGGTCAGTGAAGTTAAGGAAAAAGTCAGGCAAGTTGAAGGGGGAAATAACCGAAGTCAGAGGAGAAGTAGCCCGACTCAAACAACAATTAATAGAGAAGGGTGGCCAGTTGGTACTGTCGTCTGATACTAGGTTACAACCACTTTCTTTCGACGGTCAAAGTTCATGGTCAACTTATAAGAGACAATTTGAGGCAGCTGCATGTTCAAATAACTGGAACAATGAGGAAAAAGCAACAACATTGGTACTAGCACTAAGGGGCCAAGCATTAGACCTGCTCCAAACAATTCCTGCCGCACAGCAACAAAACTTTAGCATTTTGGAGGCAGCATTAGAACTAAGATACGGCGACCAACATCTGGCCCAAGTATATTAGGCTCAGCTCAAATCACGCAGACAACGAGGTGGAGAAAGCCTCCAGGAGTTCGAGGCTGAGGTAGAAAGATTAGCCCATTTAGCCTATCCTGCACCAATGGAATTTCAACAACAGTTAGCAGTTGGTACATTTATTGATGGAGTAAGGGACCAGGAAGTTAGGCGAATTTTTAAGTTGGCCAGGCATAAGCGAAGTAGTGAGGCTTTAGTACATGCACTGGAAATTGAGGCTGCATATAAGGATACCACACAGAGTGTAGAGAAAGACAAGCCAGACAACACAACACAAAACCTGATATCTGATCTACACAAGATGATGACATAACTACTGAAAAATCAAACTCCCAATAGAGACAAGACCAACAACAAAGTAGTGGGAGGCCGAATGGAGGCATCCGTTGTTGTAGGTGTGGCAAAGTGGGCCATATTAAGAGGAACTGTCATGAGCTCAACATACAAGATGTAATGTCCGAAGTACAAAAGACCCTGTAACTACTGATAAACTCGAATCTCCAGCCGAGACAAAACCAACAGCAAAGTAGTGGGAGACAGAGTGGAGGAGCCATGCGCTGTTATAAGTGTGGCAGAGTGGACCATATTCAGAATAACTGTCGTCAGAACAGCCCTGAGAGGGTACATGTCGCAGTAATGGAGAAGCCACAGAAAAACTGGCGAGCTGGTACTTCGGGGAATACAGCAGATGGCCTTTTCAAAAGACCGTGTCAGAAAGACTGCAAGCCTTGCCACCGTAAGGAAAAACAGCAAAATGTACAAATAATGAAGACCGTTAAGATTGATGTTCCGGATTATTGGACAAAACAGCCGTTAAGGGAAGCGCAGTTAAACGATAAGGAAACTGGTCCTATTCTGAAATGGAAAAAAAGAGGAACCCGACCCAATTGGAAGAACATTTCAAATAAATCAGTGAGGCTGAAGACTTTATGGGTACAATGGGACTCCCTTAGAGTAGATGATGAACTGTTGAAGAGAGCGTGGGAAAGTCCAGATGGGAGGAAAGTTACTTTGAAATTGGAAATCCCTAGGTATCACGTAGCAAATGTACTTCACCAAGTGCATAATGGAACGTCTGGCGGACATTTTGACATCAACAAAACCTTGACAAAAGTAAGAGAACGTTTCTACTGGGTAAATAGTCGTCAAGATGTAGAGGTTTGGTGCCGCCAATGTGAAGTTTGCGCGGCAAGAATAGGACCACAAATAAGAAATAAGCAATATAACGCCAGGGCTCCTTTTGAGCGAATTGCAATAACTAGTGACCGTATAAAGGCTCGTTATTATCTTAAGGCTAATTCAGGAGGGTACCAGGTGGGAGAGTTGGTTTGGCTATGTAACCCACAACGAAAGAAAGGCAGGTCCCGGAAGCTTGGAAAGGATCTTACACTGTCGTCACCGGACTAAACGACGTTGTATATAGAATTCAGCAAAGTCCAAAATCCAAGATGAAGGTGGTGCATATAGAGAGACTAGCCAAGTATGCAGGGAACAATGAATTGCCTGATCGAGACATTCAGGCTTAAGGACGGGGCAGTGTTACTCCACTGGACTGTGTAGACTGGTTAGATAAGACTGGAATTGTACGCGAACGGCCGTGAATATTGTGGAATACTCTAAACCGTGTGAATGGATGTATAAATAAGACACACGGTGGGCCGAGTCTCAGTCTTAAGTTTAACGTGAACGAGTAAAAAAGAAATAAGAAAGAGACTTATAAGTGTTCAAGTGTGATTATAGTTAAGACAGTAATTAATCTATTGTTGTTAATTGTTAATTAGTAAATAAAGTAGTGAGTAAGTGTTACCTGGACTTTCAATCAACGAATCTACGAGTATAGGTGTTTGTGTAGATAGCAAATACGTAACAATACAAATTGCCATATTAATACTATCATACCTATTACAAATTAACAAATTTATGTATGCTGTAAAGTTTAATCTATTTATTGTAAATTTTATTCAACAAACCTTTTGTACATTTGTGTAATATTATGTTATTAATATATTTTGTGACTTGTCATATCTGCAATATTTAGCCAAAAAGATTAATAAATATTATTAATATTTTTTTTTTTCGGTTTCCCGATGCCGGTCAGTCTTCCTCCCGTGGCCTCCGACGCCTCACGGGGAGTCGCGCCGGCGCATCAACTACAGCCACTCCCCACATCCCGCAGGGTTAGTGACTGTAGATACCAGAATCGTGTGCCCTAAGCAGACGGAGAGAACCCAGAATGACCCCCTTCTGCATTTGGCCTGCCAGCCACTCGGCTGAGTATTTTTTTTTTTTTTTTTTTTTTTTTTTCGGTTTCCCGATGCCGGTCAGTCCTCCCGTGGCCTCCGACGCCTCACGGGAGTCGCGCCGGCGCATCAACTACAGCCACTCCCCACATCCCGCAGGGTTAGTGACTGTAGATACCAGAATCGTGTGCCCTAAGCAGACGGAGAGAACCCAGAATGACCGCCTTCTGCATTTGACCTGCCAGCCACTCAGCTGGTTTTCGGCAGGCCGGTATGATCTTCAGTTCCGAGAGCAGCGTAGGCTTTATCCCTCCGAGTACACCGATAATAAGGACGACCATTTTGACCGAGTAGCCTGGGTACAGCACTTGGAGCTCGTACCGGAGATCGCGATATTTGGTCCGTTTCTCCTCCTCCTTCAAGGTGATGTTTTTCTCCCGCAGGTGCCGAGAACTCGATAACATACATCACCTTGAGTTGATGGTCGAGGAGGACTATGTCAGGCTTGTTGGCTTGGATTAGCCTGACAGTCGGGAACGAGTAGTTCCAGTAAATCCGGCATTTCTCGTTCTCGACAACGGACTCAATATCTCCGGGGACGTAAGGCAGCACTGGTGTCTGGTCTACCCCGTACGAGTGCCTTATATGGTAGTATAGCACTCGTAAAGCCGCGTTATGTCGGTGGATGTAGGCCGAAATCGCATATATGGGACATGCAGAAAATAAGTGCATGAGCGATTCCGGCGCCTGATGGCAGGTCCTGCAGTTGATATCAGGAACTTCTACACGCCACACGCGGCTACGGTAGACCAAGGTGTTGATAACACCATCTTGGCAGGCCATAATGAATCCCTCGGTCTCCGACTTAAGCCCTGCTGACCTTAGAAAGGCGAAGGTCAGCCTGGTCGATAAACCCAGTGTTTCGATGTTCTTATAGAAGACACCATGCTGGGATTTATCGACGTGCTGCCGAAACAGATTTTCCTGTTCGGCAGCTCTTATTCGGGCTTTCAGACGATTTGGCTGAAGTTCGGTGACTGACTCAACATCAGCACCTCGCCGGCCTCCTCGCCTGATGTCAAATGCGAGACCGAGTTCATCTGCGGCTCTTTTTGCTGCCTTGAATAATCCTGCTCCCACTCCTACAGTTTCGTGATGTTTTACGAACCGCAAGAGGGGATCTGAGCTCCTGAGTATGTTACATGCCATACTCAGTACTACTCTGCCATGCGTACACTCCAGGCTCAAGAGTCCTCGGCCCCCCCGTTGACGTGGGAGGTACACACGAGGAACGGACGATCTAGGATGAATACTTCTGTGAATATTCATCATCTTGCGGGTATCTCTGTCTAATTGACGCAGCTCATCTACCCTCCACTTTACTACTCCGAAGGAGTAGAGCAGAATCGGAACGGCAAGCATATTAGTTGCAGACACCTTGTTCTTCCCCGAAAGTTCGGAAGACCAAATCTTTCGGAGGCGGTGTCTGTACTTGCCGCGGAGAGATTCCTTTATTTGTGTTACATCCTGGATGTGCCTTTGTTGCACACCCAGGTATGTATAGGTCTCTCCGGCATCCAGATGTCTTAGGATGCTTCCGTCTGCGAGCTGCGCATCTTCAGGGAATTCCCCCGCATCGTCCTCTCTTGAGGTGGACGACTGCACATTTGTCCAACCCGAACTCCATACCAATTGCCCGCGTATATTCTTCGACCACCCTAAGAGCGTTTTGTAGTTCCCGCTCTCCGGAGGCATAAAGTTTAAGGTCATCCATATAAAATAGATGGGTGACCTTATGCCTCCGGTCGCTGGGTGGCCCACATTGATATCCGCGGGTTTGGCGGAGCCCAACAGACAACGGCAGCAGTGAGATGCAGAAGAGGGGAGGACTCAGGGAGTCACCCTGGAAAACTCCTCTCCTAAATGCCACCTGCCCTGTCGTGACCCGCTGTGCACCTGATGTTATGGTGAAGCGGGTCTGAGTATTATTATTATTATTATTATTATTATTATTATTATAAAGAAGTACAAATTATAATCATTCTATTGATGTTACGATTCACAAATTTTTAGATGGACTTTCTTATGAAGAAAATGCGTTCGTTATATGAACTGCTTATAACATCTGTTATACTAACTATAACCATTTACACATTATTTTAACGGAAATAGTAGAAATGCAGTTTAAACCGAATGAAATCCTTATTCAACCGACTTTCTAATAAAGAAGTACTAATTAATCGTTCTAGTGATGTTACAATTCACATATTTTTAGACGGACTTTTTTTATGAAAAATATGTAAGTTGTGTGAATGGTGTTTCATGTTTAATGGGCATGCTATAATCAGTATTACTTTTTTGTAATTTCCACAGTTATCTACTCGACTATTGCCTTTGACAAAGTTACAAATTACATGGCCTTGTTTCCATCGGAAACCTTAATAATAGCCATGTTTTACAACGTGAACATCTGATAAGAAAATTTAGGGCTAAACGTGTAACTTGAGTATTTCGGCAGATATACAAGTAATGTAAATAAATAAAATGTAATTCATGAACGACCTTTTCCACATCCTAAAATTCTATCAAGTGAGAGTATTTTTTAGCACGAACCAAATGTTCGATCGAACCTTTATAGGAGTATTATAGAATGCTGATTTCAAAGTCAATTTTATGCAAAGTACAAAAATCAAATAAAATGACTGCGTGCGCGTCTTTTTATGATGAACTCAGAACTCAGAGGCTTATTCTTATAAACCTCAATTCAATTTAAGCGTTTTATGGTTATAAAACTTCCGCCAACCAACTAAAATATACAGAATTATATAAATATTTATAGAAGTCGGTTAGATTTTAAATGCATTTTTCTATAAATTACATTTCCTTATTACACAAGGTAAAATACTTATCCTTTCACTTGTTGATTTGACTTTAAATGGAATAATGTTTTGCGTTTGAACCACTGGCGGTTCTTCTATAGGGTCATTTGGTCAATGACCTCCCATATACAAATAAAAAAATAGAGCTATTCATTTTCTGAAGTTTAAAAATATATTATATATATATATTTTTAATATTCTTAAAAAATATATTAAAGTTTCTAGTTCATTATATGCACAATACTGTTCAAATATCTAGATCGCAGGATTTCGTATCCCCTCCGAGCACCGAGCCTCTATTCATTACATTATTCATTTACAGAATTTAAAAATCTTGGGTCAGTCCACAACTTGTCCTCAAAGCTAGCTACGAACCGAATTTACAACGAATTTAAGTGAAATAGACATGCGCGAATCGTCAGAAAGCAAAAGAGACAGAAAACACGGGCGGAGACAATGTCCCTGACACATTTTACGGAAACGGCGACGCACGAAGCTTAATAGAGCTATAGAGCAGTCTTAATGCTGACTAGGTACGTGTTGGTCGGTAAAATCTGTTGCATTGTTTTTAATGTTTTTATTTGTGAACATTTTATTAGTAAATCTCTACTTGTCGTGAAATTAAGTAAAACAGTGTTTTTGGTGTTTACTATTAAATATGAGTGTTGTACAAAATATATTAAAACTGAAAGATGGATATAAGTTGGGTTATGAATAAAGTACAAGTAATTTTTGTGTTTAGATACGTTTTAGACGGTGTTGTAGGTGAGAGATTTTGGAAATTTATTCAGCCTCAAGGAACGACATCGCAGCATTTGACAGATGTAATTTTAAAAGAGTTAGAATGTCTGAAAATTAATGAAAGTCCTGAAAAATTGATAGCACAAAGTTACGATGGAGCATCAGTAATGAGTGGTGCTTTTGGAGGTGTACAAGCCAAAATTAAAGAAAAGTTATCCTTCAGCAAATTTTATTCATTGTTACACTCATCAACTAAATTTAATTTTACAAAAAGCATCAAGTCAGGATAAAAGCAAAAAAATTTTTTTGCTAATTTACATAGCTTTTTCTTCATTCTTTGGAAAATCGCCAAAAAGAACAACCGTGTTAGATAATGTTGTTAAGGTGAGATTACCTAAAGCGGCTCCAACACGATGGAATTTTAATACAAAGTGCATAGAGACTGTTTATACCTATCGAACAGAATTATTAGATTGTTAAAAAAATCATTGATAATGAATCAGAAAACAACACTCTAAACCAAGCTATTGGTTTAAAAAACTACTTACAAAATGAACATTTCCTTTACTGGTTAAATTTTTTTTCATTTAGTTATTCCTCATTGTGATATATTGTTCAATCGATTACAAAAATGTAATATCGATGTCATAACAGTTAATAAGTGTACTGGCGTTTTTAATAGTAAAATTGACGACATCAGAAATAAAATTTTGATTAACTATTTGGAGGAGACATCCATGCAGTCTGCCCAGAGATGTAAAACGAAAGAATCAAAAAAGAGAATTTCATTAGAAGTTTGTGATATAATTACATCTGAGATCAAAAACAGGTTTGGCTTCAGTAATCATTTAACAGTGTCTCAGTTATTTCACGCAGATCGATTTAAAGATTATAAAAAAAGCTTTCCTCAAGATATGTTTAAATTAGTTAAAACGGAGTATCCAGTCATAAATCATTTGAAACTTAAAACTAAATTAGAAGTATTATATAGCCGAGAAGATTTTTCCAATAGTGAAGGTGCAGTTGCTTTGTTACAGCTTTTTATTAACAATAATTTGTGCAATACTTTTTCTGAAAGTGTCAAACTGTTAAAAATCTTGTGTACTCTCCCTATGACTACCGTCGAAAGTGAACGTTGTTTTTCCACCTTAAAAAAGAATAAAGACATTTTTAAGAAATACCATGGGTCAGGAAAGGTTATCGTCTTTAGCTATGCTTACCATAGAAAGACCATTAATAAAGAAGATAAAAGACTTTAATGAAAAAGTAATTGACCACTTTGCATCTCAAAAAGACCGGAGAATCGACTTAGAATTTAAATCAATTTAAAAGGTAGGGAATACAGTAAACTTTTCTAATTGACCTCCCTATCACTTGACCCACGAACCGCCACTGATTTGAACCACTATCTACAGATAATATAATAGTGAATAGTTTATAGCAAATACAGTGTGTTGTAAATATTTTGTTATAATGTAGATAAGAAAATGCTTAATAAATACAGAAGGCGGTCATTCTAGATTCTCCGTCTGCTTAGGGCACACGATTCTGGTATCTACAGTCGCTAACCCTGCGGGATGTGGGGAGTGGCTGTAGATAATGCGCCGGTGGTTGCGCCAGCGCATTACCGTCACGAGTTGTCTTGTGAGGTGTCGAAGTCCTCGGGAGGACTGTTCGACATCGGTTGTACCGAAAAGGAAAAAAAATATAATGTTTGTCAACCATAATGTACAAAAAATACAAATTAAATTAACAGTTCATAAATATAGAAAATTACATAATTATGAATATATTAAGTATATTTCAGATTGAAAATAAACATGAGTAGGAATCACTGAAGTAGATAAAATCTACTTGTGTGTGATAGGTAATTTATTTAATTAATGTTTTAGATTCATTATTTTATAGTTACCTCGTTGGAGGATTTTTGGTAAGATTGTCTTATTTTAGTAATCATTTTAGTTAGGGAGAATTGTCTATGTTTGATTTAGTGTCATAATCGGGTAAATTTATAAGGTTTTATTTCTTTAAATTTTTTGTTCTGTGATTTTTTTTGTCACAATTTAGTAATAAGTCAAAATCAGGTAATTATAATTTTAATAGTATTTAATGTTTTTTAATGTTATTTATTTATTTATTTTGTGTTCTAGTGGTTTTATTTCAGTTCTGTATGATGTAGTTTATTTATTTTATTGATCACGTTTATCGAGAAACATTTTTTTGATTTATGATATTCGATATATCCTTTCTTGGAGTATTTAATAACCATTTTTTCAATTTTTTCTTGAACAGGTTCAGTTTGTTTATATATTTTATTTCTTTAGGTAACCTATTATATAATTTTGGCATGAGATATTTGCAATTTCTTTGACTAACTGTTTTTATAGCTCTTGGTCTCTGGCATGAGTTTTCTTTATTTCTTGTCTCGTATTGTTAAATTTTGACACTCCTAGAACTTGGGTAAGACATTTATTTTATTTGTCCTGCACGAACGAATATAAAAAATATTCTCCTCTGAGCAATATGTGTAATTATAACAATCTAAATTGCACAATTGACATTACTTTCTGCAATATGTAGTCAACTAAAAAAGTTGAATTTATAGCTGATTTATTTCTTCGCTTCCTTTTAGTTTTATTCCCTGTTTTATGTTTTCAATGTACTTATCTCTTTTTTAGTATTGTTCCTGTTCTGTAATTGGGCTTTTCACCTGTGAATAATGTAAATAAAATAAATAAATAAATAAATAATTGATACTTTTCCACGTTGGGTCGTTTATTATCTGATTAAGTTTTATAGTAATATTTATAAAATAAAAAATAAACAAATATTTTTTATTTTTTTAATCGGTAATCATAATTATATTTCACAGATGCTTTGTGGCCAAATTTATCCTTTGCCTATAAGATGTTTTCATTATTTTCAATAGGTATTACAAATTAGCTTCCAAACCTAAAAAAAATGTTTTATTTATTAACTTAACCCCAAATATCGTCCTCACGAAATGTCCACTAAACAATTTATCTGAGCTGCCACCAGCAAAGGAATTCGAAATCATAACAAAAACAATATTATTCCGGTAAAAGATTTACGGCAGCAAAACATCAAGAAATCTTAAGATTGGATTTAGGATCAGAAGTTGAGATTTATTGTGGAGATTTGTAATTTATCACAGAAAACATTTTTTTATAGAGTGTATTTTAACACTTCTTATCGAAAACAGCCACATTGGCTGTTTACAATTTTTGCAGACACTATAACCCAGATCAAGTAATTCAATATTGAGTTGGTTTATTCGTTGACAACTTGGGTACGAATATGACTATTTTTATCGTACAAAGGGCAACCTATTACTATAAAATAATATTTTATGGTTTAATATTTCATTTTTATATTGAATGAAATTTCTTAATACTTTTGAAAGTGTGGAAGTATTGCAGAGACCTAAGAGAAGATGATAGAGAGAGATCATGAGAATATGATTAGGGGAGAACGTAATGAATAATATAAATATGGTGTTAAAAAAATTGTATTACTTTGCTATGTATGACAGAAAACAAGGTTGACAAAGTTACAGCGTCAGTAATAATATAACGATATGTCATACACATTTGCTGAAAGGATGCAGAGTTTGTGATGGTAGCGACTTACAATCAGCTCCAGTTTCCGTGACAGTATGGACCTCTATATTATATGCCACCTAGAAACAATTCCGCAACAAAAAATGTACTTTTACTATTTCCAGTATAAACCAGTTACTCAAAGAATAATAGGTACATACGAATGTTTACCAGATCTATTAAAGAATCTAAATTGTATCTTAAAAGACGTTAATTTGTATTTGTTTTTTGTCATCTTGTAAAAGGGATATATAATTTTGTCACTGCTAAATAAGTTATAAAATAATTTTGAATTGGAAAATAAAATGTTTTAAAACTGCGAAAGAAATTCGTGGTATTTTCTTTGCATTAAACATAATAATCTTTTTTTTTAAGTTAATATAAGATTGATTCCTTCGAAGTATAAGTAAATATTAAATATACTCTTAATACTACACTTCTTTCGAGTACTGTTAACCGTGAGAGTAAGTAGTCCTTATACTTACTCTCACGGTCTTGAAGTAAATTCTTATTTAAATATTTTTCTTGACATTAGAATACTACTCTTGAAATAAAACTACAAATAGCTTTGCTGGATGAATTATACATATTATTAATCCAAGAACTGTTATCCTTGATTGAATACTTACTAATCTCAATGTGAAGTGTTCTAAAATAATGATGGAACAAGTGAATCGCGCAGTGGTGGGAGGTAGAAAGCTATGCCTTTAACAAACGACGATATACCTTACCTACTACGCGTCGAATTGTGTGTGCTGTACTTTGTTCATAGATGCTGCTTGTTATGAAATAATTTATATTTGTAAAGTTGCACTTGAAAAAGGAGTATATTAACATTATGAACTGTGAAATAAACGTTAATGAGTCTACGATGGAAGAGCTATTAGCAAGTTGGGAATTGGAGTCCTTAATTTCAATATTAGAAGGTAATTTTAGTTTTACTGCATGCAAGCTATTTTAATTACGTTATACTTTACAAGAAATAAATACACAACGTCACTATATTGTAGGTGAAAAGTTATCCATCTGAAGTTTATTAATGGTTGTGTATAGATTTCCCAACTTATTTTCTTTTTTGATAATTTTTGCTTGTGTATTATGTACAATCTATAGTCAAGATCTGCATTTTTATTGTAGTGGCGTTTTATAATACAATGCATATACAGGGTGACTGGTAAGTCGGCTTATTCATTTAAGGGTGGGTTAGTAGAACTCATTTGCAATTGATTTAGAGATCTAATAGTTTTTGAGACATTTTATTTTTAAAATAAAAAAAATAATAAAACTCTTTAATATTTCAGTTTCCTACATTAGTTTACATAGTTATGTAACAGAAATTAGGTTAAATACTTTGATAAGATAAAAAGACGAGCTAAAAAACTACATTTGTGAAAAAAATTTCAACCCAATCGTACATTCATAGAAAATTATTTTTAAAACTTGATAATGCATTAAACTTGCAAATTATTTAAAAACTTCTCTGCTTTATATATTACTTTTCGAATGAGGTTTATATGAAGTTTTAAAAACTATATTATACATGAATAATACAAAAATACTAGGTACAGGTAGAGCGTCCATTTTTTTTTAATTAAAGAGATACATGGTGTTTCGAAAAACATGTGCCATCGCTTAAATGGAGATTCTACACTCAAAAATAAGACATATATACCTAATTCCTATCAACATAAGTCCATTTTTGCTTCGTTTCTGAGATATTGCAGTTTATTTTTCTTTGCGTTAACTGTAAAAAATATATACGCCACTGACTTTTTTTAGTTTTTGATGGCCCAATTATGTAGAAAGTTAATTGTCGAAAAAATTTCACCTCTTGACGATTTTTAGATATCGGCATCGTGTAGGAGATAAATGCAATTTTTAAAGTCTTTTTAAGTCTATAAAAAAAATAAATAAAATAATGCTATTAAGTACCTTACATTATTTCTTACACGAAACCTAAATCTAACAAAAATCAAGAGGTGACTTCTTTTCAGCAATTAACTGTCTACATAACTGTGCCATCTAAAACTAAAGAAGTTCAGTGGTGGATATATTTTCTTTACAAAATTAACCGAAATGATAATAAAATCACAACATTCTGCATTTCAAGTATGAAACAGCAATAAACCAATGTTGATAGTAACTATTTGTCTTATTTTTGAGTGAGAAATCTCCGCTTAAGCGATATAAGGGCAAGAGAAGGTTCTAAAAAAATAAAATATCTCAAAAAAAAGTTTTGCATTATGCATATTATTGTTAAATCAGTTGCAAATAAGCTCTACTAACATCCCTTGAAAGGAATATGGCGACTTGCAATTTATAGTTTGTATATATGCATGAAAATTTTGTGAATATTCAAATGGGCTTAAAGATTTAGGTTTGATATGTACAGAACTTGTTATGCCATACCTGTTTAAAAGTTCGAGCATACTTTTCTATTATATAGTTAGCTACAATAATTTGTTTAAATTATTTATACTTTAATAACATAAATAATTGTTTTCTAGGTCGAGAAAATTAACTAACGTTGGACAATTTACTGGAAATTTCAGAAGAACAGATTATAGAACTTATTCCTCAAATCGGAAAGAGAATAAAATTCATAAAACATTTAAAAGCACATAAAGAAATAATGTGCCTTCCTGTGGTAAATTTAAAGTCTCATATACAGTGTGTTCACGAATGGACTTATACTTGTAAAATTTTTTGTTTTTGGTTTCTTAATAAAACGTCATTCTTCATAAAAACTTCTTCTAATTCTGAAAAGTCCTTAGCCAATCTCAGAAATTCAAATTTGAATCAAATAATTTATCAGTTTTATTTAAATATTGTCTGAACATTATTTATGGCATTCTCTAAATTTTTGCTTTTCATTTTTTGGGAATTACTACCACATTATTAATTCTTCGTTATCTAAAAAATATAGTTAGTTACCCAGTATGTTACTGGAAAAAATAAACCTCTGCGCTTGTGGCTTTACGTCAAAAGATTAGTCAGAGGGTGTTTTTTGACAACTAATATGAGACAGAAAAATAATAATATAATTCCTTAACATTTCAAAAACACCCTCTGACTAATATTTTAATGCAGTCACAAGCGCAGAGGTTTATTTTTCCAGTAACATACTGGTAACTAACTATATTTATTAGATAACGAAGAATTATTCATGTGGTAGTAAGTTCCAAAAATGGAAAGGAAAAAAGTTTTATTTAAATATTCCAATTGTTGAATGAAATGAAATTTACCCTTACATTAAGTGGTAAATTTAATAGATCGCAATATTAAATCAAGAAAAGAAAAGATTTCAGTCAACATCAAATATTTATTGATTCAAGTAATTCATCAGTTGTGTTTAAATAATGCAGTTGTTGAACGAAATGACACATTTCTTACATTAATTGTTAAATGTAACACATCGCAATATCTCTACTTTTGAACGGAATAAATGAAATCTTAGATTAAGTATAAGTTAGTATTGAATATTATTCGAAACTTCCTCGTAGCTGAAGTAGAACCATTATTCTAAAGTTAATAATTGGTTATCATTAAAAGAAGGAGACTAAGATAATGACTTTTAAGAATAACGTTTTCCTTGATGGAAAAATATCTATTTCTGCGGATATATGAGTACAATAATGTCTTAATTTAAGAATAGTAGTCTTAAAAATAGTTTAGATTTTTTTCCGTGTACCTATATCAAATAATTAGCAGACCGTATTACAGAAACTAGCAAATTTGTAATATTATTGATGTAGATTTAATAATACTCATAATATTATTTTTGCTCTATATAAATTTACATAATTTAACTACCTATACTTCGTACAATTTCCGCTAAGGGTAGTATAAAATATTTTTTGACGCAATGCCGAAGTACCTTTACAAACCACAGGGATTAACCTTATTAATATATCTTTTGTTTCCCCATGAGATTTATCTATATTTTGAATAAACAAACTATTATAAACTTTTGGCCATTAAATATCAATTTGAATTCACGAATTGTTTGAAATATTTTACTCCTGAGAAAAGTTGGATGTAATTTAATGTAGAAAGTATTCCAAATCGATAATGTAACACTTGAATTAAATGTGGTTATTATAGAATGTAGATGTAACATAAGTATAAATATATAGGTATTCAATATGTCTGTGTTATCGTATTTTATCTCTACTCCTTTGTTCGTACCGAGATGAAATTATTCAAAACGTTTCCTGGCCGTATTCTTAACGTTTCGTACATAGTAATTACAGGTGAAAAATATTTCAGTATCTTGTTTATAGCTCGAAAGAACGATATTGAAATATTTTTCACCCGTAGTCTTCAACATTTTTATTTACGAAATAGCCAAAAGTTGTTTAGCACTAACACGTAATTATAATCTTCGTTCTTATCGACTGCACCAATTGTTAGGTTACTGTTTACATCAACTTGTTATGTGTAAGTATACATATACAGTGTGTGTTACCACGACCTTAAACTATTTGTATTTCCAAAACTACTAAGAGAACAGCTACAATTTTTTTTAGATTTAGGTTAGGTTTTTAATGGTGTTCTTTCCTAAACTAAAATATTTACATTTTTCTACCACTTCCGGTTATACCGGAAATTACAACCAACTTCGTTATTTTAAACATAACACCTTGTATATTTTTGCATTTTTAAATTCTACGGTAAATTCTAATGTTATTTTATATACTGTACCCCCTATCAAAAACTTACGGTTTAGGCGGTAGGTATTCAAAATTTTTTAAGTTTTTTATGACAGATTCAGACCTTTCAAAAACAGATAACAAATATTAGACAGATGTTAGTTAAGTCAAATTGTAAAGAGACATCTTTTGGGAGAGATGGTAGAGATTAAAGTGAATATGAACTGAAACAAAAATAATCAAAAAATCAATCAAATCAAAAAAATGCCACAACTTGCGTTTCAACAATATGTCAAAACTAATTTTTTTTTAAATGGCAATCCCCAAATTTTATTTCAGTTCATGATTCTTCATTAAAAAATAATGCAAAATTGTGTAATCTTTTATATATCAAAAGTGTACCGTTTTCGAGATATTTACTGTTATAACAAAAGTTACATGTGAAATATTTTAAAAAGTCAGTTTTATATAAATCAATATTCCAAATGTTTTGAAAAATGTTTCTATGTTAATTTTTGTCATAATCCGTTATATTCAAAATAGCATAACTAAACAATGTGTTTAAAATAAGACAGAAATTGAAAGTAAGTGGAAAATGTTTGTACCTGCGTATGATTTAGCTTAATCAACGATAGTCAAGTAGGCCAGGAATATTGTGACATAAGGGAAACAGTTGAAATTTAAATAATTGTCGAATTTGAGTAGAAAATGCTTGTACGTATGATTTAAAATCAACAATAATCTAGTAGGCAAGGATTATATCTAAAATAAAGGAAACAGTTGACATTTATACGTTATAGTTGTCAAGTTTAGTTAAATTTGGCTTGTTATAAAAAGTTTGTGATTGATAAAATGGCACGTTTAGGATATACAAATGAAGATTTTTAAATATTATTCTTATTTATAGAACCTGTGATACTTTCGCAGACAGATATCCCCTAAAAGTCGAAACCGACCTATGATACTATTTCAAGATTGCTGAACAATTGTAAAAATTTTGGATCTTTTACTAACAAAAATAAGAAAATTAAACCAATTGTCGATAATGAAGAAAATGAAATTACGGTTCTAGGATAATTTAGAGCTTATCTATGCGCTTCTCTGAGAGATGCAGAATTAGAATTGGACTTATCATTTAAAGCAATAAACAGGATTTTGCAAATATATAGATTTCACCCGTATTCTTATCAAATGGTACAAATATTACTTCCCGGAGACGATGCAAGAAGGGTGCATTATGCCAAATTTATGCTCGTAAGGAACCAAGAAGATGACACGTTCTTTGGACCGACGAAGCAAAGTTCACAAAAAAAGGTCTCTTCAATCGCCATAATTCCCATTATTGGGATGTTCATAATCCACACGTTGTTCGTGAGAGAAATATTCAAGATTCGTGGCAATTTAATGTTTACTCTGCTATCAAGAACGGTGCAATTTTAACCGTTCATTGCTGCGATGAAAACTTAAATGGAAAGTGACATCTAGAAATTTCTATGAATAAATTAAGAATTGGTTGATTTTAGGAGAGAAATATCTTGAAATTTTAGAAAATATGATTGCTCCATATATGGATCATTTGCCTCTAGCAGAACAGCAGAAAATATGGTATCAACACGATGGTACTCCTCCACACGGTAGAAGGATTATTGACACTTTTTTTAACTAATAATTTTGGTGTTCAGTGGTTTGCAAATAGCGGTCCTCAGTTGTGGCTCCCACGTTCTCCGGATATGACTCCATTGGATTTTATGTATGGGGTCATATAAATAATATTGTTTATGCTAGTCCTTTAACGATAAAAGAAAATTGCCAAGAAAGAGTTCGAAATACATTCGAATCACTCACTTCCCAGCAAATTAGCGCCGCTACAAAGTATGAAGTAAACAAACGAATTCTTAAATGTTTAGAAGTGAATGGCAACTGTTTGGAACATGTTCTTTAATTTGAAAATTGTTGACAAAATATTATTAGAAAATACATTTTTGAAAAGTTTCACATGTAACCTTTATTATAGCAGTAAATATTTCGAAAACGATACACTTTTGATATAATATGAAAGCTAACACAGTCTTGCATTATTTTTAATGAAGAATTATAAACAGAAATAAAATTTGGAAGTTGCAATTTAAAAAAAAATGAGTTTTGACATATTATTGAAACATAAGTTTTTATATTTTTAATCACCCCGTATGATTATTTTTGTTCCAGTTTATATCCACTTTAATCTTTACCATCTCTCCCAAAAAGGTGTCTCTTTACAATTTGACTTAATTAACATCTGTCTGATATTTATTATCTGTTTTTGAAATGTCTGATCTGTCAAAATACTTAAAAAATTGAATACCGCTTAAACCGTAAGAATTTGATATAAAGTATGTTATATAAAATAATATTAGAATTTACCGATGAATTTGAGCAGAAAGGAGTTCCATTTAAAATAACGAATTTGCTTGTTATTTCCGGTATTTCCAGAAGTGGCAGGAAAATATAAATATTTTAGTTAGATTGAACACCATTAAAAATCTATACAGTGGAGAAATCGTATTTGTACTCATAGTAGTTTCAGAAATAAAGATAGTTTAAGGTCGTGGTGACACACACTGTATATAGTGCACAATATTGCATGAAAATCTTTTTTGGAGCATATTTTATACATAAAAATATATAAAAAAAGTTGCTGCTATATCTCAAATTTAATTATTAGTATAATATTAAATAGGTACTGAACACAGATTGTTTAAAAGACATTTAGAGCAGCTGTTTGAAGTGATCTTTGTTTACAGTTCTACATTTAGTAGCAATATTCTTAGAATGAACCAACCAATAATGCCTAATAGAAAATAATCTAAACGCGTCAGATCGGGTGATGTGACAATGACATAAGTTCGTTTCGACCAAATCATGGATTACGTGCGTAGTAGTAGTAGTAGTAGTAGTAGTAGCTACTTATTTTACTAGGCAAGTAGGCCACAATGAGCCCTTTTTACCTAGGGACCTACAGTTCAGCGTAGACTCCGAACCACGGTCTTCGACTGTCAACTAACCCACCGCCTGCACCGCTAGCAGAGTGGCAAACCTCCTGGGTAGGTCTCTTCGACCCTCCACCCGGGCTCGCCTCTCCGCCTGCATCAGGCTAGCGGCCTTCCCGGGATTGTCTGTTGACAGCCTACCGACTGTTAGACGAGCTATCGTTCATCCATCCAATTGCCGGACGATTACGTGCGTAGCATTTACTAAATTTTAAAGAATGTCAGTATACACGGTGTCCCAGCCTCGCGCCGGCCAAATGTCCTGGCTCTCTTATAAGAGGTATCGAAAAATTTCAAAAACGAGGTGATAGAGGGCGCAAAGATGCATAGTTTAAAAATATTTTGAAATACACAGGGTGATCCCTTTAGGCGTGACGACATAAACTTATGTTTTTTTAAATAGAACACTAGGTATATTATTACATATTTGAATTCTCCTTTTAAAGAAGACTCAAACGATATGCCACTTAATGGGTCTGCGATGGGTCGGAACCATGATATGGGTGAGTTTGTACCAAAAACATGCGAACTTTGTGAGCTCACTGTGACGTAATGAAAGAACATTTTGAGATCTAGATTATGTCAAAAATTGTCAAACACCCTGTAGTTTACGCTACTGTTATCGGATCTAACGAAATCGGTCATTTTATACCGGGTGAGTCAGGAAGCGCCAAAACTATTTTTTTCTCATTTTTTTCAAATGGAACGCCCTGTATATTATGACAACAAAGGAAAGCCCTTTGAAAGAGCTTTCCAGTGATATAAAGGTTCAAGGGTCTATCTATCATGGGTGCCAAGAATTTGATGGCAAAGTGGCACAATTCGAGATTTATTAAAAAATTACGCTCAATTTTCAATTGTTTTGTGTATTTTCGCTGAAATCGGCTCTTTTCAGTAAGACAATTTCGAAAATAATGATATCAACTTATCTGCACCATGATAGTTCTCTGCAGACAAAAAAAAATTAAGAAAAAGAGGAAACGAAAACTTTATTTGGAAAGAAACTGGGTGGAAGCACTGGAAATTAAACTAAATGTTCAAAAATGTTCCCATTCTCCCTGATACACAGCCGTAAACGATTTTCAGTTGTTCTTCGAACATCGGCTAGTGTAGCTATTGAAACACTGCGAAATGTTGCAGCGATTCTTTCCTGCATATCCACCCTGGTTGTGGGCCTCATCCTGTAGACCTCCTGCTTCACATAACCCCATAGGAAAAAATCCAAAGGAGTTAGGTCTGGAGACTGTGCCGACCATCTTTTGGGTCCTCCACGACCAATCCATTGTTCCCCTCTCCAATTAGTTAAAAAATCTTTTACTATTCGATGATTATGTGGGGGCGCACCGTCGTGCTGGAACCACATGTTCTCTCTGACGTCTTCATCTACATCTTGAAGCAGCCTCTCTAAATTCAAACGCAAGAAATTGTGATATCTTCGGCCATTTAATGCCCCATCCTCAAAAAACCACGGTCCAATGACATGGTTGTCTATTATACCACCCCATACATTAATTGATCATCGATTTTGGTGATCCACTTGCCTGACCCAGTGCGGGTTTTCAGTCGCATAATAATGCATGTTATAGCGATTTACTGTCCCATTACTGCGAAAGGTAGCTTCATCGGTAAATAAAACCTTTGATAAAAATTGGGCATCTTCGTTAATTTTATTTAGCATTATATTGCAGAAATTAATACGATTTTGAAAATCTTCCCCATAAAGGTCTTGGTGTAATTGAATGTGACAGGGGTGATATTCGTATTTATTGATGATACGATTTACAGAAGTTTTATTTACAACTTATGTGAGGATTCTCTTGCACATGAAGCAAAACTGTCAATTCGTGTTCTTCATTATTTACAACCATGTTCCTCAATTTTCTTTTGGTATAACACACATTACCAGTGTCCTCAAATCTTTCTTTCAAGTTTTTGAATGAGTTGGGATCAGAAGTTCGTCTCTCGGGGTATTTCATTCCATAAATCCTTGATGCCATAAGCAATTCCTATCAGCTTCTCCCAAATAATATATCATATCAGTTAACTCTTGTTGGGTGAATTTCATTGTTACTCGTTCGTTTATACTAAGAAAAATATCAACACTCGAAATTTTACAACAATAAAGCAAACTATTGACAAGACTGGTACTTTTATGACAGGTACCTACTTGATTTTTTTGAATTTATTTCGATAACTTGAAAGTTAGAAGCAATTTGAAATTCTCTAAAAATTTTTTTTATTTATTCTTTCGATGATAGTACATGGAACAACAGCTTCCCAAACTTAACAAAAATTTTACTATCTTTCATTGAATTGAAAATAAAAGTATTTTTTGGTCTTATTTTAGAAGAATGAATTACACCATTTTAAAGCTGAGAAAGAAATACTACGAAAAGCTACGTTTTATTAAGCACCGTTCTAAAATAATAAATCATTTCGCGACAAAATTACGTCGGGCTAGAAAAGACTTGTCATGACATGAATTTATACACGCATTTCAGAAAAAAATCAAATATGTAATAATATACCTAGTGTTCCATTTAAAATGTCGTCACACCTAAATTGATCACCCTGTATATTTCAAAATATTTTTAGACTATGCACCTTTGCGCCCTCTATCACCCCGTTTTTGAAATTTTTCGATATCTCTTATAAGAGAGCCAGGACATTTGGCCGACGCGAGGCTGGGACACCCTGTATATTTAAGCACTGAACTGATTCTGCGGTTGGCTCCTTGTGAAACATTATTAAATATTTAAATATATGAAAGAAATTTGCTTTTTTAATGTTTCAAAAATATTTTATTAGAAACTCTACACGTGTTTCAGCTTTTTAGGCCTTTGTCAAGAGTGTAATCCCTGTACTGTTGACAAAGGCCTAAAAAGCCGAAACACGTGTAGAATTTCTAATAAAATATTTTTGAAACATTAAAAAAGCAAATTTCTTTCATATATTTAAAATATATTTAATGTTTGACGCCACAGTATAAGAAAGTTGAGACGTACTTATTGCAATATTTTTGGATATTATTACGTAGAGAATAGTAGGTTACATCTGCAGGCACCCTGTATACATAACTTTATATGAGAATTTCATTGTTTTCCCGAACAGCAAATACACCATAGATAGCAAGAACAATGAGGCACAGAAGAACAGAGACGTGTAGCTGTAGACTATCGTCCCGGGTGACCTAGCTACCGCCACCATTTCTATGTTGATGTTGAGTTAGCGCCGTGTAAATTACAGTAGTGCTATCTGGATAATAAAGTGGTTGTTATCACTTCCGCCCAGTTGCTAATAGGACAATGCATTACAGTGTTAACTCAGAATGAGTGTGTGTGTGTGTAAACATGCATGATATACTGCTACCAACCCGCGGTGGACGACTTTGTCCAGAAAACTGATTTCGTCAGTAAATTTTATAATGCCACCTTTATATTACTATTTTGCTAGATTTCTACATAATTTTCAAGAACAGTGAAAAAAATTCCAATGGTGCATATGTATAAACACATAATGTTTCTTTAAAGTTGCATATTTTTAATCAAATTTCTAATATAGGTGTACAAAGACTCCCAAAGTCACCTCCCCCTCCCCCCGGGCCGCTTTATCCTAAACAGGAAGACAGATTTTGTAATATTATTTTTGTTATAACTTCTAACCGTTGAAAATAAAATAAAATTGCATTTAAGTTTTTTTCTTGAATTTGTATTCTCTTTCAAAATGCAGTATACAAACATATGTGTTTCTGGGAAAAATGTGTTACGTTTGTGATTAGGTTGTATTTACGCTTCGTTTCGTAAGCGTAAGGTGTTTAATATAGGGGTCAGGGATGTTCACCCCTAAAAGCGTATTAAGGAAAGAGATATTTATTTTAGTGTGCCACTCGTAGGCAATGGGTAGCGAATGACACATTCAGCTAGCTCTCTATATTATAACCGGGAAAATGGGTGTGAGTTGGGGTGGTTTATTGGTGAAGAAAGCCTCGTGGTTTAAGGTTAATGACAATAATGTTTAATGACAGATCTATATAATGTGTACCTTTGTGTAACAGGCAGTGGCGGTCGGTCCATGGAAGCAAGGGAAGCAGTGCTTCCCCTGGGATTATTAAAAAAAAAACACATAAATAGAACCTAATTATTATTTATCACATATATTAATCATTAAAATTTACTTTTACCCAATTTCAATAGATACGGCCCTGCTTTTCAGCAGCTGATATAATGTTGCACGGTAAAACCGTAACGATGACGCACTCGATTAATCGAGCCAACACGAACTCGCGCAACTTCGATATATGTAAGCAAAGACAACTGTCTCTGGTAAGTAGGTAACTTATTGAAATGCATCCCATTCCCACTTCATAATCTTGATGTCTGAGCTGTATAGCATCGTACGTAATACGTTTTATTTTATAGATTTTAATCTCGATTTTAATATCGATTTTAATATTATACTTAATATTTATCTTCCTAGTATTATTTTCCGCTTTTGTGCTATATTTGTAAAAACTTTTTTGGTGTTTCTAAACCTGTGGTGCGGCGACAAGTGATTTTTAAAACGTTGAATATTAGTGCGCGTCTACGCAGATTTAGAATTACTTATTAAATTTGGAAGCTGGTTCTAGCACTGTGGAAAATATTATTTGCGTTTGTGTGGTGTGCAATTTGTTGAAAAGGGGATTTTCAACATATTCGTTTCAAGATATACTGGATATTATTAGACATGGGAAACCAACAACTGATTTAAAATTCTTAAAAACGAAAGTTAAATCATGCTATAGGTACTTTAATATTGAAGTGTACAGTGCTAATCAGTGGTTAAGGGGTTGTGAAAATTTGTGTAAATTGTTTTGTTGGCCATGTGTACTGTTCACAAATGAAAAAGGTGTTTGGAATAAAAATGGATTTTCAGATTTAAACAACATTCGCAAAGTGACAAAAAGGCATGGTAAGTGTGAAACTCATTTGGGAGCGGTGCTAAAAGAATAAACATTTGGAAAATCACGAATTGAGCATTCATTAGATCAGCAGTTGAAAGAAAGTGTTAAAAGGACTTATTGATATTGTTTGTTTTCTCGACGAAAATGAACTTAGTTTTAGAGGTCATACTGAATCTCGAAGCGTTGCTAATAGGGGCAATTTTATCAATTTAGTTGATTTATTAGCAAAATACGATACAATTTTAAGTAACCATCTGGAACACTCCACGATATTTCGCGGTACATCAAATCATATTCAAAATGATTTGATTCAGTCGATAAGAAATATTGTTTTAGAAAAGATCAAGCAAGAAATAAAAAAGCTCCTTTTGTTGCAGTTATGTTAGATGAAACAACCGATATTACGAATATTAGTCAGTTGTCAATCGTAGTACGCTACATAAATCCAAATGGGAAATTCCAAGAGCACTTTTTAGGATTTTTAGACGTCGCAACGCCATGAACGGCCGCAGCTTTATATACTATAGTTTGTCAGATAGTCGATGATCTACAGTGTGGTGCCAAACTTATCGCCCAAAGTTATGATGGGGCCGCTGTAATGGCTGGTGAATTGGGGGGCCTGCAGGCCAAAGTAAAAGAGACTTTTCGGAATGCAATATTTGTACATTGTTTTGCGCATCGATTAAATTTAGTTCTAGCTCATTCTGCAGCGTGTCTTAAAGAGTGCAAAGTGTTTTTTTCAAGTATTAGTGGAATGGCTGCCTTTTTTTTCAAAATCATCAAAACGGACACGAGAATAAAAACTTTTTTCAAGAAATTTAACCAGTGAAGAGCGGCTTTCAAAATTGTCCCTGTTAACAATAGAAAGTGACTTTGTGAAGATGTCCAAAAATTCAAACTTTTACGACGAAGTTATTTCCGATATCGCAAAAAAGGAGAGGCGGATTAAACTACATTGTAAATAGGTAGGTATGTGCATGTTAACTACTTAACAAACTCTCTATTTCGCTGCGGGTTCAATCCTCGCCACCGGCGCTGGCAATGTCGGTGGATATGGTTGTGTGTCTGCGTTTTTTTCATAAGTGTAACCCTCGCCCGTGTAGCTTCGGCTTTGGAATCGGGGGTTGTCTAATTTTTGTGGTGTTTTTATATTTTATGTTTATTGAGGAGTGGCGGTCCTACCAGTGTACTTTTTTCTAGATATCATAACTTTGCAGCTTTCGACATTTGTTTTAAAATGAGTATACGGAAGCCACGTCCCTTTTCTTAAAATAATTTTTGCCTCGCTTCGCTCGGGGCCTCGCGCTACCCATCACTCTATGTCACAAACTGCTTCCCCCTGTATCAAAACTCACCGCACGCCCCTGGTAACAGGTATCTATTCAATATTTAACATTCTATGGAAATCAGTAACAACATGCGCTTCGTTTGTAGTAACGAAAGCGTAAGTTTATAAAAAGGGTCCGCCGTTTGTGCACAAAAGAGGGGGTATGGTAATCGTACCAGGTGATAAAATATATGTAACAAAAATGACGCTTGGCCGCCTCAACTATGCGAGCTACACAAGGAATTGCATATACAGTATGGGGACCGTAAGCAAGGTAAATGGGAAGAGACCAAATGAGTAGAACAAGGACAGATTGCTCTTACATCATACGTATGTTAGAAAAGGCAACACTGTAAGTGTACATCATTTGTATCTTTATTTTTGGCGGCTGGTCGCTGGTCGGTCTCCCCACTTCACACAATACGCGCATGAACAAACAAACAAACGGTGGGTATGAATATCGCCAGCTTCTGATTATGGATTTCTGTTACCACAAATTCAGGGGGATGAGGTATGGACATCCGTTTAATTTCCGATATTCGATCAGTGAAGTTAAGCAGCACTGATCGAGTCCGGCAATTGGATGGATGAACGATAGCTCGTCTAACAGTCGGTAGGCTGTCAACAGACAATCCCGGGAAGGCCGCTAGCCTGATGCAGGCGGAGAGGCGAGCCCGGGTGGAGGGTCGAAGAGACCTACCCAGGAGGTTTGCCACTCTGCTAGCGGTGCAGGCGGGCAGGCCTAGGCGGTGGGTTAGTTGACAGTCGAAGACCGTGGTTCGGAGTCCACGCTAAACTGTAGGTCCCTAGGTAAAAAGGGCCCATTGTGGCCTACTTGCCTAGTAAAATAAGTAGCTACTACTACTACTACTACCACTAATTCAAATTTCGTTATTTACTCTCAGTTTCTCTGTCCTTTTCTAACATACGTATTATATGAGAGCAATCTGTCCTTGTTCTACACATTTAGTTTTTTCCCACTTACCTTGCTTATGGTCCCCATACTGTAAATGTATAACATTTCTAACTATAAACATGCAATGGCAAATGGTAATATTATATAAATGACCCTGTATATTTAAAAAGGTGGCTTATCTGTGATCATTGTAAGTGGGAAACTATATTCGACAATCTTTGCAAGGACTGGTTGTTCAAGCTTAGCCAAAGATAGGAGGTATTCATGGAAGATTCCAAATATCCAAATGAAACCTATATCCAGATAGGACCCGGGTAAAATCCAGTAGAATCCAGTAAACCCAGTAGAATCCCATAGAATCCCGTAGAATCCCGTAGAACCCTCCAAGAGAGGGTACTGTGTCGACTTTGATGATTAACGAAAACAGCACGGTAATCTAGTGGTATTTTCGTTTGAGGGCAAATTATCTTCTAAGGAGACCATAACGTACCAAACTACTTGGAAAAAAGAAGATATATTACTGCTCCACAAACCCAAAAACGGTATGCCAATAAACAACGAGCACTAATAGTGATTATCCTGGTAAAATTCACTATCAAGGGAAATTTTGTAATGTTTTACTCAAACTATACCAGATGTAGCAATCGCCATTTTCTCAAAACCATCAATCTCTGCAGGAATGCGCGCGACACCTATCTGTTACCCACTATCCGTATCGTATTTTGTAGGCCTGAACGGTATGTGACCCAAACTACAACACGACAAGCTCGTTTTAAAACGTAACAAATATATAAATGACGTCGCGACGTCGTGTGCCACGCATCTTGAAAAACGAAAACCACGCAAAAATAAAGACTACCTACCTTAAAATGACTGTTCGTTTTTTCAATTATCCCTAGGTTAGGAGAAAAGGCCCTGAAAGGGAACTTTGGGGCACCCTGTACATCTATTTGTGTAACAATTCCGGTTTGTATGATTTGTGAATGTTACAACAATTGAATGGCTTGTTATAGACTGAAATGTTAGTGGGTGCAATAATATTAGTAATATAATTTTACTTTTGTGATCGCTAGTTAAAAATACATTTGTGTGTTAGTATTACATTCACCAATACTTTCAGCCCTCTTCGTATTAACTATATATGTTATCGAACTTGGTAAAGTAACAAGGTAAGATATTGTGCATATGAACATATTTGAACGGTAACACATAACCTAACGCCAACGCTGAAATTGACGTCATTTATGGCTACCTCCCGATTTTTACAATGATAAATATATATAACAGATCAATGAAACAGTGATATTCATTTATTTGAAAATCTACCGGTAAGTAACAAGGGACTAAAGGACTACATACACACCAACCAAAAATAATGAACTAAGTTGTAGAGTTATTTTTTTTTATAATTATTATAATTATAAACACTTATTATTACTTGTCTAATTTTCACTTTATTTGTTATTTTACAACTAGTTTCATCCTATTCGCACATTTTCAAGTAAACTAAATTATACACAGATTTTACTTTCATTTAAATATAAACTGAACTGAATAGAAGGATGGGTCACTTTATGGTTGGTAACATAATTCAAATTTGTACAGATGTTATGTATTTAAATGTAGGGGTTTTTTCAAGATAGTAAATTATATTATGGTGTGATTTTTATTAGCAGCAGGTTATCTGAATAAGTTTAATAACGGAGAATTATTTAAATCTATTTGGTCGTTTAATATATTGTAATTCTTATTCCTATTTAATTTATTAATTTCTAGCACTTCTAATAAATTAAGTTTTCTACTTTTCCCACAAATATGTAATATTTTAGGTTGATGATCGTCAGTTATTGTATGACCAGAATCTGTTAGGTGTGTATAAAAGTTGGAATGTTGTTTTTGTGTGTGAATATGTTCTCTATATCTTACTCCGAACGATCTACTTGTTTGACCTACATATGAGGCGTTACATTCTGGACAATCTAACCGATATACACCACATTTTTTAGAGATATCAGTTTTTTGTTTTGCATTGAAAAGATATCTGCCTATATTTTTGTTAGAACTAAATGGTGTTTTAATATTAAATTTGGAAAAAGTATTGCTAATTGAATATTAGGGTTGACCTGAATATGGTAATGAAATGTATGTTTGAACTTTTTTTCTCGTTAATAGTGGGATAAAGTTCATTCAAGAGGGACTTATTTTGTTTTTTGTAGATTAGATTGTTGATTATATTTTGAGAGTACCCGTTATTATGTGCTATAAGTCTTATTGTGTCTAATTCTTCTTTTAAATCTGTCTCAAATAGAGGTAAGCTGAAGGCTCGGTGTGTCATAGATTGATATGCGACTAATTTGTGGGAGAGAGGGTTATAGGAATTAAAGGGTATAGTGGCGTCTGTAAAAGTTGGTTTGCGGTAAATATTATAGGAAAATTATGTTTTATGTCTTTTTATAGTTAAGTTGAGAAAGTTTATTGATTTATTATCGTTCTCTGTTTTTAAGGTAAAAGATATATTATTATGTGTGTTATTGATAAAATCGAGGAGTATTTTTAATTGTCTGTCTGTCCCTTTAAAACGTATTAGAATGTCATCAACGTACCTGTACCAAAAGATAATATGTTTTTTTGATATTGGAGAATCCAATATAGTTTTTTCAAGATTATCCATGAATATATCGGATAAAAGGGGGCAAAGTGCGAACCCCTGTTTTTTTGTATAAAGATGTCCTCATTAAATTGAAAATAAATTTGATCTAAACACAACTTGAATGTTTGCAGTATTTCATTTTTTAATCTTGGGATAATTTTGCATTTTTCTGGTATATTTGAAATTAAAGGAAGACATTCGAAAGGGGGGATATTAGGAAACATATTCGACATATCAAACGATACTAATTTTATAGAGTTGGGGTCAATATTTAGGCTGTTTCATTGTACTGTTAAGTCTAAGGAGTTATTAATTGTATTTTTGGGCTTAAATTTTGTAACAGCTTTAAACTCGTTGTTAAGTTATTCAGATAACTTACGTGTCGGTGCATTTGTGTAGGAAACCACTGGTCTAATGGGTTTATTTTCTCTGTGTAATTTAACTAAGCCATACAACTTTGGGGCTTCACGATTCATATGTGTAAGTCTTCTTTTTTTCAAATTCGGAGTGATACAAATATTCAAAACTTTGTATTAAGGACTTCGTTTCTTTTGCAAATTTGTTCGTAGGATCTTGGGTTGATTTTTGTAAATTTTGTTCATCTAGAAATTTCTCAATTTTGTTGATATATTCTATTTCTTGGAGAATAACTGTAGTATTGCCTTTATCTACTTTTGTTATAACAAGTTTATTGTGATATATTTTTTTCTTGGATAACTTTTATTGTGGCTGTATGTGACGGGCTAGTCGTTTCTGTGGACTTGTTTATTTTTTGTGCTATATGATGTTTTACGCGTTGGGATTTCATAATGGTTTTATTGTTGTTTGTTATAGCTAATTCTGCATGTAAACCTAGTATTTCTTTTTGTTTTTGTATGTTTTGTGGTTGTGGTGTGAACTTTGGGCCTACATTTAAGAGGTTCTCTTCAGTACTAATGAAATTTGTATCGGATAGGTTGATGAATCTTGGATATAATTGAATGTTTTTATTAAATTGGTTTATTGCTTGCTTTTCTTGAATTTTTTGGTAAATTGTTAATCTTTTTCAATTGTGTCTGGTATTTTCTACAGATAACTTCATTTACTTGATTTCTTATTTTATCTTCAAAAACGTCAAATTCAATTGGATGTAATTTATACGTAATTTAAGAATGTAGCACTAACAAATGTTGTCTGAGGTTTTGATTTTTACGATATTAGCATTTAATTTCTTCTTTTATCCATGTAGTTCTTGCTGCTTCTATTGATTTCTAATTTTTTTTGTAGAGTTCTTGTTTAGCCTGGTATTTAAAAAAACACAGGCAACTTTGGTGTTGGGAATGATATTCCTGGACCAGTGGCAAAAAAAATCTACTAATTGGATGTCAGAGAAGTTGATTGTTGAAGAAGACACTTCTTAGCCAGAAGAAGATACCGATCCAGTGGTATCATTGCTGGCAACTGAGTAGCCTGTGTCTACCTACCATCAGACAAAAAAAGTGCCCTCTCCGCTGCCCATCTCAGCCCTACTACATTATTTTTAGTTAGTTTATATTCAACCCATGTCCATCCCTTAATGTTTACCTAAATACTCTCAAGCAAATGATTGTTACTAAGTTTAAGTGGTCTATCAGATATATTTGCATTGTGATCATTTTTCACTTTTGGCGGAGGCGCCGGTCATATTATGGGCTTGAGAACGTGACATTTCTCAGACAATTACTTGAAAAAGTGGATTTCAAACGGCGTATATGAATTTGATAACATAATTGATGTTGATAGAAAATAATTTAAATAATAGAGCAAAATTATTTAGGTGATGCCTTTCAGATATATTTTATTTTCTGAATAAAGTGCACTGTATACTACAGTATAGTCGGCATGGTTTTTGAATAACCATTTTGTATAAAATAGAATAAAGTTTTGGATAAATATACAGCCGACTTCTATTTTTAAAAAAGACTATTGAAATAGAATGAAGGAATTGAACATACCTAAAATTTACCATTTAAATGAATCAGGTATTATGCAATCGTGTTGATGGCCACAAGATGTTTCATCACTTTGACCTATAAACTTGACCATTTGTCTCGCAAATTTATGGTAAAATCATTCCACTGGATGTTAAACTCCAACTGTTGCACGGCATAACTAAGAATTTATTAACTACTGAATAATAAAATAAACTGTGTGACACTGAAAATACAACACACAACAGTGAAAATCTGGTAAACAATGGATCACAAAAACTACTTAGAATTTTTTTTAATGAACCCAAGTTTGATTTTTAACTTGTAGAGTAGAATAACACTCCTCACTCTTTCGTTACTTATCTAAAAAATGAAAACCAATAAATGACGATGGCGCAAAGATTTTTTTATCAATTCATATTTTTTTGTTAAATAACTTTTTATTGCAATATTGACATTTTGTAAGAGCAGCTGCTCTTATATATTGGTAATTTTCACTTTTAAAAATATAACTTTTATTACTGAAGTAATTGTTTATCTTTGTATCATTTTGTTATTCGTATTATCCTATTTGTAATTATTACTATTAGTTTATTAAGTTTACACCTCTCCTATAAGATGTGATACTTTTAGCAAAGCAGGAAATAGTGTTTATTTCATTGGTTAACAGTAAAGTTATCGGCTTGGATATTGAGCCATTGTATATGTCTCATTGATTTGATTTATTGTTATTGGCGATTCAAATCCATCGAGATTTGAGAAAAGATTCTCATTGCTTTAAAATTCAATACCGCAGACCAAATAATAATAATAATAATAGTAATAATAATAATAATTCCGGACTGGTTCGTGGAGGGACGTACTGTGCTTATCCCCAAAAAGGGGGATCTTTCCGACCCGAGGAATTATAGGCCGATCACTTGCCTCAACTCCTGCTACAAGATATTTACACGTATCTTGTATGCTAGGACACTAAGGTCTGTTGATCCGGTCTTCCAAGCAGATACACGAACAGCGTGGTGCCAAGAAGGGCATGGCAGGTTGCAAGGACAGCCTGCTGATAGACCGCTGTATTACACAGGATTCTGTGCAATACAAGCGGAATCTATCGATGGCCTCGATTGATTACCGCAAGGCATTTGATACAACATCGCACGAGCTATTGTTATACTTGCTCGAATGTCTTGCGGTACCAGTACCACTAGTGAGATGCATAGAACAGCTGCTGCCGCTCTGGAAGACCCGCTTCACCATAACATCAGGTGCGCAGCGGGTCACTACAGAGCAGGTGGCATTTAGGAGAGGAGTTTGCCAGGGTGACTCCCTGAGTCCTCTCCTCGTCTGCATCTCACTGCTGCCGTTGTCTGTTGGGCTCCGCCAAAATCGCGGATATCAATTTGGGCCACCCAGCGACCGGAAGCATAAGGTCACCCATCTATTTTATATGGATGACCTTAAACTTTATGCCTCCAGAGAGCGTGAACTACAAAACGCTCTTAGGGTGGTCGAAGAATATACGCGGGCAATTGGTATGGAGTTCGGGTTGGACAAATGTGCAGTCGTCCACCTCAAGAGAGGACGATGCGGGGAATTTCCTGAAGATGCGCAGCTCGCAGACGGAAGCATCCTAAGACATCTGGATGCCGGAGAGACCTATACATACCTGGGTGTGCAACAAAGGCACATCCAAGATGTAACACAAATAAAGGATTCTCTCCGCGGCAAGTACAGACACCGCCTCCGAAAGATTTGGTCTTCCGAACTTTCGGGGAAGAACAAGGTGTCTACAACTAATATGCTTGCCGTTCCGATTATGCTCTACTCCTTCGGAGTAGTAAAGTGGAGGGTAGATGAGCTGCGCCAATTAGACAGAGATACCCGCAACATGATGAATAAAAACAGTATTCATCCTAGATCGTCTGTTCCTCGATTGTACCTCCCACATCAACGGGGGGACCGAGGACTCTTGAGCTTGGAGTGTACGCATGGCAGAGTAGTACTGAGTATGGCATGTAACATACTCAGGAGCTCAGATCCCCTCTTGCGGTTCGTAAAACATCACGAAACTGCAGGAGTGGGAGCAGGATTGTTCAAGGCAACAAAAAGAGCCGCAAATGAACTCGGTCTCGCATTTGACATCAGGCGAGGAGGCCGGCGAGGTGCTGATGTTGAGTCAGTCACCGAACTTCAGCCAAATCGTCTGAAAGCCCGAATTAGAGCTGCCGAACAGGAAAATCTGTTTCGGCAGCACGTCGATAAACCCCAGCATGGTGTCTTCTATAAGAACATAGAAACACTGGGTTTATCGACCAGGCTGACCTTCGCCTTTCTAAGGTCAGCAGGGCTTAAGTCGGAGACCGAGGGATTCATTATGGCCTGCCAAGATGGTGTTATCAACACCTTTGTCTACCGTAGCCGCGTGTGGCGTGTAGAGGTTCCTGATATCAACTGCAGGACCTGCCATCAGGCGCCGGAATCGCTCATGCACTTACTTTCTGCATGCCCCATATATGCGATTTCGGCCTACATCCACCGACATAACGCGGCTTTACGAGTGCTATACTACCATCTAAGGCACTCGTACGGGGTAGACCAGACACCAGTGCTGCCTTACGTCCCCGGAGATATTGAGTCCGTTGTCGAGAACGAGAAATGCCGGATTTACTGGAACTACTCGTTCCCGACTGTTAGGCTAATCCAAGCCAACAAGCCTGACATAGTCCTCCTCGACCATCAACTCAAGGTGATGTATGTTAACGAGTTCTCGGCACCTGCGGAGAAAAACATCACCTTGAAGGAGGAGGAGAAACGGACCAAATATCGCGTTCTCCGGTACGAGCTCCAAGTGTTGTACCCAGGCTACTCGGTCTAAATGGTCGTCCTTATTATCGGTGTACTCGGAGGGATAAAGCCTACGCTGCTCTCGGAACTGAAGATCATATCGGCCTGCCAAAAACCAGCCGAGTCGCTGGCAGGTCAAATGCAGAAGGCGGTCATTCTGGGTTCTCTCCGTCTGCTTAGGGCACACAATTCTGGTATCTACAGTCACTAACCCTGCGGGATGTGGGGAGTGGCTGTAGTTGATGCGCCGGCGCGACTCCCCGTGAGGCGTCGGAGGCCACGGGAGGACTGACCGGCATCGGGAAACAGAAAAAAAAAATTTCTTTATTTCCAGTAATTTAAATTCAGTATAATGAATATATAAATAAAGAAAAATATGTCACACAATGCATATGCAACGCGAAAAAGAGAAAAAAGCATAAATTAAATATTGGAAATCTCAAGGGGGAAGTTCATAATAAATATGCTCTACTACTTAACCCTTGTTATTTTATAACATATTTGTAGAGCTGCAGAGGTAGGCGGAAAATTAAATTTTCTTTTTGCAAACATTTATTATATTAAATTCTTTTAGAATACCAAATAGGTATAATATAAATTTAGAATTAAAGAAAAAGAAAAGAGGGACGAGACATTGAAATGTTCGTTAAATCCTTGTATTTTGAATATTTTGAGTAGCAAATAGCAAGTTCTTCATGGTTTTTCTAAATTTATTAATATTAAACATACGTACGTCAGAGGAAACTTTGTTATAGAGTTTGAATAAATTAAATTTGAAACCTCTTTCAAATAGGGAAGGCCCTATGCAGTGGTGTAATAAGTAACCCTTTAACCTAATATTCAAATTGTGGACATCACTTCGGAAAGAAACTTTATTGTATAGATAAGGAGGAGTTTTTGTTATTAAAATTTTGTGAAAAAGACAAAGAGAATGAAAATGTCTTCGATTTTGCATGTTTAGCCATTGCAAATCACTAAGCTTATGAGAAACGTGTTCAAATTTTCCTATACCGTGTGCATGAGTTCTGAACCCGTTAAATTGCATGAAACACATATTAGCGAATCACATACCTGTTGAGTTGTGAAGAATAAACAAAAAATAAGAAAAATAAAAAATAATATCTAACAATACTGTAACGGTCCATTTTTAGATATAATTAAATTGCGTTTTATTTAATGCTAATTGCATAATTTGGTTTGAGGTCAACCTTAAAAATTCTAAAACCGACTTACCTAAATTGTAAATCTTTGATAATTTAAGCGACCACTGGACCTTTAGTGTACCAGTGTGAACACTGCGGTGTGGGGGAATGCTGGTAAGAGAACGGTTAGGTTTCGCCGACAGACTAGAGCTGGGTTTTGAGTGAGTTAGTAGTGTACGTTGCTGGCATTGTGTTCAAGATTTTGTCTGGTTGAGCTGTTATGGTTAAGGAGTTACGAAGTATGTGACATAGGAAAGCTATGTGAGAAGGTAGGATTCCTTCCAATTATTGTTAAAATAGGTACCTATTAATTAATAAACCACCAGCTTCCGTTCTGAGTGCGGGCTGGAAATTTTAAATTCAATTTGCATCAACGGGCTGATGTGCCTGTCCACCGAACTAGAGTGGGAAAAAGCCCCCTAGACTTTTTTTAACTTGCGATTGAGCTATGCGAGACACTTTAGTGAAGAATAACCGTTCTTTCCCCCTTTCAACGGCATTAGTGCGTTGTAACTTTTTTTGACTATATATAAACAAGAAAGAAAGGCGGGTGGCGCCCTAAAAAAAGGAAAAACAAACTTCTTAATGAGATCTATAATTTCTGTATTTTAAGATTATCTGAAACTAGTTAGTTATTTGCCTACCACGCCCTGATAGAGCCTTGTGTCATTTAACTTTTGAATATATGTATTTGTTTTTTATTTTTTTGTTTCATTTTAGCAAACTAAGCGAATTAAAATAACGAAAGAAAGTAAATTCGTTATAATACATATTGAATATAACTTGAAATGGCAATTCCACATTAATCTATAAGTTCAAGAAATAAGAGGGGTGGTTTATAAATTTAAGCAAAAAAGAAATTTTGAAACTTGAACATCTAATTACACTATAACTTAAGTATGTTAAAATATTTCAGGGTGGTATTTCTTAGCTAATTTTAAGAAAGAAAGTAGAAAGTAGTAACGTCCTATGAAAAATTAAAAGCGATCACATCTTAAGAAACGTGATTCAAATAATTGTATCTTCAATTTTTTTGCTGTCTCATAGTCAATACGTTTCAAATAGAATGGATACAAAAATCAAAAAAAAAGATACAAAATAGAAAAAATTAAGAAAATAATTGGACGAAAACGTTATCAATACTTAGCCCCAAAATTAGGCAATATGCATTCACTAAATATTAAAATTGCAAATTATTAGGTATTAAAAATATGTAAAACAATAGATGTCAGCAGAAAATAGAGATCTTTATTATTGGATATAAACATGTGTATCTTTACATGTGCATGTATAATAATTAAGAGATTACTTTTTACTTGTTAAACTTTCAATTATTTATATTGAAAAACATGATCGTAATTAACTCTTTTTTCCTTTGGTTAGTTAACATGTATAGGAATAAAGCAATTAATTATTACTCTGGTACAAAGCATGAATGAAAATTTTATACTAAAACTTTTAACGAATTCTAATATGTATAAATTTTGGACAATCAATTAATGCCAATATATTTTTCCAGTAGAACCGTTGCCGGAGAGTCCTACATCTCACGAGAGTTCGTTTGAACTTCAGTGTTAATATCGCCATATCAAAGGATCTAATCCACTTCATGATATATTTGTCAGACATTGAACAGCTCATTTTTCTAAAAAAACTTTATGTTCACTTTACAGTCCAATAACATCTATATACATCTTTGCATGATTTATATTTTAAAAAATAAGCAAACAATACTTTTAAAATCAATATATTTTTATTTTCAAGTTGTATTCCCGCATTATATTTGTAACTGGCGTAGTAAGTCCGCTGCCTTACTTGTCCCTACACCTCTGAATACTGCACATGTAATGCTTTACTTCAGTATCTAAGGCAACGTCACATTTTTAGAAGGTAAAACGCATTCGGAAAGCCAAACATATATAGAGGGTGATGCGTTAGATCTCATGAGAAAATAGCATCGGAGTTTTAGATCTCGTGAGAATTAGATTTCATGGGAATTAGATGTCGTGGGAATTGATTTCATCGGACTTTTTTTATCGGTCTATATAAAACTCATTCGGAAACCCGATTTTTATCGGTCTATATAAAACTCATTCGGAAACCCGAAGAGATATACAGGGTGGCTATTAGAATTAAACCCCATTGGAATTAGATGTCGTGGGAATTAGATCTCGTGGAAATTAGATCTCGTGGGAATTAGATCTCATGGGACGTCCCCAACAAGAGTAGTATCGGTCTTCGCATGTATAACGACTCGACTACCCATGACTCATGAGATAACCAGCAGCAATTATGTAGTTATTGTTATTTTATTACTACAAGAATAGAGTAACCGTATTGTATTATTATGGGCACTCAGCAAACCAACGAGCATGTGACGTCACTCCGCTAGCCGCTACACGAGGAACGTTTTCTATCTCGTTGCGTTGGGACAACTTCTATTTCGAATAAGTTTCTGAAAAAACTCGTAAAATTTTTTTACTGTTACAGTGATTTTTAGTACCCATAAATCTATCATTTTTAGTTAAAAATAAAATTTTGTGGACACACCTATTAGCATCAATTTTGCGACATTGTATACATTCGATACTATCGCATACGTAGTAATGGAAGGTATATTCCTTTTTAAATTATACCAGTTGTATGATGTGATTTCTTAACATAACTTTTATAATATACAGTTTTTTTTGTAGAACTCCCAATTCCCGTTAAATGTTTTGTCAATAAAGTAGTTATTCCAGATCATAAAAAGAGGAATCTCGATACAATTTTAAAATTATTGCGCTGGAAAAATCGTAGTCAAAATAAATAAATGTACAGAAATTATTCAATAAGAAACTATAATGGGTTTTATCTTTGAAACAACAATTGAAAACTGGAGAAGAGAAAGTAGTTTTCTCAGTTCTTAAGTGGATGACTTTACTCTTAATATATTTATTTGACAGAGTCAAACAAAACTAGAGAAAAGTTTTTTATTAAGCTTCGAAATAATTCAGAATAACCTACTTTTTAAGTTTATTGTGTCAATGTGTGTGTTTGAGGGCCGTATGTTTGTTATACTTTCCGTTAATGAAAGTGTGCCATAAAATTTATACAGCGTGTTAGCTGAGAGCCACGATTCAGTGTTTAAGTTAATTAACTTTTAGGCTAAGTTGAAACAAATATTATTAAAATTGTGTGGCTTCGTGGTCGAGTGGTAACGACACTTGCCTCTCACCCTGGAGTCCGAATCGAGGAACTAGGACTTTTTCTAAACCACAAATTAATCCTAGCATACTCGGACATTGGGTGTGTGTCCAAATAGGAGGATACGCCCACATAAAAGAGGCACCAATATTCAAAATTTTCTTCACCTTTCTCTTCTTTTCTTTTTCTTCATTTTTTGTTATCAAAATTCCCTGTAAAATTTATTCTAAATTATAAACTAACCATCATTAAATTGCGGTAATATACCCAAAAATAAGTGGAGTTAGACATTCCTGCTCCCCAGTTATGTATTGTTCAGAGGCAAATTTTTTCCTTTGCAGTTTGGCTTGTCGTAGCATTATCAAAATTCTAAATTATATCCAGGGTGTCCCAGATTTAAACGGACATACTCTAGTGAAAGGTAGATCACACTCAGCTGAGTTCAAAACACCCTTATAATTACCGTTGAATGTGAACCGTTTTTGAGTTACGGGGTGTTTTATGGTTTTTGACGAGAAATTTAGTCCGCCATATTTTGAAATGACTGCACATATATAAATAAAATTTGGTATACATATTATACTCTTTTAGGTTAATAAATAGCTTAAGTAATTTTGGAAAAATTCTAGGACCGACCTCAATTTTTTTAATATGGCTCTTAGGGTCGTTAACATCACGCTGTATATTATTTTTTTGGTAAATGTTAGTAAACTTTTAAAAAGCCTATGGACCAGTTTATGAAATAATGTCATAATATTTGATGGCACGTTTATGGTTATTCTTCAATAAATTTTCAAAGGTATTGAAAGACCAAATTTGACATTCTACAAATAACACAATCCAGTTGATAACATCATTATTTTATTAATTTTAGCTAAATACTCCGCAGAAGAGGTTGTTATTTGTTTTTGTTTTTTTTGACAATTAGTGTTTCTAAGCTTTTTTTAGTTTAAATTTCATCCAAAATAATACACATTCCATTTCTTTCATGAAAGAAAGATAATGTTAGTGAATTAACAAGCACAATTTAAAAAAATATATTAAACACCTTTTGAGAATAATTTGAAAATATTAAAGACAAAAGTTTGCAATTTTATTTTGACAAATTTATTTAGAACTTTAAATAACTGAAAAAAAAAATCAAAAACTGTGCAAATAATTAAAACTATAACAGGTTTTCAAAATGAATGCCCCCAGTATCAATACATTTTCAAGAATGTTTTAATGTTTTTCACTGACATATCAATCGCTTCCAGGTTATTTCTGATGTTATCACATACAGTAATAATTTTTTCTAGAAGCTGTTCTCGAGTATTGAACTTTTCATTGTACACCTCTAACTTGAGATGACCCTATAGAAAATAATCCAGAGGTGTAAGATCAGGAGACCTCGGTGGCCAGTTTACCGGACCTCCGCAACCAATCCATCTGTTGGTGTAATTCTGATTCAGATGATCCCGGACCGGTACAGAAAAATGGGGTCCAGCACCATCGTGCTGAAACCACACACCCCCTAGTATTGATGCCTTCTAATAAATCTGGCAAGATATCTCTAAGGAAGTTTAGATAAACTTCACCAGTTAGCCTTTCTTCGAAAATGTGGGGCCCTATTAGATGATTATTGTAAATACGAGTACCACACCACACATTATATATACATATATGTATATATATATACATATATGTATATATATACATATATATATATTTTATGTATATATATATATATATATATATATATATATATATATATATATATATATATATATATATATATATATATATATATATATATATATATATATATATATATATATATATATATATATATATATATATATATATATATATATATATATATATATATATATATATATATATATATATATATATATATATATATATATATATATATATATATATATATATATATATATATATATATATATATATATATATATATATATATATATATATATATATATATATATATATATATATATATATATATATATATATATATATATATATATATATATATATATATATGTTGTTTTTCAGGTTTTCGCGGGTGGTGAATGTTAAATTCGTTTTCCGGGTATACTCCCGCGTAGGTGATAGGCCCCGAGAGGGACCGTGGTTGTCTGAACGACGTTTCGGCAGAATCTCATCTGCCATCTTCAGGTTCTAACCGATAACTGCTTACTGCGGCTTCTGGTTACTCGAACTGAAATGACGTTTTCTGGATCTGGCAGTTCTTTATATACTCTACCAATGTTACGCTCTGTTGCTCTCGACACACTCCGGGCGTCATGGTCTGCTGCACCCATCTCCTGATTTCGAGCGCGGCTTCGTGTAATCGGTCCTGTTCGGACGCGCATGCGTGTGTCTGTGCTTATGTCACGGTCTGTTGCACCCATCTCCTGATTTCGAGGGCGACTCCGTGTACTTGGTCCTATTAGATTAGCTCTGGTTGATTCCTCTTCGTGTGTTCGTTGCGTTATGTTTCTTGCTTCCTCATGGACAGCAGCATGCAATACCAGAGCAGGCTTCCATGTGGTAGGTAGTCTTTGGGTGTCATCTCGTGTATTTAGATTGTGTGGTCTTTTCTCTATTTCTATGGCCTCCCTGATGATTCTTGACTTGTAATGCTCGATATTGGCTAGTGTTTTTGTTTTGTCGAAATCAATCCTATGTCCTGTAGTTTTGACATGTTGAGCTAAAGATGATGTTCTCTCGTCTTTTCTAACAGCGTTTATGTGTTCTTCGCGTCTTGCACTTATTTTTCTGTTGGTCTGTCCTATGTATGATTTGTTGCAATCTTGGCAAGGTATTTCATATACCCCTTGACTTTCTAGAGGAATTTTGGTCTTTGGATTTCGAAGAATGGTACTGATTTTCTTGTCGGTCTTAAAAGTTGTTTCTATTTTATGTTTACGTAGAAGTTTGCTTATTTTATCCGTTGTTCCTTTTATGTATGGCAGATAGGCTTTTGCTATGGGTTGTTCGGAGTCCTCTTGATTTCTCGGCCGAGATGGTTTTGACAACTTCTGTATTCTTTGTTGTGTGAACCCATTCTTTCGCAGCGCTTTGTGAAGAGTTGACATTTCTTCTTTGAGGTTGTCTGCATCTGCTAGTCTCTGCGAGCGTGTGACTAATGTCTTTACTACTGAGTTTAGTTGTGCTGGATGGTGGTGTGACTGTGCATTTAGGTATCTGTCAGTGTGAGTGGCTTTTCTATAAACTGTGTGGCCTAGACTTCCGTCTTGCTTCTTCTTGACCAGTACGTCGAGAAATGGTAGCTGACTGTCAGTCTCTACCTCCATGGTGAACTTAATTTTGTCGTGTATACTATTCAGATGTTCTAAGAAGTTAGTGAGATTCTCTCTTCCATGAGTCCAAATCACAAATGTGTCGTCGACGTACCTTAGCCATAGGCTTGGTTTTAATGGTGCAGATTGTAGTGCTCGAGTTTCTAAATCCTCCATAAAGAGATTGGCAATAACTGGCGATAGGGGGAGCCCATCGGGGCTCCTTCGGTTTGTCTGTAGCGTTGCTCATTGTATGCAAAATATGTATTATTTAGGCAATGTTGAGTTAGCCTAAGAATATGATCTGCTGGATGATATTTTCGCTTGATAATGTCGATTGACTCCTCTACGGGTACGTTGGTGAACAAGGATATGACATCGAAGCTCACTAGAAGATGTTCCGCTTGGACGGTCTGATTTCTTAATAACTCAATGAAATGGTCTGCATTTTTCACGTAGGATTCAACTTCCTCGGCAAATGGTTGTAGTTGTCTGGCTAAGTGTCTTGCTAACTGCTGTGTGGGTGACCCTATTGAGCTAACAATTGGTCTTAGAGGAGCTCCTTCTTTGTGAATCTTTGGTAGACCATAAAATTTGGGACATCTTGAAGACTTCTCTCAGGGAAGAAAGAGATAATGATTTAACTACAGAGAGGTTAAAGAATAAATTTAACCGCCTTCAACTACAACAAAAGCCCATCAAGAAATCCGAGCAATTAGAACCTACAAGAGTAGTTCACAATGTGTCCAGTTACCATCTCAATGAGGCCTCGTTGAATGTATTAGCCAAAGGATTTAACTTCGCGATAGCACCAGCACGTCTACCGGTAGAAGACATAATCTGTGGTGTAGAATCGGCCATTGGCAATTTAGATAAAAACATAGCGGAAACTATACGCCAGGACACGTCACGTATATTAAGAACAGCCCGTATACCAAAGAGGAATCTACAACACGAGGAATTAGAAGCACTGAAGACCTTACGACAAAATGAGGACATCATAATCTTACCCGCAGACAAAGGAAACGCAACAGTAGTGATGAACAGCGACGATTATCATACAAAAATAGAAAGTCTACTAGGAGACACTGCATATCAGCTTATTACCACAGATCCTACTACTTATCTGGAGAAGACGACAAAAGCCAAAATCAAAGCCAGTCCAATCGACAAAGAGATACAGAACCAGATCATCCCGCGAGAGAAGTCTTCAAGATGTCCCAAATTTTATGGTCTACCAAAGATTCACAAAGAAGGAGCTCCTCTAAGACCAATTGTTAGCTCAATAGGGTCACCCACACAGCAGTTAGCAAGACACTTAGCCAGACAACTACAACCGTTTGCCGAGGAAGTTGAATCCTACGTGAAAAATGCAGACCATTTCATTGAGTTATTAAGAAATCAGACCGTCCAAGCGGAACATCTTCTAGTGAGCTTCGATGTCATATCCTTGTTCACCAACGTACCCGTAGAGGAGTCAATCGACATTATCAAGCGAAAATATCATCCAGCAGATCATATTCTTAGGCTAACTCAACATTGCCTAAATAATACATATTTTGCATACAATGAGCAACGCTACAGACAAACCGAAGGAGCCCCGATGGGCTCCCCCTATCGCCAGTTATTGCCAATCTCTTTATGGAGGATTTAGAAACTCGAGCACTACAATCTGCACCATTAAAACCAAGCCTATGGCTAAGGTACGTCGACGACACATTTGTGATTTGGACTCATGGAAGAGAGAATCTCACTAACTTCTTAGAACATCTGAATAGTATACACGACAAAATTAAGTTCACCATGGAGGTAGAGACTGACAGTCAGCTACCATTTCTCGACGTACTGGTCAAGAAGAAGCAAGACGGAAGTCTAGGCCACACAGTTTATAGAAAAGCCACTCACACTGACAGATACCTAAATGCACAGTCACACCACCATCCAGCACAACTAAACTCAGTAGTAAAGACATTAGTCACACGCTCGCAGAGACTAGCAGATGCAGACAACCTCAAAGAAGAAATGTCAACTCTTCACAAAGCGCTGCGAAAGAATGGGTTCACACAACAAAGAATACAGAAGTTGTCAAAACCATCTCGGCCGAGAAATCAAGAGGACTCCGAACAACCCATAGCAAAAGCCTATCTGCCATACATAAAAGGAACAACGGATAAAATAAGCAAACTTCTACGTAAACATAAAATAGAAACAACTTTTAAGACCGACAAGAAAATCAGTACCATTCTTCGAAATCCAAAGACCAAAATTCCTCTAGAAAGTCAAGGGGTATATGAAATACCTTGCCAAGATTGCAACAAATCATACATAGGACAGACCAACAGAAAAATAAGTGCAAGACGCGAAGAACACATAAACGCTGTTAGAAAAGACGAGAGAACATCATCTTTAGCTCAACATGTCAAAACTACAGGACATAGGATTGATTTCGACAAAACAAAAACACTAGCCAATATCGAGCATTACAAGTCAAGAATCATCAGGGAGGCCATAGAAATAGAGAAAAGACCACACAATCTAAATACACGAGATGACACCCAAAGACTACCTACCACATGGAAGCCTGCTCTGGTATTGCATGCTGCTGTCCATGAGGAAGCAAGAAACATAACGCAACGAACACACGAAGAGGAATCAACCAGAGCTAATCTAATAGGACCAAGTACACGGAGTCGCCCTCGAAATCAGGAGATGGGTGCAACAGACCGTGACATAAGCACAGACACACGCATGCGCGTCCGAACAGGACCGATTACACGAAGCCGCGCTCGAAATCAGGAGATGGGTGCAGCAGACCATGACGCCCGGAGTGTGTCGAGAGCAACAGAGCGTAACATTGGTAGAGTATATAAAGAACTGCCAGATCCAGAAAACGTCATTTCAGTTCGAGTAACCAGAAGCCGCAGTAAGCAGTTATCGGTTAGAACCTGAAGATGGCAGATGAGATTCTGCCGAAACGTCGTTCAGACAACCACGGTCCCTCTCGGGGCCTATCACCTACGCGGGAGTATACCCGGAAAACGAATTTAACATATATATATATATATATATATATATTTTTTTTAAGTGTATAACATGTTCCCGGCGACACAATTCACGCATCTCCCATAGAATGTTCCCGAAATTTCACTAATAGTCCTATTTTCCATTCCACAACGTTATTTCTAGCGGCACTCGCGTATCTGCAGCTATTTCTAAATCAAATGTTTTAGAAACTTCTCGAAAATCCACTTTAAAGTCACTATTCAGTCCAGAAATAGTCCTCCAAGCACTGTACAATAGCTTAATTCTCCGTGTTACAACTAATTCCTGAGAAGAACACTATAGAACATTTCGAATATTCCAGAAATTTCTCTTCCAATCCACTTCCGACACCAAATTGTGACGTGTTTGCTATCCCCACAAACACCTATACTCTTAGATTCGTTGATTGAAAGTCCAGGTAACACTTACTCACTGCTTTATTAATTAACAAATAACAACAATATATTAAGGATTGTCTTAACTATAATCACAATTGAACACTTTTAAGTCTCTATCTTATTTCTTCTTTACTTGTTCACTTTCAACTTATGACTTACGACTAATTCTCGGCTTTATTTATACATTCATTCACACGGTCTAGAACATTCCAGGACATTCCCGGCTGTTCTCGTACAATTCCAGTCTCATTTAACTAGTCTACAGAGTCCAGTGGCATAACAATATGTTTCAAAAAAATGGATAAATAAATATTCTATTCTATTCTAAAATTCAGACAATACCATGGCACTATAAAATATAATTCGATACCACCCAGTATATTATTGACCTAACAAATTTAAAATTATAACTTAATTTCACCTAAGAAATATTTTTTTATATACACTCTCTGTATTAAATTATTTTTCATGCTTTTTTTTAAGAAAACCAATTTATATAAGGTGTCTTCAGCATGTAGATGATACCTCACTTCTTTTACTTCGTTGACTTATTTTTTTAGATGGCAATCAATTAATCAGATGTTTCTTAATTAATGTTTTTATCTAAGCATCAACTAGCTCGAATGAAACCAGTCGCTCAGATAAATATGCAAAAGTCCGTGAAAATTTGTTTGAGTAAACTAGTCGATACCTTTGAACATCTTTTCAAATAATGTATGAATTTTGTGTAGGTTCTCTGAAGTCTATGATTTTATTAAAATATAATTATAGGCTTAATCAGCTTGGCAATTGTAACAAATTCAATAATTTTCAGATGGCTATTTACTAAAAATTTTATACATTTCGAGGGTCATTGATTAATAGACTGTATTCTTTGAGTTTGTTCTTCTGTTATATTTTATAATCCCACTTATCGAAACATTGTGCACTATATTTATTTATGTATTTAGGAATACAGCTTCCCAGATCTATAAGCATCCAATCTATAAGCATCCAATTAATGGGCAGGAAAATACAAATAATCTAAAATACAATTTAAAACTTCACAATACAATACTATACAAAGTGTATAACCATAACATATAATACAAAATAAATTAAACAATAAAGACTACTAACAAAATTAAAACAATGTTATATACTAAATAGATATCAAGTGTCTCGTAAAATATTTTGCTTTATATTGTTAATACTACAATTATTGAGAATATCAAAATTTGACTGATACTTTAAATAATTCAAGCACATACTTCAAATAGGTGAAAATTGTATTGAATTTATTTTTGGAGTGGCTAAATAAAAAAGGGACCTAGTTTGAAACGAATGAATATTTAGATGTATAGTGTTAAGAATATTTGGACAATCAACTTGATTTACGAAGTCTATATGAAAACAATACAGAAAAGTAGACACTCCGTGAGGCTAAGTCTAGCAAATCAAATCTGGCTATAAATCAACTTGTGGCGGGGGGGGGGGGGGACTTGTAGTTGGATAAGTTCCGTTAGTTAGTCTTAAAAGAAAGATACTTAATATGCTCTCTGAATTTTTTGGAAAATTAAACATTTTACATTCACTTTTATTAGCATTTTCATACTCTGGAGCAAATCATAAACCCATAACTCAAAATAAACACAAAGACATCTTTTTAAATCGATAATACAATACTTAGGGTCGGTTAAAACTAATCTCTCTCTCTCTCTATCTTGGAACTTGATGATATAATAAAAAATTTAAAACATTCTAATTCGTACGGTACCGATGGAATATCTTCTAAGTTTGTCAAGTTAGGCTTTGATTACATCCGTGAACCACTTAGGTATATCATCAATAAATCTTTGCAAACTGGAATCTTCCCAACAGCTCTCCAAATTGCTATAATTATGCCAATTTTTAAAAAAAGGTAATCCTAATGATTGTGACAACTATAGACCTATTTCCATCTTATGTGTTTTTAGTAAAATAATAGAGAAAGTTATATATAATCGCTTAATCTCATTCTTTTCCAAATTTAATATAATCACGGATTGTCAACACGGATTCCGGAAAAATAGGTCTGTTCAGTCTGCATCAGTCCAGTTTTTACAATTTATTTATGAAGAACTTGACAAAAATAAACATGTGGTTGGCATTTTTTTTGACTTAACAAGGGCGTTTGACACTATTAATATATCATTTAGTGTTAAAAAAATGTTCAATTTGGGTATTAGAGAGCCACTTAGTACCTGGATTGAATCATACTTATCTAATCGTAAACTTCGTGTCAAGAACGGCAATGTTATATCTGACGAACATGCCATTAATGTGGGTGTACCCCAGGGATCAGTGTTGGGTCCCTTGTTGTTTCTTTTATTTATTAATGACCTTCCTCAATTTGTTAATCAATGCAAAATTGTTATGTTTTCTGATGATACATCTATGTCACTATCAGCAACTGACCCCATTATGTTGAATGAGACTCTTGCTATAATTATAAGTGACTTTCAAACTTCGTGCCATAAAAACATGCTTATGCTAAACACTGAGAAGACTAAATGTTTATATTTTTCGGCCAGAAAATCTATACCCCCGAATATTTTGCTTGATAATGATGTATCATTCTTTAGTAGCACTAAACTCCTGGGTACCCACTTGGACAACAGGCTAAGTTGGGATACTCACATTGATGAACTTTGTAAAAAGATTAGAAAAGCCTACTTTGCCATCAGCCAACTGAGAAATACCTTAGATGGTAAAAGTTTATTAAATGACTATTATGCTCTTGCTTATTCCCATCTTTCTTACAATATTATGCTATGGGGTCGATCCGTATATATTAATAGAGTGTTTTTATTACAAAAAAGGCTTCTAAGATTAATGTATAATATAAACACCAGGGATTCATGTAAGTCTTACTTTATACGCAACAAAATATTGTCATTACCCTCAATTTACATATATACAACTTTACTGTACATTAAACGTAACTTTAGTCAAGTCCCCATGAATTCTGACTATCATAATTATGCCACAAGACATGGCCACTTGCTTAGAACGGATAACCATTACACTGCTCTTTACGAAAAATCACCGCTTTATTCAGGTACTAAATTATTTAATAAACTATCCATAGATATCAAGAGTTGTACCAGTATATTTAAGAATAAGCTAAAAAGCTTTTTTAATAGAAAACTGTTTTTATAACGTTAATGAGTTCCTTTCTTATTAAGCAGCACCTACCTGTTTTAGTATGTCTGTAACTAATGACGTGAATTGTTATACACTATATGTATTGTAGTTTAATTTTTAGTGATCTATATATTTATTTTTTATTTATTTTTTTTTGTTTTTTTATGTTTATATTTCCACTCTAATTATGTTTGTTATTTCTATGTATGTTTGTTATTTACTTACTGTTGACGACCACATCTATTCGTTGTAATAGCCTAAATGTTAATAAAGGAATTGAATTGAATTGAATTGAATCTCTCTCTCATTGTTACAGCAATGGTTTCTTTGGATATTATCATCCTCTTAGTGTTAGCCGAGACTGAAAGTACCGGTCCTTGAACGCTACACAAATAAGTATAAAGAAGTTAGCAGCTATTAACTTTTGATTTTATTCCCATTGGAGAATGTCTCATCTGTTTTTAATGTTAATGAAATATATTCATAATAAAAGTTTCTGTAATGCGTTGTAATTGCATATATTTCCACATGCTTTGTGCATGGTAAAAAGATACTGAAAGTTCCTAAACATTTCTTAGAAATGAGAAATAAAATAAATTTACGCTGTGTAAAATTATCGAAAATGTCGCTTTTAAAGGCATTTGCATTAAGAGTCAAATTCCAGTATGATGGGTAGGCAACTAATGTGTCATGATAGTAGTATGTAGCTTGTATAAATATGTGACACCACACTAAAGAAGTCTATTTATTCTGACACCACGGGTAGAATTTTTGAAATTTCATGCTGTAATCCATCATAAACTTCATCACAGTTAATAATGGCAAACAATTTCGTCAGCATATTAAAGAACATTAGTTTAAAGGTTTTGGCATACGTAATTTATAAATAATACAAACAACAGGAGTCCCAGAAGCGAACCCTGTGGAACTTCTGAAGTTGCTAACACTTCAATAGATGAAAAACCACTATACTTCACATTTAATGTTCTCTTACCAAGGTAAATTCAAAAAATTTAATATAAAAAAGTACGTTGAAAGGGTTTTTCATGGTAGTAGTATTTCTGTCTTTTTTAACTTACATTATTCTAATATATCGATAAGTTAGACTAATTATTTCTGAACTTTTGATGTAAAGATAACACTGACGTAGTTTTTCACCAAAACACCATACACTGCACTCAAAAAATCAGAGCAGTATGTGGTGTTTTGGTGTTTCGTTTAAAACTAGGTTAGTGTTAGACCAATTATTTTATTATGATTCCAAATCACTAAAGTGAAAAAGTATTTTCCAACAAAATGTGCGATAATACAAATTATTCTACAATAATATATGGTGTTCATGGGTTTATACATTAACACCAGTTTTTTGCATTGTAATAGAACATTACTATTCTTGAAGGTTTACAACCGCATTGTTAAATGTGCAGTAATATACTTTTCCTGGGTTAGGTCATCAAAAGAATTTTTTCTCTGTTGTTTATGATTTGACATCCTATCTTTACCTAGATTAGAAGTTTTCTTTTGAATATATAAATGAAGGTAAATGTGCTGCCGATAACGATTCCACCCAGATAGGCCTTACATGACAAAACATCGATCTTTACCACATAACTTGTAAAACTCACTGGCTATACAGAAACTTTTCATCCCGCCTGACTTTTATTGCCGAGCTTCCAGGCACAAGGCGGGGCTCCCAATGTCACACATCAAAATCCCCGATACTTTGGATTACGGCCAAAGCGTACTTTTCAAAACAGTAAACTTTCAGAATTTGTGATTGTATTTTTCCAGTTTACGACTTATTTTCTTTCTTCATAAACCGCGATTCATCACAGCATGATAATAAAAATATAAATTTAAAATTGATTACCATGTATTCAATGCTGCATCCTTTATAGCATGTATACAGCTTTCTTTATGAAATTTTCTTATTACCTTCAACAGCTATAAATTCTCAGAGAGATAAAGTCGTTCCTTATTTGTAATGTACTGTATAAAAATGAAATAAACTTTACTACAACTATTAATCCTGCTTATTCCGTGAAATGTGTACTTAAAAAGGAAAATAGAAAATTTCCCTTTTTTCATGTAAATCTTGATATTTTAATCCAAAAAACAAATGGTGAACAATTAATAGGCATTTACATGTACATCCGAATATAACAGGTAGATTGAAAATTATCGATAATTTTAGGGGAATGTGTACGATTTGTAGTTAGGGCGTTATTCTGCTCCAACTTACATGAGTGAAGTTTTGTCTAAACGTATCTTACAATTTTTATTACACGAATTACATTGTATTGGAAAATTTCATGAAGCACAATAAAACTAGACAACCTGGATCTTAGCTTGACGTCGAGTTGTTTAATCCACATTGTGATGGTTCACTTTTTAATCGTTCCATAGCTGGCCTAATAGAATGAGTTTATTTATGACCCTATGAGTTAGTCAATTTCTAACCTGTACAATTAGATTGTAGATTGTCTATAGCTCTATCATTGTAATGATAACCTCTATATCCAGAGGGCGTGGAAAAAAGCCGCGAAAATAAGCAAGATCGCTGGAGTTAGGAGTAGAACCCAGCCGGACGTGATCAGGGTGTTTTCTGGCTCTAGCACGAGTCTGCTGATTTATTTTGTACCTAAAATGTTTTTACCTTGTACCTTATATTTGCTTTAGTAAACATCTTGTTTCGATTGAGAAATGGGCCAATATTGATTTTTCTGCAAATATAGACTCGGCCTTTACTAATTTTTTAAATAAAATCGATGAAATAATAGATGTTGCATTTCCATTACATTATATTGAATGTAAAAACTCAAATATTTGTTCGAAGAAAAACAATAATAAATGGGTTACTAGTGACATAATTAATGAAGGTAAATTTATCAGGCAAATATATAAATTAACTTTAGATAATCCCGAAATAAAAAATTATTATAACTTATTAAAAAATAACCATAAAAACAACATAGGTAATACGAAGAAAAGATACCATTGTTCAAAGATGGAGACTTCGTCTAACAAAAATATTACAGCTTGACAAACCATAAAATAAAACAGTGGCACAGCTGAAAATAAACGTTTCCCTGATAGGTTTGTTACTGATAACGATGCAGATATTAACTCATTAAATGACGCTGTACATGAATTTAACAACTACTTTCTTGACTCTATAAAAGAACTTACTGACAATATGAATATTAATGCTAATTCACATTTAAATATAAACTGTTCTAGTAATATGTTTTTGGCATCTATTATGATCAATGATGTAGTTATAATGATTAAATCCATATCTAAAAAAACTCTGCAGGTTTTGATAGTATACCTTGTTCACTGCTTGTACATATCAGTGAATATATTGCCGATCCACTGCGTAAATTAATTAATCTTTCTTTTATTGTAGACACTTTTCCTTCCAGCTTAAGAAAAGCAATATTGGTATCTATACATAAAAGAAACGATAAGGAACTAATATTAAACTACACAGTAATATCTCTACTCTCAGTCTTTTCAAAGTTTTTCGAACTAGCGTATACCTGTCAACTTAAAGCTTATTTAAATAAAACAATATCATATCTTCTAGTCAATATCGGTTTAGGGAGGGATACTGTACGCAAGATGCAGTAAATTCGCTCTATACTTGTTTACTCGAAAATATTGACCAGAAGAAAAAGTGCGAATGTTTGTTTTTTGATATGTCTAGAGCATTTGACACAATGAACCACGAAATGCTGCCCAGCAAATTAAATGCCTATGGTATAAGAGGGGTACCTAATTCGTGGAATAAATCTTATTTGAGTAATCGTACTCAGAGAGTAATATTAAAAGTTGATGGCAAATCACATCAATCTGATGATAAGTTAGTTCCAACTGGTGTTCCTCAGGGCAGTACCCTAGACCCAATTCTTTTCCTGATTTTCATCAATGACCTTTGCAACTATTTGAAAGTGTCGAACGAGTTTCACGTTATTCAAGTTACTGATGATGTGGCAGTTGCATATGTGGCAAATAATGTTCCAGATCTATCGCGAAACGCAAACATTTGTACCTCAGTAATGGACAGATATTGTAATGACTTTGGTTTGAAACTTAGTGGGTCAAAAACTCAAATGTTAACGTTTACCCATATTACTCCTGATTTTAGTTTATTATCTAAAATTGATCATTTATCTATAAAAAATAGTGACTTAGTTAAATTGTTAGGTATATTAGTGGATCATAACTTAAATTGGTTTAATCATATTGACTATTTAATAAAAAAAGTCTATCAGTAGCTATGTTCTTTAGCAGCTTCGCTCTTATGTTAATTTCGATGTGCTTAAATTGTATTACTTTGGACATGTGCAATCATTATTAAATTATGGCATTTTATGCTGGGGCAATTCTAATAGAATGAATGATTTGTTCATAATGCAAAAAAAATCATCAGAACCATGATGTTCAAGCATTCTACCTATTTCTGTAAGAACCTGTTTCCCTCATTCAATATACTTACGCTACAATCTTTATATATCTTATCGTGTTGTCTGTTTGTTATCTAATATTAATAAGTTTACTTTGTTTACAGATCGTAACATAAATTACAGTCTAAGAGATACCAATAATATTCTGTTACCAAAACATAAATTGTCTGTTGTTACTAATGGTGTAACTATCATGCCCATTAAAATATACAATTATCTACCCAACTACCTTATTTAAAGTTATTTAAATCAAAATTATTAAAATTGTTGGTACAACATTCCTTTTACACTTCAGAAGAATTTTTTTAGTGCCACCCTGTAACACTGACATCGACAATTATTTACTTTTTATTTTTCACACAACCATAATATGGTTTTACACTTTTATACTTTTGTAGTTTGTTTTTATACGACCACAGTTTGTTCTTATACTGCATATCTTTGTTCATATACATACTTTTTGTTTATATATATATATATATATATATATATATATATATATATATATATATATATATATATATATATATATATATATATATATATATATATATATATATATATATATATATATATATATATATATATATATATATATATATATATATATATATATATATATATATATATATTATATTTTTTTCCTTTTTTTTTTATTTATGTACAGATTTTATATTATTTATTATACACATTTTATATTTTGTAATTGTCTTTTAGATTTTTTTACTGACTTAGGTTATCAATAACTCTTTTTCTGATAACCTTACTATTTTGACGTTTTTCTATACATGTAATGCATGTCTACTGCAAAATAAAGAGATTATTTATTTATTTATTTTATTTATTTAATAGAAAATAAAAATGTTGATTCTTTTGTTTGGAATTATTTTCATATTTATACATGAATTTTAATAATATAATAACGAACAACACTGATGTAGTATGTTATGAATAAATAAGTGTATCTTGTATTATGTTTTTTTGAGGGAAAAAGGCAAAATATTAATATTTGTAATAAAGGATCATCATTATACTGAATACCTAATAAATAAACTCAAGGAAATTAATTGATACGTTAATTAATAATCAACCTGTTAACTAGATAGGGAATTTGGATTATCTAAGCCTTCGAGAGGGCGAATAAGGGACGACCAGCCTTTTATTCGCATTATGATATTTTCAGTTATACAATATTGGTATTATGGAAGGAATAAAATCAATATAATTTGACCAACGTGGTTTTGCCAAAAACGCTCGGACACGTCGATTTGCAATTATGAATTGGCACATTTTGAGTCATATGGCCAGTCAGTGTCACTTCCAGTTTTTTTCCTGAACTGACATCAATTTTGTTATTTCAAATGTAACACCCTGTATTTTTGTACAAATTTGTATAGACGATAAAAAGACGTTTCCAATAATGTAGTAAACACGTTTTTATTATGAATACTTTATGTATTATTTACAAACTTACTGCACTGTCTAAAAAATGAGGATTTTCTGTCGCCCAGTAACTGCAATGTTGTCTATTTAGACGATCACTTAAACAGAAAGTGGCCTTATCAGAAAAAGAATGTGTTCTATTAAATTTAAATTTTCATTGTATATTCCATGTATCTGCTCGCAGAATTGCATTCTTCGATCAAAGTCGTCTTCCGACAATTCATGCACCACGTATACTTTATAAGGATGGTACGCGAGGAATTTTTGATATTGATCTCGTTGCCAACTCACAGTTTTTTGAGAGTTCTCTAACCGTCACATGTGGATTCGATATTTACCTTAACATCTTCAGGTATCCTTTTTGGTCGGCCTTTAGTTAAATCTCTAACTTGGTCAAACTCTCTAAATTTTTTTAAATTTTGCTCACACTAAATTGGCTAATCGGTGGACGGGCAGGATCATTTTCATTAAATTAGTTACATACCTGCTGTTGAGTACGAACTCTATCACCAAAACCAATCATCATAAGCACCTCAATTCGATATTTTTCCGTTAAATTCATTTTTTCGGTAAATAAATGTCACTTGAACATACAGACACCTGATATTGGAAACTTCACTTACTTTTTTGACAATTTAAAAATCTATTGAACGCTTAATATGTTAGTGTAGGAAATATCGCAAGTTTTTTGTAAATAATACAATAAGTATTCATAATAAACACGTGTTTTCTACATCTTTGGAAACGTCTTTTTATCGTCTATACAAATCCGTAAAAAACATTTAAAATAACAAAGTTGATGTCACTTCCGGAGAAACCGGAAGTGACACTGACTTGCCGTATGACTCAAAATGTGCGAATTCAATATTGCAAATGAACGTGTCTAAGCGTTTTTGGCAAAACCACGTTGTTCAGATTATATTGAATTTATTCCTTTCATTGTAAATGCACTGTACATGTATGAAATCGACTCGTTCCTGTTTAAAAGATTTGAGATAAAACTCAACATTTTGTGGTGTCATATTTCAAAGTAAATGCTGATTCACAAAACCAATTAATTTAAATTGTATCCAAATGTAGTATTAAGTCTGGCAATAAAAGTTGAACAAATATTTCTACAGTTATGCAACGAAAAATAATACATAATTTAAAGTAGTATTCCATTTTTTTATAATAATTAACATTTTTGAAAGACATTGTTTTCTACATATGAGAAGCGAGGGGAACTAAATATACAATAACTTCTATCATTTAGTCGTAACTTTATAACATTTCATTATTCATAAGACTGCTAAATCAATTTATATGCTGCTGTTCTGCTGAACGCTTTTCAAATTCCGCTTATGCTTTTATATTACAGTACTGATTGGCATCTCGTGATCCTACCTTTAGCAATTTGCCAACATTATCCATAAGGTCAACCACATAAAAAGTCAATGTGTCGTCATTACATTTCGAATCAAATAAAGCAACTTCATTCCAATATAACTTGCTTCTTCCTTTAACTAAAGAGGTTGGGATGCAACTTTTATCCGCAATCGCCTTAAAGAGCAGGGCTCTTTCACAGTGAAAACCGATTCTTAAGAATCCAATTGGTATCATATTTGTACCTAACTTTGTTTTCAGAGATTCTATATGAAGTTTGAAACGATGTATTTTTTGAGCTATCGTGTATTCTGCCTTTGGTCCACATAGTAAGGTGTCAACATATTCTGCCAGAATTTTTATTTTATTTTGGATTGAATCCTCTGTAGCAAGATATTTGCTAATGTGGTAAATATATTTTGGTAAAAAATGATCTGGGGAGAGCATTCCATAATTTATATCAAAAGGTGATTGGCAAAGAGAATCCGAAAGGCCGGAAGACCTTGAAGTTCTTGATGATCTATTAGAGGAGCTTAAACTTTCAGAACGCAACGACTCTTGATCTGTCGTTTTTACAATTTCATAAGTATAGTCCACAATGTAAATGGTGTACGTGGTAGAATACTTTTCTGCTTCTAAGATTTCCAGAAATGGAAAATAACCCCTCACAGGTCCACTGACTATGTAAAATTTGTTTCCTATTTTATCTGTCATGTCTAACCTATTCATTTCAAAGAATTTTAATGGAAGATGAAGGTTGTAAGTCAATGACAAAATTTTAGTGATAAGAGGTGCCCGTGATTTGATTGTATCGGGAAGTGATTTTAAAACAGCAATAAGTTTATTTTGAAGAAAACTCATAACAATTTTTTTCGTTCACTAAATTACTATGAATAAAAATTAAAATATTCTTAAACAGTCGTGGACTATTTGTTTTACTTAATGCATCGATAAATGTTTGCGGTCCATTCGTAGACAAAAAAAACCTGCCGGAATTCTCTACACTTTACGAAATTAGTTAATATTTCACAGACAAAACTGGATATTGCATCGGCAGAAGTCTTAAACAAGTTTAACAGCTGTTCAAAAAATGCGACGCCGATTATAAGATCTTGGTATGTTGGATGTAGTGCCAACCTGTATATCATTTCAAGCACTTTTAAAAACTCTCTTCAGGCAACATATTTACACCATTTTTAAAATAATTCAGTAAAACGTCTTGAGCTTCAATGGTACAGATCATATCAAGAGTGTTTAAATTTCTTCTAGTTAAATCATAAATAGTTTTTAGTGCAAATTTATTTTCCGGATCTCCCCGCAAAATTTGCATCAACTCTTTAAGGACAGTTGGTGTGACCATTCGCTCACAGCAGTACTTATGTGTACTCATGTTGGAAATTGCTTCACAAGTCATATTTAAAACATCTTTATCCATACTTCTCAAAAAATATAAAATTGAATCTTCCACGGACAAATCAAAAAGCATTTGCTTTATAGGAGGCATTTTACTTAATTTTTCAAATATAGTAACACAAGGCAGAAGATAATCCTGATCACACGTTTTTACCCATTGGCAAAATTTTAAGAATTCCAATGACTTTATAAAATAACTAGATGTTTCTTCACACTTAATAGAATTTAGTATTATATTTAAAGCTTTTTGATGATACTCCAATTTTCCAGCATTCATGATTACGTCAAACATCTTTTCCACCAATTTTTCAGTTCTAAACATTTTCTGAAATACTTCCAATCCAAGATATGTTAGTTTTCTGACTATTTCGAAAGCAATATCAGATATTTTCTTCTCTGGACTATCTAACAGCGTCATAATTATAGACATTTCAAAGTTTGTCATGTCTGGTAAAATACTAAGAGCGGCAGGGGCATTGGTCAATATATATAACAGCTCTAATGTTGACTCCAGTAAAGTTAAATTATTTGTTGTTTTAATGGTGGAAAATATAGGGTTAAATAAATCAATTTTAAAAATAAGACAAGTTATTCTGCAAGATGCTGCTAATTTTGATAATATTGAAACACAAAATTCTCTAACATAAGTATCACTGTGCGAAATGTACATATTAGAAATTGCAATAATTTTCTCATCATATATTTCTTGGTCTAATTCAAATACTATATCTTCAATTTTTTACTAATATGCTTAAAAGCCTCAGTGCCAATCGTAAAATGCATAAATTCCTATCAAAGAGATTTAACAACTTTATCAGCAAACCATGTTTTTTGGAGGTAAGTCAAATTGTTTATTTGGATATCAGCATATTTTGATAAAAACAGTAACGATTCTAAAACGATATCATTTTCAGGAGATTCTAATATTGTAATGGAAGTATCTACTTGCGAAGTGATGTAAGTTTTTTCTTTTATGTCATCTTGTTTTGTTGTATCCAATTTAGCAGACTTATTTTTTGATTTGTCATTCTTATCAGACTTTGTTGAAACCATTTTAAATTTTCATATTCTATTACTGTATTTACATTGAAACAGTGTCAAATTGACAAGATAAGTTCATAAAATTGAAAAATATTAAGCCGACTCGACTGAATAACTGGGTTATAATTGGTTAAACCGATGTCATTCGACTGAAATATAGTTGTAACCTACCGACCTCGGCAGCATGGTCGTATATTCAGGTTAAATTAGTGAACCATCAGATTCATATTTCTTGTCACTTGTCAGTAAATAGATGTTTGACTTGACATTATTATTGTAAATAATTAATTATGAATACTTATTTGTAAATAATGATGACGTTTAGATTTTTAATTAATAAAATCAACCGGTTCTATATCTTGTAACAAAAAATTAAAAATTTATCTCTCCATCCACAAATGGGTGTAGAAATCCACTGAAAGGTATTTACTAAGGCTGGGAATTTTCCAGATTTTAGTATTTGAATACTTGTTCGAAAAAATATTCGAATATTCGAACTATTCGGATATTCGAATAATTCGAATATTCAAATACTCGAATAATCCGGCTCCTCGAATATTCATTATTAATAGATATAGCACTGAATACTAGTGAATAGTGAATACTCTATTTGAATATTTGGTTGGATAGACCACAATAATAGTCGTGACGTAATCCACTAAGCAGGCAATTTGATTTGCTTTCCATACCCACAATAGGGTATGTGTCCTGTACATGTGCTTTAAGGGTCAGAATTATTTAGTTAGTATTTTATTTTAGGATTCAGGAGCTACTGTTCACATTTAACTATTGAAGCTTAAGTAAAACGAAAACAGAACTAGTTTATTATACTTCTGTGTCATAACTATTTTTCCTTTTCGAAAAAAATAAAAGTGCTTTAAAATTAGAGTGTTTTAAAAAAGACGCAGATTGTGAAGGTAAAACAAATACATGAATAGTCAATAGTTAAATATTTACAGGTTTTCTAAAATTTAAAATTTAATTTTAGAATATAAAAATAGAATATATATATATATATATATATATATATATATATATATATATATATATATATATATATATATATATATATATATATATATCCAATATATATATATATATATATATATATATATATATATATATATATATATATATATATATATATATATATATATATATATATATATATATATATATATATATATATATATATATATATATATATATATTATCACATTTAGCAATATTATAAATTATTTTAAAGGGTTTTAATTATTTTCTTTAGAAAAATAAAATGCAGATAAATAAAGGTACAAAATTAGAGTGCAAACGTGCAGTAAAATAAAAAGTTTAATAAATATAGTAGCATGCATACATTTAAAAATGAACAATTTCAGAAAATAATTTTAATTTAGTTTTAACATATATGTTGTAGTTTTAAGTATTTATTGTTTATATCAAAAATGTAGTTAGTTATAAGGTATTTGCAAAGCCAAATTGGCCATACAAATTTAATGAAAAACAAATAAAAAAACAAGAAAAAGGTGTCAAGTCGAAGTCCTGGATCTCCACTGGCAGAGCTGATAGAGACCTATTGTGTATTTCCTGCCATCGAAAAGGTGTCAACAATGTAGTCCCATATAAAAATTTCACTTCAATTAACTCCAGTAGTATTAAAAGTTGCATAATTTCAGGGGAAAGATTTCACCTATAAAAGAGACAATTGTTATAGTATAAACTTTTAAAAGGGGAAATTTATGAAAATCTAGTGTAGAGTCAATGTAATTGAACTTTATATAAAAGTTAAATAAGCAACAATCAATAAACAGGGAAAAGATTGTAAATTATTTTAAAACTTTCATAACGAAACATAAAAAAGTGCATGGTCTGTAAAAGTGAATATAAACTGAAATAAAACTTACCAAACAGGGGTGCAGTAATGTGTTTAGATCAATGCCATAATAATTTCTCCAATATTGGGGTTGAAACATAAACATTTCTAGATTTTTGTATGTGTGACAGCATAGTTGAAATATATAATTTCATCAAAAATTAAACAGGAAATCCATCGATGTCCAAAGACATGCCATTAGGACAAAGAAGAAACTCAGTGCTTCGTGTGAGTGGGGGTAGCTCAAGACACAGTGAAAGTGTGGTAAAATGGTGAAACCAATTTCAACAGCCTACAAAAAGTAGAAACAAAAATATTAGTTTTTGAGTAAAGATATGTTAACCTAGATATAAAAAGATTTGTTATCAGTAGTTATTTAGTTCTAGTTATATAAAAAGGAGTTTGTTTAAAATGATAGGGCACTCGTTAAGAAAAAGTTTTAAAATGAGATGTGAAAGATAAAAATTTTTATACTGAACGTAACATGCAAATTTACAGAAAATGCTAAATAAAGTATCAAGAAAAGAATATTGTTTTAAAAAGGGAACAAAAAGGTAGTGGTATAAAAGTTTTTATTTTCAAAATTAAAATATTTGACATTAAAAAAATAATTTGTCACAACTAGTCAATTTTGAAATTTGGTGATTTTACTATATACAAAATTAAAGTAAGCAGAGAAAACAATGGATAGTTGGTTGTTATTGATAGAAATGAGGAGAGAGTTTTGAAAATTGGAAAGGAATCGAATGAAATTAAATAGAAGAAAGATTAATAAAATCAAGGTTAGGAGTAATTTATAGTAAATAGAAGGTTGTAAAATCAGATTTCAAGCCAAGAAAATAAAGAAACCGTAAAAAAATTTGTAAGTACTTACGTGTTATAAGAAATCCAGTTAGACAAAATACAAAATTAAAGTAAATAAACTACACAAGCATATCAGGGAAATTGGAGGGGCCATATCCAAACGTTAAAGCGTGGTAACTGCTGAGAAGTGAGAACCAAGAAACGACAGTTCGGCCAACCGCAAGGATAAAAATATAAGGTAAAATCTCGAGATTTTAAAATTTGTTGGGGTAATTTAAGTTAAAAATTGTATATATATTTTGTAAAGAAATTTTAAAATATTTCATTAAAAACAATCTCCTTTATTGTTTTCTGAAAGTGTTTAGTTTTTTTATGTGTACTCGATTTTGTGAATTTAAATTTTGAAATTATACAATAGAAAGAAAAAAATTGAACCTGCATCCTGAGAGAGAGTAAAAGAAAATAAAAGTAAGTAAAAACTTGTAAATTAAAATATGAGCTAGTCTGGGTATACAAGGGCATAAATATAAAATAAATACAAATTTAAAATAAAGGCGCCAAGTTTCATAGATTTTAATAAAACACAAAATTTTCAATTCTATAACTGTTTAATAAAAACAATTCAAAATTTTTACAAAATATATAAATAAATAAAAATACAATAAACCTTATTATCACAATAATATATATTGGATTTTAGAATTGGTACCTATACCTACTATGGTTGGATGCATACCGCATACCTATTCGTACATAATTTAATAATATATTTTAATATTCAAATTTACTCAAATATAATCAAATATTCGAATACTCGAATATATCCGAGTATTCGAGTATTCGAATATTTCGAATATTCAAATAATTTCCCATTAGAATAATTCGTATTTAAATACTCAAATATTCGAATACTCGAATTAATCGTATTCGATTCCCAGCCTTAGTATTTACCTCTATACATACCTGAAAAAGTTCGGTTGCCTAAAATGGATTTCATTAATTTTGCTTACTACAAATGGCAAAAAGTCCTCCTCGATGGAGTACTTTTTTTTAATTTAAAACATTATTAGCATTATTGTCAAATAAGACGATAAGAGCACCTATTAAAAATATGGGGTCTGGTCGAGTTTAGGTACGCTCGAATTTTAAAATTTTCTTTTTGAGAATATGAATAGTACATGTTAAGAACACAATAAAAAAATTGATGAACCGTACATTTTTGAAAAAAAAAAAAATAAGGAAGATTCGGGATCGTGAGTAAAATGGAGTGCTGGGCGGGGAAGAAGTAGTATAATAAAAAGAGAATAAAATGTAAGTACAATTACTATCATTTCTCAACCCCTAACACAGATCAATAGTGTAGAAAAAATAAAGGTGAATATATGAGAATATATATTTTTCAGAAATTTGTAAAATAATATTATGGAAACGTCAAAAGCTGTACGACCATAAATTTCAAACTACATGAACATATCAATTAATATATTCTGCAATGAACGGAGATTGCATAACCCTAAGTCTTTTTAAAAAATTGCTTCAACTGCGATCAGTCAGATGTACAGTTAATTGTAGACATATGAGTAATATTTTCAGAAAGCTCCTCAGCGATACGAGCTAAAATTAAAATATTGATAGTATTGTGACTCTACCACTGGTGATGAATGTTAGCAAGAGGTCCTAATACAGAACCCTAAGAAACTCTCATATGCACGTACCTAATTTCTGACATAGTGTTGTCATATTTAACTAATAATTTCCCTGTTAGAGATGTAAGATTTTATCTACTGCGGTAAACTGCCTCTAATGCCAATACTTTACAGTTTTTATTACTGAAAATTCAATAATAACGGTATCAAATGCACAAGAAAGGTTCAACATAACATACACAATATAAAAAATATTAAAGGTCGAACGTGCAAGTACGGGCTAAGAACATGAGTTACTACAAATGTTGTAAAACTAAACAATTATCACATTACGTTTGTGTTAAATGTAATAAATAGCGTATTTCATAAATCTTGTGTATCAAAGTTTAAAAGTAAAACTAGATTTATTAAAGGAAATAAGATGGAGTGTTGTGAAAAAGACATATCTATCTCTGACATTGACAATGTCAATAAGGAGTTATTGGAAAAAACCTCAGATTAATAATACTAGAAGATGAGTAACACAATATAAAAAGTTGTCCGATTTATCTACATTCCACGCGAGATACGAAAATATTATCGTTAGTTAAATTCTTATTGGTCAGAATCACGAACAGAGCACGAAGAAACCCGATCGATGCCCGATTTATCACCGTCTTGACAACAAATAGTGTTCTGTAGGACTACGTCTGTCATTTTAATCTGTGTTTTTAAGTGATTTTAAAGTTTTTTTATTTGGTACTGTGATTAGTAATCGATTTTTAGTTATAAAAAATTATTTATATATATATATATATATATCGACGGTGATTTGACAAAAAGGCGTAAGCGACATTTAGCAAATTTTTCAGCAGGAACAAAAAAACGTAATTACTCTTAGAGTTTGAATATTTTGAATGCAAATTTGTAGTATTTATTTAAATATATTTTATTACTATTTTTGATGAATAGAATATTCTTTACATCGTATTTGTTTATTTACAATAGGGTTTTTTGTTGCTTACGCCCATCTCATATTTTCGTTTGGTGGTTAAGCCTTTTTTACAGTCGTTTAAGGTTTTTTCACTTTAATGAATTGTAATTTTAATGGCATTTACGCCTTCCTTACGCCTCAGCTTACTATTATAATTTGATTTAAGTGCGTAGCTTACGATTCTTTTAATAAAGGAAACACAATTTTCAAAATAAGGTGTTTTATTAGGAAAAATAAAGGTACATTACAAACTAAAAAATCGTAAATTTTTTAGTAGATACAGAACATAAATAAAAGATTTTTCATAAATTAAAAAATAGGTATAACTAACAGATAACAATAATTGTTATCTGTTAGTTGTACCTATTATTATTATTATTCATCATCAATATCACTTTCAGGCAAGACATCTGGCACATTATTATTGGACTGTAGAGGAAAAATATTCTTCATGGTATTGTACTTTTATAGTTAAATTTGAGCATAGATCCAATAAGTTCTTTAATTTTTTTTTGTTAATAGGTAGTTCCGAGTTATAAGCTTGGGGTAGGGTGTTTATTTTCTTTACAGAAAAATCAATATTAAATGAAGGACTGTTTTTATCATATTCAGTTTTAACTTTGATAGTGGAGACGCCTTTATTTATTTCAACACTTTTAATATCACCAAATTTTATTTCATGTCCGTTAATTTTCATTTTTTTTGAAATAGCTAGGGTTTTCCAATCTAAAAATTTAGAATAGTTCATTACATTAATATCATAGGGTTTAGGTTTTTTCTACAGTTCCGTATAATTGTTGGCCATTCAGATGGCGCTTGCACATTAATTTTACTAGTGTATTTTTCTATGACAGCATGCATGCTGTCAACTGGCATGTAGGTATGTCCTGCCACTAAATATGTTACAGAAATTTGGTTAATTCGATTCGAATTTTGGATAAAATAATACAGCATTGAAAGTAAAAACTTATTTTTGTTTTGACCCGGACAATTGTCGCAAAAGAATGATATTTTTTCATAATTCTCGCTATTATCTAGGTTGCACAAATATAAATACAAAATACTGCATATTTCGTTAACGCCCCTCTTGCCATCTTTTTCGCCCCATAAATTACAGTAACCATTTTGCGACTTACTTTCATATATTGTAAAATTATAATAGGCGTATTTTCTTGAAAAGCCATAAAACATGTTTGGTCCATGAGGTGTAGTTAACACTTTTTGAAGGTCGAATGTTGCAACCAAAAAAATTATTTTTTGTTGATTCATATTGTTGTTCTAAAAATATACTTTTAGATTCATTTTTTTTCCTTTCGTGTATGGCGTAGTTCTCCTTCTCCTGGTTAGTTTTAAGTTCTTCCGGTAAATTCTTAAATCGCTCGCATTTGACACATTCTTTTTTTGGAACATGGATTCCAATATTATAATTAGTTTTTAACTGGTTTTTAAAACATGACATACTCAATGGCTTTTGATTATTGCCTTCCTTTTCTATAAAAGTTGTATACATCGAATACAAGTTAGAAAAATTTTTTATGTCAGCCGGCAAATATAATTTTGAAGTAGAACCTCGGCAATAATGTGATGGTACTGCCGGTAAACTTTCTACAAATTGGTCAAATTTTTTGTTTTTTGTATTAATTTTATTTTTGTGTTTTGGTGAGTGTTTTCCCCTACGATCAATATTTTCCTTTCTTTTACCGTCAATTGAATTTCGAATAAGTTTTTGGGAAATATTTAAAGTACTTATAAAAAATTGTTGACATACTTTATATTGAATATTGTCGTCCTTTAAAAAAAATATTGACAAGTTACTCCTCGTCTTGATTTATCTGCTTCTGTCCTTTTTCTTTTTATCGGTATCACATTAACACACCCATTAATAAAAGCTCTTTGATCAGTATTACTACCAAGGTTCCAAAATTTTTTTAATAAATTTTTCCTTTCATCTTCTGTGAACTGGTTGCAATAATTATAACATTTTCTCCCTAAACATGGATTTGGCTGTACTTCCTTTGGACCCTTTTCAACATTTTTGTAATTTACGTAGGAAAGTCCTATTTTCCGACGTTTTTTGTTTTTTAAATTATCACTTTCCTTTTTCTTCACCCTTTTTCCTTTTGTTGATATTTCGTCTTCCTTAGAAGTCGATACTTCTGTGTTACTTTCATCGCTCATTTCATATTCGGAAGAAACCTCATTTCCATCTTCTTCGTCATTAGACTCGGTATTTGTATTTTCTTCTTTTTCATCATCAGATTCGCTACTTGTATAATCCACTAATTTTTGTTTATATTTACCAGTGCCTTCTTTAGTCGTATTTTCAGTCTTATTTTCAGTACTATTATCCTCTTCATTTACATTTGTGTCTATTAACTGCACTGCTGTGTCTTCATTATTTTCAAAAACATAAATTATATTTGGAGTGTCATTAATATCACAAATTTCGTTAGTAAAATATCTGTCATTTTCATTCTGATCCAAGAATTCATTTTGTAAAATTCTTGCGTCAGTGTAATTTGATATATTTTGATAATCAATATTAGCTTTATTCCCATCATTATTCCTTTCATTTATTTTTTTTTTCTGTATTATTAAAATAAAATCCATTATTTGAGAGTAAAGCTGTATTGTTATTTGAGTTTATTGATTGTAATGGTTCAATATCTTTTAAAATGAATTCATGTAGCAATGCCTCATTTATTATTTTTTCATTTTCAATATTGGGTTCAGTGTTCAATAAGTTTTTTATTTTTTCTTTTGATTTTTCTATTGCCAAACTAATAATCTTTTGACTACGTGACGACATCATCTAGAAAGATAATGAAAGGGCGTAAGTGACAGTTGAGATAAAAATTGTAAATGATTTTATGGTATCATCTTAATGTTAAAAATTAAGTGTATTTAAATAAAATGATAGAATTATGTGACATTATAAATTTTTCATAAAATTATGGAAGATTACATTTAACATAACTTTAAATAAGTATTTCGAAATTAGCATTGATTTAGATAGGAGCAATGTAGCTTACGCCACCAAATAAAATTTTTGCGCAAAAGGCTTAAGCTCCAAAACTATTTTTTAGTGATTTTTAAGGGTGTTATTGGTAATTAAATAAAAATACTTACATTTTAGTTGATAATGAAGTAAGCGAAAATCCAGAACATTAATTAAAACATTTACCTTCTTAAAATAACCAATTTATAGCACTCTAAAATTCACGTGTTATGCTTATGGGACGATGTCGCTTACTGACTTTACTACTGAGCTTGTGGTGACATGTATGTCGCTTACGAAATTTAAAACGTAAATAATTTCAAAACTAAATTTTTGGTAGTTATGCAAATTTCAGGGTTCATAGAAACTTGTTATAGCATTATTAAGGTAGTAATATCTTAATTTTGACTTTTTGTCGCTTACGCCTTTTTGTCAAAATACCGTCGATATATATATATATATATATATATATATATATATATATATATATATATATATATATATATATATATATATATATATATATATATATATATATATATATATATATATATATATATATATATATATATATATATATATATATATTTTATTGAGAAACAATGACTAACAACTGTGTAGTATGCGATCAAAGAGGAAAACCACGGGGTTGTTTATCATTTCACAGGTAAGTAAACAAAACAAATCAAGGCCGGCATAATGCGAAAGTGAGAGCTCAAAAATAACTAAAATTAATGATACAAAAACAACATTTGGTTCCATCTGAACAGTAAAAAATCCACATTTTATCAAAAAAGATAGAAAAATATTTATTTTAACTTCAATGGAAATTTCATTCTTAAGGTTGCTCACAAAGTGTAGATGTTTTTAAAGTCAATTGATATTTTTTTAATTCAATTTTAAAGGTTGTTATTAAAATAGGTGTTTAGTTTCTGATTTCCCGAGGACCTGAGAGAAGAGAAAGTTGGCTCAAAGCTCTCAGAATGGAAAATACCAGTAAGTGGCACTACGTGTGTTTACAACACTTTAAAAAAAATGATTATAATTTATAAGATCTGGATTAAAAGTGTTGGATATCAGTGCTGTTCCGAACCTGGTGATAGTGTTACCAGATCTTTTAATAGTATAATCACTTTTTTTTAAGCGTTTAAGCTTTGAGCAACTCTCTCTTCTCACCAGATTTTGAAATCTGAAAATAAACACATTTTTTAATAACAACCTTTAAAAATTGAATAAAAAAAATATCAACAGACATGAAACCATCTACATTTTGTAAGCTACCTTTAGAATGACCTTTTCCATCCAAGATAAAATAACTATTTTTGCATAAGTATATTTTTTAACAAAGTGTGGATTATTTACTGTTCAAATGGAATCAAATGTTGTTTTTTATTTTTTGTAAAGCTAACATTAATTTTAGTCATTTTTAAGCTTTCACAATTTTGCATTCACGAATTATGCCGACCCTGATCTGTTTTGTTTACTTATCTGTCAAAAGATAACCCCGTGGTTTTTCTCTTTGGCCGCACATTACACACTTATTAGTAAAGCTGCAAATCGTTTCTGTGTATCATGGTCGTAGAGTACAGATGTACTTACTGTCGCCGGCATTCACCTGACCGTGAAACTCTTCTCCAGTCCAGTCTATTATTAGCTTTTCGAGTTGTGTACACGTTAAGTCATTTGGGCGTATTGCATATTGTTTTTGTGTTTTTATTTTATTTGTTGTACTGTATTGTTGATATTAATTTAATAATAAAGCATGGCAGACGTACGCAGGAGTAGAAAATGGCCATATGTTTATAAAGTGAATAAATTCATAGGTGAATTCCCGGATTTATTCTATAATTTGTAAAGTGTTCGAGAAAGATTTGATGTGTTGGGATAAGCGTGATTGTGGACTTCACGTAAATAGTGTACACCATAAAAATAAAAAATGGCGTGCCTTCGACAACACGGTTTATGTTTGATTTACTATTAATGCTGATTGCCCGTGATGTTCCGCTGCACATACTCGATAAACAACCATTTCGAGAGTTCTGGAATAAATACAATGCCCAGGTGAAGTTACCAAGTCGTACAACGTTATGTAACTATCTACTAACTGTACACGTAGACATGGTAAATAAGATGAAATGTGAATTAAAAAATACACGGCTGTGGTTATCTGTTGATGAGACAACATATTGTAAAAAAATTCTATTTTAAATGTTAAAATCAGGTAACTGTGGTTAATATAACCTAGTAAGTACCAAATATATAATTTGCAAGCAACAACATATCCTGCAAGCAGTAAATTACGAAATATATAAGGTCCTACGCCTTACGCATTTAAACAGACACTAACGTTGTACTGATGGTCATAAAAATACAAAAAATAAAAGGTAATGGCGTGTCCGCTTAAATGCAAACAAGCACAAAACAACACATCTTAAAATAACATCAACGGCTACAAGCGAACTACAAGCAATTAAAAATGGCAAACTAAGGCTAGCTACAGGCCCTAACGGTAAGCAATCTATATCCTGACTGGCAGAAAAATGTCAAAAGTACTTATCTTAAGCATTCGGGCTGAACAACAGCTCCTTCGGAATTCCGCATGCGTTGGCTAGATCGGCATCAGGCCGTTAGTACCATCCCATAGTTAAAGTGAACTCACGAGCTTAAGAATTTAGTAATACGTCCAAGGCACAGTTAACCACGTGCGTAGTTTTCCAGGTAATCCAGTGAGTGCTCAAAAAAACTCCTTGGCCAACATCAAGTTAGGAATATATCGCTATCCCAGTTAGAGGGTAGTAATTACGGGTTGTATTACCATAAAAACGTAAAACTCCAATACACCAAAAAGGTGCATCAAAAGGAATGCATAAAAAATGCCTCAAAAACTGATAGAAAAAATCACAGTAATAAATCACAATAATAAATCGCAGTAATAAATCAATCAGGAAAGTCTGCAACTAACACCAATAAAGCGATTGAATTATTCAAGCCACGAGGTGTTTCAAGAAAGTGCAAAAGCCGACCGCTGCTTGTGGTTGCCTCGTTGGAAAATGCCTGTGTCGGAAACGAGTTAATCTAAATGCCCCACCGCGACCGCGCAAAGGGTACCACGCAATTGTTGAGTAGTTAAATTAAATGAATATCACCATGGACTGATATTGTACCGATCAAAAAGGTATGTATATTAAGTTTCAGATTTTACTGGTAATCATTTTCAAATTCAACAGCCTGGGGGTATTACGTGAATTAACAGGTAGTTAACAATTTGTCAGTTGACTAGCCTCGTGCCGCCGTAATATTCTGGAGACGGAACCTCGAGAGGATGTTCCGAATCGAAAATAGGTAATAAACTTAGTTGGGACAGAAATTGACAATTTACTGTTACATTATTTAGAAATAAACTTCAGAATATTTCTGACTTAACACTGTTTCTATGACATGACCGAGTTTATTAATTTTATGTGATTTTATGTTTTACTCAATATTTTATGTTCTCAAGTATCTTACCTATTGTATACATTCCTATATAACTTTGTTTATTTTATACACTGTTACTTTTATTGTGACAAAACCGATATTGTTCTTGTAACAAGATTTATGGTTAATAAATTTATTTCTATTTCTATTTCTACAATCCTTGACCTAGATCATATTGTGAGCAAAAATGTCGATAAAACCAATTAATCTAATCAAATAAAACCGGTAGGGCAACTAAATACACGAGCTACAGTAATGTGGGTTGCGTGAACAATCGACCGCAGATTTTAATAATTTTCTAGTATATTTTGTTAATTTAAATAGTATCCTGTGCATGGATTGTGTTGCTCCTGGTTCCTTTCTCTATTTTTTATCCTGACGGCTCGTAGCAAGGATTGAAGGTACCTTGGCCATATTTAGACCTTAGCTCATGCCTCACCTCCGAGATTTAACGTTATATTTTAATGATTAATAAACGTCCTTTTTTTCTGGGATTTATCTCGGGGGGTACCATAAGTCCGTGACCTGCCGTTGTGTAGTTGTTTGTGCGATCACAATATCAACGTCTGTAGGATTTGTCGGCTTGAATTCAGCCTGTTGGTAAGTCCATGTGATCTTTTAGTTACTTTTTTTTGTAATTTTCATTCAAGTTTTTCCTAATAGTGCCGTCCTTCCTGGCGTCAGGAAATCGCTAGTGGCAGTAAATTTTAATCCAGAACCGTAGTTTATGCGTAAGTCTTTAAATCTGTTCTTTTGGGGCTCTTCTTTTAGGGTATTTCTTTTTACTCTTGCAGGGTTCCTTTTTTTTGGTTACCAAATCTGCTTGAACCAGTTTTATTTTATGCTTTGCGTGGGCACACTTCCCGTCTGGAAGTCCAGGCTTATATAAGATTGTTATTTTGATCGGGGCTGTCTTGGTGTCCTGCTACGCTGAGCGACGTCGCCGCTATCCAGGTGTCCTGTAGTCACTTTCAGTAGGTTCCGGTTACACAATCGTCGTTGGACCCAGATAAGTCCCTAAATACTTATTTTAGAAAAAATATATATAATGAGTGTTTTATTGCTTTCTCCACTTATTTAACCTTTCATATTCAGTGTTTTTTTATTTAAGACATATCTATAACCACTTATTTCAGGATTTTTCCTATAAAATCATAGTTTACCGGTTAATGTCCATAAATTCTATAATAATTAGTGAATATAATTACAGTTTCCAGTTTAACTGAATATTATGTTTTGAAACTTAATATTTGTTTATACCCTTGCATGGTAATAGGTTTTTTTTCATATAGTAATAAGTTATTACCAAATTTTTTTGTGTTTTCAAATTTTCTGTATCGGATCAGGGGGTGATCACATGAAATTGGGTTAATTTAAGAATATAAGGGATTATTTGACATCTACAAATATTCAAGTGTTAAACACTGAGTTGAACCATAATTTTTTTGGATGTATTTATTAACCTGAATAAATTGTTATAAAATTTATAAAACATTATCTTTCCTTTCTCGGCATATGCTGTGTATGTGAAAACTATATTCAAATTTATCATTTCAAAGACTCAAGGAAACCCACCCCAGCTAGAGCTAGACCCTGCAGTGGGCCAATTCGTGGACGAGAGATACGGAAGTGGTGCACTCAAAAATAAATTTTTGTTACAATAATCTGCTCTCATTCATTATTAATTATTATCCCAGTTTAACTTGAATGTATTACAAAAACTGGAACTTAAATGTTCCTTTACTACTTATTTTACTTTCCTCCTAGCAATATATATTTTTTTATTATTATTTTTTATTGTAACAATCAATCTAAATTCTATTTACAAAGACTTAGTTCTTGGTAAACAGAATCTAGCAGATAATAGTAAGCAGTTTCAATGGATTTATTAAATCCAAAACCATGTTGGCAAGGGTAATAATATTATCCATATTTAAAAATTTTTGCTACCATATTATGGAATCAATTCACAGGTCTACAAAGAAAATCTTTTGACAGATATTTTGGTTCTGAGAAGTGATTTCTTATAATTTTGGTGAGCTAATTCCGAAAATCTCACGCATTTTTTTGTATCACGTAAGGTTTTTTTACAAATGATAAAGGAAAAAAACATTTTATAGAAATATAGGTATGCATTTATATTTAATGCAAGAGTGGAATACAAATCTGAAAAATATATACTATATGTATTTACTGTTTCTTTGAATGAAATCTTCTCCGCTTTGCCTGAAGACTTCCTTGAGAGGACTCTCGGCTGTGTGTTTTATGGGGCATATCCCGTTGTAACATCCAACAGTAGTCTGCCATCATTGACACGCTCCATCTACCTTGATATCGCCTTTCCATTTCCTTTATATCTTGGTGAAATCTCTCATCCTGTTCTTCGCTAACTGCTCCAAGATTCTCTGGAAAATAGCCCAAGTGCGAAAACAAGAAGTGCAATTTTAAACTCATATTGCACCCTAGCCCCTGAAAATGCTGCAACATATTTTTGACAATATTTTCATAGTCGTCCTTACGATTTCCAAGAAATTTTTCAATTACTTCCTTAAATGAGGTCCACGCATTCTTTTCATCATTGGTTATAGTGTCTTCAAAATCTTTGTCTTTACACAATGTTCTTATCTGAGGCCCAATAAAAATACCTTTTTTCAGCTTAGCATCTGATAAGGCTGGAAATTTTGCGCACAAGTATTTAAAACACTGTCCGTTTTTACGAACTGCTTCATCAAGCCCAGTTTGATATGAAGAGGAGGCAATACTCTTCTGGGGTCAACTAAGTTATTTCTCATTATGTTTTTACTACCAGGTGTAAGGCTTGTTCTAGAGGGCCACTCTTTTTGAGTCCAGTGTTTGTCTCGTGCACAACTATCCCACTCACAAATAAAGCAGGGGAACTTTGTATAACCTCCCTGTTGTCCCAGTAACAAACAAAGCACCTTTAGGTCACCACAAAGCATCCACTGATGTTCTTGGTAATTTATTTTTTGTAAAAGAAGCTCTAAATTTTCGTACGTTTCTTTTAGATGTACCGAATGAGCAACAGGAACCGAGGCCAGTACATTACCATTGTGCAGTAAAACGCCTTTTAGATTTATTTTACTTGAGCCAATAAACAACCGCCACTCTTCTTTGACGTACAGGACATTTCCTAACTTTGTAACCAAGTCAGGAATATTGTTACAATATACCAACGATCCCTCTTGACTAAAGTATTGACTTAATTCCTTTTCTGGATTCCTGTAAAATGTTGTTGTGGTTCCAGGTGCCAAAAAATTTTTCTCACGAAGTCTGGAGGTTAACCATTCCGAAGCATTCTTTGGAAGGTGCAAATCTCTAATTAAATCATTTAGTTCGCTCTGATGAAACATTTCGGGCTGGTTGCTGTTTTCTGGATTAAACTCTGAGTCACTGAAGTCAGAAACCGACATCTCTGATGCTGACGAAGCGACGTTTTGTATATATTTTAGAAGGGTAGGTATTGGTACATCCAGTCCATGAGGAACTGGTCGAATAGCAGAATCTACATTGGGGTAGGAAATTTGTTTTTTATTTTTTCTGTTGAAACCTTGAACATCACACGAACAAAAATAACAATCGTCACTATGATTTTTGGGCTCCCGCCATACCATAGGAATTCCAGAACTTAAACATTTCTTCCTACCTTTTGTCCAATTTCTTAATGCTTCTACACAAATAGAACAAACAATATGGGGTGCCCAGGATTTGTCTTGGCCGCCAATTTTTACTTGAAAATAGGCATAATATGCGTTCTTCACAAAAGAAGTTATATTTTGCCTTTGCTTTGCCACGACATAACTACCACAGATATAACAAAAGTTGTTTGGATTGTTTGCACAATGCCTTCTTGGCATATTTATTTATTTTATAACTTTAGAAAACCGCGAAATACAATAAAACACTCGCCAGTAGGGTTACACGACTACTGATCAATGTAACAATGATAAATGAACCTGTGTCGACAAGTTTCTGTGTCGACTTTGTTGTGTTGCTGAGAAAACTGCTGTAAAACAGTGTTGCCAGATCACAATTTTTAGTAATAAATTCAATTAAGGAGCATGGGATAAAATAGGACGAAAAATTTCACATTCGGTAACCTTTCAAAAGTATACCTATGAAACAATACATTTTAGGCATAATGCCGTGTTGTAAAAAAGGCTGGACTTAATGCAACAAAAATAACATTATTTTTGAGATCAGTGCCTCAAAATAAATCAAAAATAGCTGATAGATACTAAACATCAAAAATTTTGTAGACTTGTGTATTTATTTACTTTAAAAATGATAATAATTGCAAGATTGTGTGGTTTAGTTTCAGTAATGGTAACAGCGTAATTTTATAACGTTAAAAAATGTGAATATTCAAAAATTATACGTTGATGAATATCCCCACATAATTTCCCTCCCAGTGGAATATTCATAATGACAATATTTCCAACTTACAATCCTACATACATACAAAATGGCGAATTTTCAATTAACTTTTCATAAAAAATCTGTATCGCTGTGCTCAGTGATATAACTGGAAGACTGTTTAAAGAGAAAATAATTTTCAATTTGTCTTGTAAAGATTTGTATAATATTATTTCGTACGACATTTTCGTGAGAGCAAGCCAACTGCTTTATATAAATATTTTCATACCTGCCAGTGAACGTATCTGCGCTAGTTTTGAGTAGGAACACTGCTGGTTGCGATGGAGTGCTTAATAAATGCAAATGTGTAGTTTTGCGCAACATCGGGTGCCAAAACTGCACTAGATAAAGCTTTATTAACAAAAGTAAGAAACTGAAACTCGAAACTTGGCTGAGAATATGAAGTTACTTGCATTAAAATCTTGATATTACCTTTACCTAGCAGATATCGTGTTCATGACCAGAGACGGATTCACACTCGCGCCCTAGGCACATTCATCTACGGTGGTGCCTCATTAAAAAATAATTTTTTTTAGTCATTTATATATACTTACATTTAAATATAGTTATTGTGTGTTTACTTTTGATACCCTTTGTTACTCTTTAATTATATTATATTATTACGAACTCATTAACAGCCATCAAAGAAAATCATTTAAATAAAACTAAAATTAATTAAAACACTTCTTTCTTTCTCTAGAACTTGCATATTTGGTAATGATATATCTTAAATATTTCTGTTTCTCTGTATTTCCCTGTCGACACCGTAGTTAACTTGAAAAAGTTAAAAAATCACAAGCATTGTCATTGCTAAAAAGAATATTTTAAAATCAAAACAGCCGCACTCTAATATTATTAAAGCGCAATAATTTTATTTGCTGAAAAAATGAAATTTTCGTATTCGTATTTGTTCATTTATTTCATATTTCTGCACTTCAGTGGCGCCCTTTTCAGTTTAGCTCTCCTAGGCCTCGGCCTCACGGGCTTATAATTAAATCCACCACTATTCATGACCAGGGTCGGTACGGGGTATTTTTGTGCTCTTAAGATACAGGTTGAGTGGAAGAGCAAAACTCTGTCTTTGGACAGAAACTTTGAACTCTGCCGTTTAGTCAATAAAAGCATTATTATTATTTTTTTTTCCGGAATATCCGATGCCGATCAGTCCTCCCGTGGCCTCCATCGCCCCACGGGAGTCGTGCTGGCGCATCAACTACAGCCACTCCCCCTCGCGCAGGATTAGTGACTGTAGATACCAGAATCGTGTGCCCTAAGCAGACGGAGAGAACCCAGAATGACCGCCTTCTGCATTTGGCCTGCCAGCCACTCAGCTGATTTTTGGCAGACCGGTATGACCTTCAGCCGAGAGCAGCGTAGGCTTTATCTCTCCGAGTACACCGATTATAAAGACGACCATTTTGACCGAGTAGCCTGGGTACAGCACTTGGAGCTCGTACCGGAGATCGCGATGTTTGGTCCGTTTCTCCTCCTCCTTCAAGGTGATGTTTTTCTCCGCAAACGAAGAAAGTTAATTGATACATCGAAAATGTTTTCCTGGCATATTTCTCGGAAAAAGGCAAGTAACTAAAACCGTCAACTATGTAATCAAGTTACTCCATACTAAAAACAACACTGGCTATCGAAGACAATATTGATACTGGAAAGTTTCCGAGGGTACTGGCATTTCTAAAACGCAAATCGGTCGGCTATAGTCCCAAAAAATCTGAAATAAATTTTTACAACAAGCACAGAAAAAAGTTAAATGTAGAAGCACGCTACTCTGCTAATTATCGAAGATTTTTTGTAAATTATAAAAATAGAAAAGGTGCATTATAGTCGGTGGGTATAGGTATAAATTTAGAAATCCTTACAGCAGCGTAGGAAAACCAGTATACCGAAGTTTCTAAAAGGCCTAAAATATCCGATAAATGTGATATAATACAATCTAACTCTTCTAATACATTTTCGAGATCAGGAATTATTAAAAACTGATAATAATATATTACAGTTTCATATTGAATATGAAAATAAAATTACTTAATTATTTAGTTCAAAATGCGCTTTTTTAATGAGTGTTAGTTAGTTAAACAGCCTAGTCATTTCATTAGTTATTGATATACAGAACACAGCGACAAAACTAAAACAACAGACGCCTCTTTAATTATAGCGCTGTAGGCAAAAGCTTATGCCATCTTTTAGGTTCCGCCGGCCCTGTGTTCGCTATTACAAAATGCCGTTTTGAGAAGTTGTCGTGGTTTAATTAAAAACTCTTTAATTTTCCTACATTGCAATAATATCCAGCGAAGCTTTTCAGAGACCCAATTTAATTCGTATTTCAATGAAATATGCAACTGGCAAAGTTGATGTGAATATACGTGTATTGAAATCTAATTACATTGAGTTTTATCAAAGACGTCCATATTTTATTTTATGCAAATAGCATGCGATTTAATAGAGAAAATAATTAATATCTGAATTCTCACAAAATAATATAATATCTGATTGTTACTTCAAAGTTATAATTAAATAGCATGCAAGTCAAATACACTAACTGATGATGATTATTTTTTCCATATGTGTATTAATCCACTAGCTGAAATTACTCAAAATACTGGAGTGGATTGGAATCTCTGATGTGAAGATAACAGTGACGTAGTTTTCCACGAAACACCAAAACACTATATACTGAACTCGACGCGCGTTTCGCCAACTAAGTTGGCATCATCTGGAGATGATTAAAACTAAACTTATGCTAACAATCTATCCTATTTATACCTAAACTATTGTCACTAACCAATAAAGCGGGCTCTATGGGATAGGCCATCTATCACTATTCATACTATTTTTAGACTTTATGATTTCCAAGCTTTCAAATGCATCTAGGTGTCTAGTATTTGTTACATTCCTAATTAATCTTAAATTGCTAATATCTATTTTATGGTTGTTCTCAAACGCATGTTGGGCTACACTAGACTTATCTGTTCTACCATATTTGTAATGGGCCATATGCTCTTAGAATCTAGTTTGAATGGATCGTCTAGTCTGTCCAACATATTTTTGATTACAGTCCTTACAGCTAATTTCGTAAATCCCCGACTTTTTGTTTGTTTCAATTTTGTCTTTTGGATTGCCTAAAAGTTGTTGTATCTCTCAATAAGGAGAGGTTTGAAAAAGAAAAGATATTGATTAAGGATATAGCTGCGAGTAATGGATAGCATGTAAGTTTAATTGATAAAATAATTAGGAAACGAAAGCTTAAAGAGTTGCTTCGAAATTCCTCGACCTTTCAAAATGAAAGAGAAAATCCGAAATTTGTATCGATTCCATTCGATCTTCGATTTACCTATCCCATATAGTCCGCTTTATTGGTTAGTGGGTCACGGTTTGGTGAGTCACGGTTCACCAAACAGTGACAATAGTTTATGTATAAATAGGGTAGATTGTTAGCATAAGTTTAATTTTAATCATCTCCAGATGATGCCAACTTCGTTGGCGAAACGTGCGTCGGGTGCATATAGTGTTTTGGTGTTTCGTGAAAAACTACGTCAGTGTTATCTAAAATAAATTAATGTTGATAATCCCTAAGAAAGTATTATAGCAGAATAAATGAATCGTGGGCAAGGCATTCAAGAAATTGCGAATCAATCACTCAATGTATACAAACGTATGATGGTTTCACACCTCTTGGGTTATGTGGGAATTATTCCATGAGGAAAATATTCTGCTGGTTTCACGAAATTCATTATGATGTTTAATGTTGCCTCCAGAATGCTAAAGTATTGTTGCTGTGCTGCAGGAATTGTTTGGAACAGGTCTAGTGCTTGGCCCCTCACTGCTAATCCAAATGCTGTTGCTTTTTCTTCATCAATCCAGTTATTTGAACGTGTAGCTGCCTCGAACTGTCTTTTATATGTTGACCATGAACCTTGACCGTCGAAGGAAGGTTGTTGTAACCGAACACCAGACAGTATCAATTGGCCACTCCTCTCCCTTAAGTGTTGTTTGAGCCGGGCTACTTCTCCTTCAACAATACTGACATTTCCCTCAACTTGATCGACCTTTTCTTTTACTTCACGGACTTGTTCTTCCACTTCACCCACTTTCTCTATAACAACTACTTTAAATTTTTCAGTGAGAGAAAGAATGGCTGCCTGCTGTTCCTCTAGGCTTCTTTTTTATATCTTCGTTTTCCTTCAATCGTCTTATTTCCAGGCCCTCCATCATTTTTCTTAAGTCTTCTTTTACTCTGTTCTTCCATAATTTTTTTAAGTCATCCTGGCGTTCTCTTTTCTGTTCTTCCATTTGTTATACCAATGCTCCAAGTAAATCTTGTGTCTGTTTCTCCGCCATACTTATTGTTATTGGCATTAACTCACAACACGTAAATCAGTTCAAAATGAAGTTTACTACACTATAATGTTCATAAAATGTATCTATCACGTGTATTTTAATAATGGTATGTTCCAGAAAAATATCGAAAGAGTACTAGAAAGTCTTATTTAGAGCCTATACTACTTTTGTGTTGACGAAGTTCGCTTATCTCCACTAACTGTGCAATGAAATGTCACTATTAAGTCTTGTTTTGAGTCTATAACACGTTCCCATCAACACAATTCACGTGTCTCCTATTGTTTCCAAATAGAATGTTCCAGAATTTTCCCGAAATTACACTAATAGTCCTTTTTATCAGTCAACAACACGTTATTACCAGCGGCACTCGCGTATTTGCAGCTATTTCTAAATAGAATGTTCTAGAAACTTCTCGAAAATCCACTTTAGTCACTATTCAGTCCAGAAATAGTCCTCCAACATTATCCAGTAGTTTAATTCTCCGTGTTACTACTAATTTCTGAGAAGAACACTGTAGAACCTTTTCGATTATTCCAGAAATTTCTCTTCCAATCTACTTCCGACACCAAATTGTTATGTATTTGCTGTCCCCAAAAACATCTATACTCGTAGATTCGTCGATTGAAAGTCCAGGTAACACTTACTCGCTACTTTATTGACTAATTAATAATTAACAAAAGTAGATTAATGACTTAACTATAATCACAATTAAACACTTATAAGTCTCTTTCTTATTTCTTCTTTACTCGCTCACTTTCATCTTAAGACTGAGCTCTCGGCCCACCGTTCGCTATATTTGTATATCCATTCACGCGGTCTAGAACATTCCGGAACAATCCCGGCTGTTCTCGTACAATTCTAGTCTCATCTAACCAGTCTACATAGTCCAGTGGCGTAACAGTATTTATCGTAAGTCATAATTTTAGTGTGTGTATCTTCTTCCATAATTATTTAAATATGACAACATAATGCTTTAATTGTTAATAATACAGAAATATTTAAAACAACATCTACAAATTCTAAAAATGTCTATTGTTTTTCTTGGAAGAAAATTTAATAAGGTGAAGACCGATCAGAAAGTCAATATTTTGAGATAATGCCACATTTTGATAAGTTTTTCTCTTTTTGAATACTTAGTAGTTAATTTAAAAAATATTCAGTTGATTTGGTTAATGACCACTCATCTGTCTTTTGTCTAGAGTTTATATTTTCTTATATGACTAATTTTGCTTCTACTAAATTTACCAAGAGCATAGAGATGAACCGCCTGTCTAGAGACCTGTATATTTTATTAGTAAGTAACTTCATTCAATCACTCGAGTGAGCTTCTCTAAATCTTTATTGCTTGTCCAAAGGTATAACACATTATTTAAAAAATCCTACTTAATTTATATAATTTAACAACAATAGCAAAAAAGGTACAGAACTTGTCTATCAATAACTCCTTTGTTTTAGAAATATTTTCTAAAATGGTTTAGAAGGGCACATGCTTTTAAACTTTTTATCCATTAGTTGTCTTTTTCTAGTTATTTATGTATATAATTTACAAATAATTATAAGTTTAATGGAATTAAATCAGGTGAGAACCCTCGAGAATACGTTTGGATGTGAAACAGTATTTTACTTGAAAAGCAGGAAACACGATAAAAGTTTTTTTTGTTAAAATCTGATTATAGCAGTGGCGTATTAGAGGTGTAACAGAATCTTTGTTATACAAAAATAAATAATCAGATTCGCATTTAAACAGGTTAGGTAATTCATAATCCAGGTAAATATGTCTATTTTTTATTAATTATACCTCTTGGAACCATACGTTTTTTATGGTTTATTTGGCAATCAATTAAAAAGTTAAACTGCGCACAGTATTTATTGTGACATTGCAATATTGTTTTTATTCGATTGTATTGAAAAGTAACATTTTTTGGTTCGAATATCTAGACAAAAAAATTACCTTTTATAATAGGTTTACTTTTTGCTGTGACTGCTAGACGACTACTTTTCAAGGCCAAAAAGAATTTTTTGTCATAAGACGAAATAACTATTATGTACGACTGCATTATAAAGCACTGTTTCTGATAAAGTTTTGCGGTCATAAAGTACCTCTTTATAGTACTAGTAAAATAAACTAACTTTATTTTACTAGAACCATAAAGAGGCACTTTATGACAGCAAAGCTATGTCATAAATAATTTGGTATCCAAAAAACACACTTCGCACGTTTCTCAAAAAATAGACATAAAATTTATAAAATGTTTTTCTTCTTGATAATGTGCCAATTTTAGCAGTCATACATAAAGCTTGGTGCATGCAACTCTTCCATAATAAGGCTTTATTGAACTCGTCGTCTTTATGGGCTTGCTCGGCCACAAAACTGGACTTGCTCAATAAATCTTTAGCATTATGGACTTGTTACATAAATAGCTATTATGATCATTAAGTACAATCAATTATCATTAAATGCAAATTAAACTAAAATAAAATATAATGAAAAACCAGCAATACACAATTACATATTATTATAAACAATAAAATGATTGACAAATTAAATAATGTTAAAATAAATGCTACATCCTTTTTGGATTATAATATTTATAATTTTTGAAATTGGTTGAATTGGCTTAAGTCACAGAATATTACAATTTCATACTTTTTATGTTTTAACTGTACATTTTTCTTTTCATGTTTTTTGGAAATGAAATATCGTAGCAGCTTATTATATTATTTAATAAGTATTCATAGGGAAAACTTATGACATGATATAATGAAACAGTATCTTACCTTGTTAAGTCTTAGTACGTCCACTTTGGGATAACGCTCCCCTAACTGTTTCAGCTATTCGGTATAAGGTATATGCCAGGCAAGTTATATGAAGGCAATTTATATCTCGTATAACATGCGGCCAGTCAGTTTCATATACACTGCGGCGTCCGTAATAAAAAAATAAAAATTTATCCTTATTTGGTTGATAACCATCCTCACATAAGTTTTAAACTGTCGCGTACAAGAGTGGACACACTGATTGCATTTACCTGTTCCAACACTTTTGGCACCAGCAAATAGTCTCTTATGGCATGCAGTTGCTCCAGTGTCCCGATCAATACGTTGGCAATGTTCGATCCCGCTGCATTGGTTGTCTCATCTACGCTAAGCCAAATATAGTTGCCCTTTAGTTCGGAGCAAACATTGGCAATAATGAGGCAGATAGTTTTTCTTACTGTAGTGGAACTAGGGGTTGTTGAGTTTTCGCATATTGTCCCCCTATACATTTTTTTATAGATTTCCTGAATGTCGGATTGTCTAATTGCTTCCATGGAATGTTACACCCTACCATAAGCTTTAGTAAGTCCTAGATGAATTGTCTTTGTTAGTTTCCGCTAATTAATGTTTGGTGTTTTCTCGTCGCCACATGTTGTGTCATACTGGTTTTCTGTTTATAGAATAGTTGAATGTCACACATACCAGCCCCACACCATTAGAACCCAACTCAGAATAATCCCTACTTACTCTTTCGGAAGACGCAGACTTCCTCTCTATTCTGTAGTCTACAAAGGTACTACTCTAAACAGAAAAAAACGTCTGTATCGTAAATAAAATCAATAACCAGAAAATCTCGTCATATCGTAAATAAAAACCAGCCTTACACTCGCTTCTCATTCGTATAACACAACACCTAAATAATTTGTCAAACTAAATTCGTCGCCACGGGAGAGTCACAGCTCTTTGCGAGTACGACCAATGAAGAAACACTTGCCTACCTGCTGTTTATAAAGACACACCTAGCCCCATCCTAATGCACCGAATATTATTTATATGACGTTCAGATGAAACATTGACTGGTGTTTTACTTTTTCTTATTATTAAAATTAATATATTTCTAACACATTCATAATCAGATTATTGTTCCGTAAATATGTGTGGAAATGTTTCATTTACTTGCATTATTTTTACTATAAATAAGTATGTTTACAGACAAAACAATTATTTACCTTCCATTTGATATATCGCACATTGGTGCCGATTTGACGTAAAAATGTTTAATGTATAAAGTCATTATCAGAGAGGACATTTCTTTTTTTTGCTATTATATCATGCGTACACAATATAATAGGAGGGTTAACTCCGTCTCTGGCATGTCGTAAGTTTGCCTTATGTCTATTAATAAGAGTTCGGCCATTTGACCGTTTGTAGATATTTGGTTCTAGGTGTGGAAAACTCTATGATTAAAAAGCAAGGATTTTATATTTTTATTTTACTATTTCTTTGTATCTTCGAGAAAATATTCTGATAAGACTAGTTTCATGTAGGTATGCCAAGAGATAAAAAGCTATTATAAATTGAGAACTAGCAGATTTATTTAAGAAATTAATTTTAAAATTGGAAAGAAATGTAATTTATGGCAAATTTTTCAAAAATAAATTATGTATTATTAAAAGAATGTATTTCATCTGTACCAGAATGATAACAAAAATTAATGACTAGCGTGATCATAGACAAATCATCGTCTAGACATATATCGATGTTTAATTCTTTAAAATAATTACTGGGAAACTATATGATTTAATTTAAACCTTCTTTAACAAGTATAGCTATTCCATCTTTCATAATGGGCACCAAGAAATTAGTTTTATTTGTTCTTCACGTATCTTTTAAACTCGCTGAAATTAAGAACATCATTTATTTTCCGAAAGAAATAATAGAGTTGTAATAACAAAAGGCATGTTTATTTTAAAAATAAACAGCTTATTCAGTATTACTATCTTCTATTGTTACTGGGCATTCCATTTTCTTTTCTAGTTCCCATGATATTAAATAAAATGTATATTTGAGAAAATTGAATATTGGAATTCATGATTATTTTACGTCATACGGGAACGTATCAAATATAATATAAACAGTTTACAAGTATCAGAGTGTCTACAGACGCCATTTGATCCGCCGCTGTTTAAGCAGCATGGAGGACGCGAGGCAGTTTAATTAATTTCACGTCCAAGAGTTTGTCTTTTCCCACTAAATGATGGTTAATTCATCTTAAGCGTGACGCTTAGTGGTCTGCCGGTAATGCGCAGAGTGGTTGCTGTTTCCCTGCAGAATTGACCTCTTTAATTAATTTAGGAATTTTACAGGATGGATTACATCGACATTATTTTAGTACAGATTATAAAGCAGTGAAAAGTATATTTGAGAGATTTTTAGTAGGCCATAATTGATAAACCACTGTTAACTACAGCAATTAAATGAAAATTAGAAGATAATGTAATAACTTCTTAGTTTTGGTAAAGTGTTGAGAACAAATTTTTGCTCTAATGACATAAAATATATTCGTTTTAATCGCTAAGAAATAGAATGGGGCATTCATCGATGTACGTCTGATATTGGTGTTAAAAGAGATAATTATTTTAAAAATGATTCAGTTTTCACAAAGACAGTTCAAATATTGTCTTAGACATATTCAACGAATTCACCAATTTACAATTTACCTAGAACAAGAAATAAACAAAGAGATTCCTTATCTAGATATTATGATAACAAGAACGGAAAACAACTAACTTTCAATTGATTGGTATCAAAAACCTACTAACCCCCGAAGAATTATTAATTATTTATCACAGCATCCATTAAAACAGAAAATATCCGTGATTAAGTCCTTAAAACATAGGACATTAACATCTAGTGATCCTTGGTATAATGACAAGAATTTTGATATTATTAAAACTATTGCTATTAACAATAATTATCCCAAAAATGTAATATTAATGTAGCATTAATTCCGATATTAAGTTTTACATTAATTACATTACATTACATTACATTACATTACATTACATTACATTACATTACATTACATTACATTACATTACATTAATTACATTAATTACATTAATTACATTAATTCCGATATTAAGTTTTACAAAACACCAACTACTGATGGTTTAAATCATAAATTAAAAAAGGTGTCACAAAATGACCACTTAAAATTAATATTTTATTCTTTAAAAACTGTCAATTCTTTATTTACCTATCTTAAAGATCAAACTCCACAGCTCGATAGGTCTAATTTAATATATAAAGTTAATTGTTTACGATATGCTGGATGCTACATAGGACAAACAAAGCGAAAACGAAGAAATTGGATGTCTAATCACAGAAATGATTTTAACATAACGATCGCGGATAAAACCAACAAAACTGCTCTTGCTACTCATTCGTTTACCACTGGTCTCACTTTTAATTTTAATGTCACTATTTTAGACCATGAAATAAATCTTTAAAAAATAAATGTTAAAGGCTTGCCTTTCTTAAAGTCGTACTAAAAAGTAAAAAATAATTTATTTGCCAAATGATTACTTTAAAAGCAAGGCGTGCGCACTTTGTATGATTGTACAAAGTGCGCACGCTTTGTAATTATTTGGCAAAGAAATTATTTTGTACTTTTTAGTACGACTTTAAGAAAAGCAAGTTTTTTAATTTTTTTTTATTTCTTTTTATTTTCTACTTTTTAGTCATACTTTAATTAAATTATTATCATACATTAAATTATTATTATCATACTTTTGCACATTTTTCAATTTTCACCCCCACGCGCCCTACGTGGAGATATTTGCAAAAGTAACGGTGGAATATTGTATTGTCATCCGACCTTAGTAAATGCGCAACATTTCATCAATTGGTTGGTGTCAGAAAGTGTATTAAATGAAGGATGCACGATTTGAAGAGAAATATTCTGGAAAAAACTACATTGTGAGTTAAAGAAAAACAAGTAATAAAAGAATAATTTTAGAGACGCTAATATAAAAAACATGAAAATTGCATAAATTTAAAAACAGATATTAATTGATTAAATTTAACTTTAACAATAATTAAGTAATATTAGTGCTCCTAATAATAAATCATTAATAAATTTGGGCCATTGTATGTAGTAGGTCCACATTTTATTTCAATTATTTAAAAACAAGTACTTCTCGTTTTGATATGTCCATATACTTGTATATATAAATACTAAATAAAATTATTAAAAAAAGAAAAGGAAGGAAAAAGGAAACAACAAAAACAACTGCTATCTAGTATTTTATTAGATTCTAAACAATCATCGTTTCGACATTGTGAACATATCTATGTCTGCAAAAATAATAACAGATTACGAATATTTCCCTTTTGTTCATATTCAACGTAAATTACAGATGCCTCAAATTGTGTTTTTATTTAAATTATATGGTTCAGATATATTTCTGCATTTTTTAAATTTTTTAATTGTTTATAACGTCACATTGGGTAATTGTTTTTTTGCCTTTGATTTTAATTATATATATATATATATATATATATATATATATATATATATATATATATATATATATATATATATATATATATATATATATTATATAATTTAAGTTGATATTGTTACGCCACTGGACTGTGCAGACTGGTTAGATTAGGCTGGAATTGTACACGAACGGCCGGGAATATTCTGGAGTGCTCTAGACCGGGAGAATGGATGTATAAATAAGACGCACGGTGGGCCGAGATTTAGTCTGATGTTGAACGTGAACGAGTAAAGAAGAAATACGAGAGAGACTTAAAAGTGTTCAGTTGTGATTATAATTAGGAAAGTGATTAATCTATTGTTGTTAATTGTTAATTAGTAAATAAAGTAGTGATTTAGTGTTACCTGGACTTTCAATCAACGAATCTACGAGCAGAGGTGTTTGTGTGGATAGCAAACACGTAACAATTTGGTGTCAGAAGTGGGATTGGAAAAGAAATTTCTGGAATATTCGAAAACATTCTACAGTGTTCTTCTCAGGAATTAGGGGTGACACGAAGAATTAAACTACTGGACAGTGTTTGGAGAACTATTTCTGGACCAAATAGTGACTTAAAGTGAATTTTCGAGGAGTTTCTAGAACATTCGATTTAGAAATAGCTGCAAATACGTGAGTGCCGCTAGTAATAACGTGTTGTAGACTGAGAAAAAGGACTACTGGTGCAATTTCTGGAAAATTCTAGAACATTCTATTTGGAAACTACAGGGGATACGTGAATTGTGTCGACGGGAACGTATTGTAGACTTAAAAACAAGACTATAAGTGACTTTTAGTGACGATTCTAGAACATTCGATTTGGAAACCACAGAAGATACGTAGACTGTGTTAACGGAAACGTGTTATAGACTCAAAACAAGACTTATTAGTGATATTTCGTGAAAATTCTCGAACATTCCATTGGACAATTAGTGGAGATAAGTGAATTTTGTCAACACAAAAGAAGTATAGACTCTAAATAAGACTTTCTAGTGCTGTTTCGAGATTTTTCTGGAACATTCCATTATTAAAATAGACGTGATATCAACATCTTACGGACTTTATAGTGTAATAAACTTTATTGTGAAACTGATTTACGTGTCGTGAGTTAATGCCAACAACAAGAAGCATGGCGGAGAAACAAACACATGACTTACTTGCAGCATTGGTGCAACAAATGGAAGAACAGAAAAGAGAACGCCAGGAAGAATTAAGAAAGATTATGGAAGATCAAGAGAGAAGACGACAGGAAGAAAAAGACGAACAAAGGAAGATTATGGAAGATCAAGAGAGAAGACGACAGGAAGAAAAAGAAGAACAAGAGAGAAGACGACAAGAAGAAAAAGAAGAACAAGAGAGAATACGACAAGAAGAGAAAGACGAACAGAGAAAGATTATGGAAGCTCAAGAGAGAAAACGCCAAGAAGAAAAAGATGACTTAAGAAAAATGATGGAGGGCTTGGAAATAAGACGATTGGAGGAAAACCAAGATATAAAAAGAAGCCTAGAGGAACAGCAGGCAGCCATTTTCTCCCTCACTGAAAAATTTAAAGGAGATGTTATCGAAAAAGTCACTGAAGTCGCAGGGAAAGTCTGTGAAGTCGAAGGACAAGTTAATGAAGTTAAAGGAGAGGTCAATGAAGTTAAAGGAGAGGTCAGTGAAGTTAAAGGAAAAGTCAGCCAAGTTGAAGGGGAAATAACAGAAGTCAGAGGAGAAGTAGCCCGACTCAAGCAACAATTAAGAGAGAAGGGTGGCCAATTAGTACTGTCGTCTGGTGCTAGGTTACAACCACCTTCATTCGACGGTCAAAGTTCATGGTCAACTTATAAGAGACAATTTGAGGCAGCTGCACGTTCAAATAACTGGAACGATGAGGAAAAAGCAACAGCATTGGTATTAGCACTAAGGGGCCAAGCATTGGACCTGCTCCAAACAATTCCTGCCGCACAGCAACAAAACTTAAGCATTTTGGAGGCAGCGTTAGAACTAAGATATGGCGACCAACATCTCGCCCAAGTATATCAGGCTCAGCTCAAATCACGCAGACAACGAGGTGGAGAAAGCCTCCAGGAGTTCGAGGCTGCGGTAAAAAGATTAACCCATCTAGCCTATCCTGATGCACCAATAGAATTTCAACAACAGTTAGCAGTTGGTACATTTATCGATGGAGTAAGGGACCAGGAAGTTAGGCGAATTCTTAAGTTGGCCAGGCATAAGCTTAGTAGTGAGGCTTTAGTACATGCACTGGAGATTGAAGCTGCCTATGAGGATACCACACAACCAAATCAGAGAGTACGAGCTGTGAATGTGGAGGAAGACAAGCCATACAACACAACACAAAACCTGATATCTGATCTATACAAGATGATGACCCAACTACTGACAAAATCGAACTTCCAGCAGACACAAGACCAACAACAAAGAAGTGGGAGGGCGAATGGAGGCATCCGTTGTTATATGTGTGGCAGATTGGGCCATATTAAGAGGAACTGTCATGAGGTCAAAATTCAAGATCCGAGACAAACCCAACAGCAAAGTAATGGGAGACAGAGTGGAGGACGTATGCGCTGTTATAAGTGTGGCAGAGTGGGCCATATTCAGAGTAACTGTCGTCAGCGCATCCCGGAGAGGGTCACAGTAATTGAGAAACCGCAGGAAAACTGGCGAGCTGGTACTTCGCGGAATATAGCAGATGGCCTTTCCAAAAGACCGTATCAAAAAGACTGCAATCCTTGCTACCGTAAGGAAGAACAACAAAATGTACAAATAATGAAGACCGTTAAGATTGATGTTCCGGATTATTTGACAAAAGAGTCGTTAAGGGAAGCGCAGTTAAACGATAACGAGACTGGTCCTATTCTGAAATGGAAAGAAAGAGGGACCCGACCCGATTGGAAGGACATTTCAAATAAATCAGTGGGGCTGAAGGCTTTATGGGCACAATGGGACTCCCTTATCGTAGAGGATGGACTGCTGAAGAGAGCGTGGGAAAGTCCAGATGGGAGGGAAAGTTACTTGGAAATTGTTAATCCCCAGGTGTCACGTAGCAGATGTGCTTCAGCAAGTGCATAATGGAACGTCTGGCGGACATTTTGGCATCAACAAAACTCTCACTAAAGTACGCGAACGTTTCTACTGGGTAAACATTCGTCAAGATGTGGAGGCTTGGTGCCGCCAATGTGAAGTTTGCGCGGCAAGAATGGGGCCACAAATAAGAAATAAGCAATATAACACCAGGGCTCCTTTTGAGCGAATTACCATAGCAAGTGACCGTATGAAGGCTCGTTATGATCTTAAGGCTAATTCAGGAGGGTACCAGGTGGGAGAGTTGGTTTGGCTATATAACCCACAACGAAAGAAAGGCAGGTCCCCGAAGCTTCACCCGCCCTGGGAAGGTCCTTACACTGTTGTCACCAGACTAAACGAAGTTGTATATAGAATTCAGCAAAGTCCAAAATCCAAGATGAAGGTGGTGCACATAGAGAGACTAGCCAAGTATGCAGGGAATAATGAATTGCCTGATCGGGACGTTCAGGCTTAAGGAGCGGGCAGTGTTACGCCACTGGACTGTGCAGACTGGTTAGATTAGGCTGGAATTGTACACGAACGGCCGGGAATATTCTGGAGTGCTCTAGACCGGGAGAATAGATGTATAAATAAGACGCACGGTGGGCCGAGATTTAGTCTGATGTTGAACGTGAACGAGTAAAGAAGAAATACGAGAGAGACTTAAAAGTGTTCAGTTGTGATTATAATTAGGAAAGTGATTAATCTATTGTTGTTAATTGTTAATTAGTAAATAAAGTAGTGATTTAGTGTTACCTGGACTTTCAATCAACGAATCTACGAGCAGAGGTGTTTGTGTGGATAGCAAACACGTAACAATATGTTAAAATTTGATCTATGTTATGGGATCATTGAATCATTTACATTAAACTGCATGCCACTCTATTGTACATACCATAATATAATTTAATTGTAATAAATCACATTCTAGGCTAATTTCTGTGGTGTCACTTTCTGTGGATAAATGTTTTAATTACATTATAGGGGGAAATACATTTACTTTATAGGACATCAGCATTTAAATAGTTATAAATTTTCAAATCAAATACAATTATCAAAAGTAAACTTTCAATCAATAAAAGTTAAGCGCAACCTAGTAGTGTTTCTGCGTTGGAGTTATTAAGATTTAAACCTACCTTAACCACCCCGATCACGTTCTAATTTAATTTAGATTGAGTCGAGTCAATTGATATTTTAAGAGATGAAAATGCTGTTTAAAAACTGACTAGATTATTCAAAAGATACTTTCATCGTATTAGACATTTTAAATTTAGGGTTCGTTTAAGAATGTGATATTCTCGTTAATCGATATTATATTATAGTCTAATAAAATTCTTAATTTCAAAGTTTTATAATGTTATTGAAAGCCGTTAAAGTGAGTTATTTGATCCGAGAAGATTACTGAAATATGAAATATTTACGAATGACTGAATTTTTTTCCCCAATAATTACGGAAATAATGTTTAGGAATTAAGCAAAAAATCTACAAAATTTTGATAATTAAAATAACACAAAGAATTACTTATGAATTGATGTTATTCTCTAATCATACTAATATACAAATGTTAGATAAATGTAATTAACCTATACTTTAAAATACAAATTACTGAAAAATCTATTAAAACAACTACCTCGTTACATCCCAGAAAAAAATCAATTTTAACAAAAATAGTTATTTATAACATAAGGACGATTACATAAAATCGATTTCGCCTCGTCCTGCAACCGTATGAGTATGAAGAACATAATCTCCGTATGTTACTATTTTTTATTCGACTGAAGAAGAAAATAATAAATTTTTCTTTCTTGTATTTATTTTAATTGAAAAATTTGAACGTAATCGACCCCACGTCGCTTTGACATAATCTAATTATGATAGTTTGTTTCATTTGTTTATGATATCCATTATTTTGTTCATAATTGCATACTGTTTCAAACTTTTCGGAAATGTAGTTGTCTAATAACCACAACGAATAGTTATTTATGACACAAGGACAAAAAATGCATTTTTTCGTATGTTTACGAAAAATTATCGGACGAAGCAAAGCCGAGAAAGTACGAAAAACATTTTCGTCCGTTATCTTTTATTCGATTATAAGAATATTATAAATTTTTATTCACTATATTTATTTTAATTGAACAATCTGATCCTAATCGACTTCACGTCACTTTAACCCAATCTAATAAAAATATCATGACAGTTTGTTTCATTTCCATTTCTTAATGGTATCCACTATTTTGTTCATAAATTGTTTACCGCCCGCAAAGTACGTTTCGTCCTAGGACGAAAAATACTTTTTTGGCTGGGAAAAGTAGTCGCCTAGCAACCACAACAAAAATAATACCTGTTATGAAAAGGTGATCTTTTCGTCCAGATATGCGAACCAAAAACCATCACTTTTCAATACAATCTAATAAAAATATAATATCTCATAAAAAGGTGATCTCTTCATCCAGATATTTGACCCAAAAAACATTATTTTTCAATACAATCGATTTAAAATATAATTTTCTAATTCGTAAATGTTCTCGTTGTCCAATCTTCGAAATTATAAGAAATATTTTTGCTCTCAACTGTTTGTTCGATAGGTTAGTATGGGTTTATCTTTATACACAATTTAAATGTTTTATAATATATCCAAACTTCAATCCATAGAATAGAATATATCACAAAGCAATATAAAGTACTCATAATATTTTACAGTGTCATTAAAATGCATTTCAAATCTGATAATGATAATCGTATTTAATAATAATCTCTGCAAGTAGAACATAATGAAAAAATAAATAAATAAAGCACCTGAAGTTAAGACTATATGAAAATTTGATTTACAGTGCTGATATTTTAGGTTTAATAACAGCACAAACTTGCCATATAAGTTTCCCAGTCTCCTGTAATTCCAGTTTTACTAAGGCAGACATATAAATATAAATCTTAAATTTTACTTGCCCAATAGGAAACAATATATACATTGTTGTTAACTACTTTAGATGTTCCACAAGACAGTGTTCTCGGGGTCCTAACTATTTCTACTGTACATTAACGATATAGGCGAGCATATAACAGCATTTTATGTGCGAGTTATAAAATAAATCTTTAAATTTAATTTAAAAAAAATGTATTTTTTTTACATGAGTTAAAAAGCAAGTGTGCTGTATAATGCTGATTTAATAACTGACTTACAATCGTAATAAAGTTTTACAGTTGAATATAAAGCAAATAAATAAACGGGTATCAAATTCCATACATAAGCATAAATGTGTATTTATACAACGTGTAACTCCACCATCCGTTCAGTGGAACCTAGGGTAGATTCAAGTTATTTGGGGGTTGCTCTGCCAGGATTGAGTTGTTTGTGACAGTTTTTTTGTCTTTGGTTGATCTCCTACGTTTAAATAAAGCCTGTAACCAAAAAATAGACACATTGCAAACATTACGGTACCTACATAAAACAATTGTCCAAATGTTAGGTCCATGGAAAATGGGAAAATCTTCATTTTCTGATAGGTCCTCTTCAAGCCTCATTAGACTTCTCTTGACGTCTTGATTGTTGTCTAATAAAATATTTTCTAAATTGACTGCCTGAAGGACTTTACTAGTTTTCAAGTTTGTTTTGAAATCAAAAGTTGGAATATCTAATAATTTAACTTTATTTAAGGAATCTTTATTTTTTAGAGTAATATTATTAAACTGCAAATAACAATTATCTGATGTAGTGCTAATAAATGTTCCTTGAATAATTTGATTGTGAAAATCCAATTATACAATGAGTCTGAATTTTTGTTTTACTAGTTAGAACAAGTATCCATGTGTTCTTTTGATCTTCGTGAAGATGTTATTCGTTAGTTGAAATCTCATAGGTTTGCAGGACGTCAAATTTCTGTATGTATTTAACAGTTGGATTATACAGAGCGATTTTTCAATACTAGGGAGTAAATTATTGTTTTCACATATGTAACTTTCGTCCTCCATAATTTTACAACTTCTTGGTATTGTGTAAAATTGCTCAGAGATTAGGAGGGAATTATATGTGGGGATGACAAGTTGATAAATATTTGAACTAGGTAAAAAAATAGGTAATGAATATTTTCTTACGAAATTATACAGGGTGTCAGAAACTAGCGGTACCTCTATTAAAAATATTATTTGTGTCTTAATAGAATAGGCTTTTGTTGATATGAGATTTTCAATTGTTGGTATATTCTGGAGTTGAGGTTCCAGTGGAAATTAATATGGATATCTTTCTGGTTTAATTTCGATTAATTCATCCATAAGTTCTTTGGGTGTTAAAATGTTTGAGTGCATGAAATTCAATTTTCTATAACAGCGATATGCATATGATGTAGTTTTTCTCTCATAAAATTTTTTTGCGGTCAAATATTCTGTAATTTGATTGATTTTTCGCTCTAGTGTATGTTGATTGTGTATTAATCCATATACAGTTTTGTTAAATTGTTTAATGCTCTTGTAGTAAGCGAGATAACTTCTTTTTCGGTTATTATTATTTTTCCTTGATTTCTCTTGAGTTTTTCAATTGTGGAATTGTTTTGCATCTTCTGCGTCCAGATTATCAGTTATTAATTTAATTCTACTACCCAGGGCATTTATTAATCTACGTTTACTTCTAGGTGCATTTGGTATCAACTCTTCTATTATTTCAGTCACTACTTCTATTTGATGTTCTATTACAGTTTTGACATTATGAGTTTCTACGTTGTAGTTTTAATCTGATGTTTTATAAGCTAATTCTATCTGATTTTGAGTAGCAACTAATCTTTCGAATTCTTCTAAAATAAGCGATAAATTGTATATTTGCGTAAATGTCCATTTATTCCCAATTATTTTTGCATTTCCTACTTTAAGCGGTAATAATCCTACATTTTCTTTAATTTCTTGTATATAAACTATAGCCGTTACTGTGCTGATGATGAGGGCGGCGATTCTGAAACAGGACGACTAATATCAGCTAAATGTACTATTTTGTTATTTTTAGTTTTTACGTTTTCTATTTCACATTTATTGTGTTCTAGTAATTTTATTATTTTCCAAGGTCCTGTTAAACGTTTAACCATTTTATTTCTATTATAAGTCTGAGTATATATCGTATCCCCTACTCTAAACACAGTGTCCTCTTTATTTTGTTTTTGGGCTCTTTGTTTTTTCTTGATGTAATTTGTCATGAAGTTTATTATAAACTTCTTTCATGGTTTCAACATGCTTGTTCAGCAAATCTTGGTAATATTGCTTTGTGCACAGCATATCGAAAGGGTTTCTTGAGGCGGTGTGTCCTAGCACCGTTTCTAGAGGTGTTAATCCAGTTGATGGATGTATACTATTATTGCAAGCAATAATTGCTTGTTGTATTCTGTCATCTGCCGATCCATCTAATAATCTATAATGTTATTGCAACGTTGAGTGCAACCGTTCAATCAACGCATTCGATTCGTGTTGCCTTGGGGTCGTTATATGTGTTTTAATTTTATGTGCTTCTAGGAATTCTTTTACGACTGAGTTCGAAAATTCCGAACCTCTGTCACAGCTGATTTGCATGGGCGTTCCATTGCGGTTGATGAAATCGATTAGTTTTTCTGCTATTTCTGTTCCATTTTTTCCTAATATTTTATAAGCCTGAGCTAATTTTCAAAATGAATCAATTATCATTAAATATGAATTGCCATCCACTACGAAGGTGTCTATGTGTAAATTTTTAAAAGGTTTTAGAAATGATTATGTCAACAAATCTTTAATGGCAGGTGTATGTCTTTCATACTTGCTACTATGACATTTTTCGCAGTTATTTATATATCGTCACATCATTTTGAAGGTTTTGCCAATAATATTTATCTCTTAATCTTGTTAACGTTTCTGATATTATTTTTATGCTAGTTCCTGACAGCCTGTTATCTTCTATTGGTATATTTATTAACTTTTTTTTGCATCTGACTAGTTTAGGTCCTTTGTTTGAGAAATTGTTGACATAAACTTTTGTAAAATCCTGGTACATTATTTCTTGATCAAACCACATATCGTATGTTTCTTTCCTGTGGTTTCTTTTTAAGAAAGTTTAGTATAATATTATAGTTTTCATCTTTAGGAATTTGTGTTTGAATAAAGTCTTTACCCTCTAGCCTGCATCTAGTACGAAATCTGTTTCCAAATCCTGTAGTGACAATTATTTGATTTGGTTTCGAATTTATTATATTTTCTACGATATCGGTGCTTTTGGTGGGTTCATCATTAGAGGTCGTATGTGAAGTTTGTGTGATATTTTCTAGGTCTTGTATTATTCTATAGATTTCTTCATTTTTGGTTTCGATATTAGGATTGTTTGTAATATCTCGTAAGGCATCAGCAAAATCAATATCATCGATTTGTGGTATTATTAATACGTCATCCGTGTCTTTGCTGGTATTTTGTACGGTCATTGGGTGAACGGTTATTCGTGATAGGGCATCTGCAATTACGTTTTGTGATCTCTTTTTTATAAATTACTTCAAAATCGTAGTCTTGAAATTTAATTTTCCAACGTGCAAGTTTGCTGGACGGATCTTTAAGTGAAAACAACCAAGTCAATAGACGATGGTTGGTGTCAATTTTAAATCTTCCAAATAAATAAGGGCGAAAGTGCTTGCACGCCCAAAGTGTGCAGTATAATTCTTTTTCCATCGTGCTGTATATGGTTTTGGTGTCACTTAGAGTTCTTGAAGCGTATGTCACTGGTTTGTTATTTGGCACCCCATGACTTAGGATGGCACCCAGTACCAAACTGTTAGCATTAGTAGTCAGATTAAATTCCCTACTAAAATCAGGAAATTGAAGTATTGGGTCATGGCACTTACATTTGTTGAAAGTTGTAATATATTCTTGAGTGTGTTAAATTTTGTCTCATTTTTTTAAACACTTTGTTAACGGTTTGGTTAATTTTGCGAAGTCTCTTATAAATTTTCCATAATAGCCTAGCAACTCTAGAAAGGATATTATTTTTTTTGTAGTACTAGGTATGGGGTATTTTTCTATAACTCTGATTTTTTTCGTTATTTGGTTTTATTCCTTGTGGCATTAGCAGCTCTTATTCTCTCGAATACTTTTCTTAAGCGTCCTACATATTCTTGCAATGAAGTTGAGAAGATTATTATATCATCTAAGTATACATTGTTGTTCAGATGGTTTTAATGGTATCCTTGCATATGGCGTAATTAATTAATTTTTCGTAAGGTCGATGTTAGCTTGGAGTTATTGTAGAAAATCAATTCCTATTAGTCCATCATATTTAGAGTAAAATCGAACAGATGAAATTTTTGCTGTCCTTCAACATTAAAAAATTCCAAACAGGTATAGTTATACTATGTTTATGCAGACTTTGTTGATGTGCTGTGTTTATAACAAAAGGTATAATTTTTATAGTAGTTTTGTGCGAGAGTTTTTGTTAATCCAGTGTCCACTACAAACCTTGCCTTTAATTCGAGTATGAAAATAGCTGGATGATTATTATTATTATCGGTGTTGTTTAATTCTACGTTGGTATTTGTGAGGTTGACTTCCCGAAAATTTTGATAATTTTCATTTAGATCCGTCTGTACTTCTTGTATAGTCGTTTTCTGCGATTCTTTTTCAAAATTTTCGTATGTATCTTCGTGATATTCATTTGTGTTTTCATTTTTATAATAAATAACACATATAATTTTCAGGTGAATCGTTTTCATAATATTCTTCTGGATAATTTTGGTTTTGTTGGTAATAAAGTTCTTCTGATGTAAAAGTAGGTCGTGGTTGAAATTGTCCTCCTAAATTCGATGAAGGGTATTTTTTTTTGTATTACCTGAAGATGTGTTCATCGGTGTGGGTTTCGGAAATACTTTGTTGGGATTTGGCTTAAAAACATAAGTATTTCTTGCATTAACCTGTGATTGGAAGTTTTGATTATGATTTATTGATTGATTGGGAAATCTGTGGTTCCAAGGCAACCTTTGTGATTCGTTTGATTGATAATAATTTGGAAAATAATTTTGTGGCTGTTTTGGTTGCATATAATATGGAAAATAATTTGGTAGTCGCTGAAATGTATTAAAATTAGAGAATATTGGTGGTTGCATTGTAGAATGATTTCTATTAACTTGAGGATGTCTTGCTATGGGTTTTTGATTATTTTTCTTTGCATTACTATTCATTGCTGTAAAGTGATTTCTTACATAAGAATGGTTTTCTTCCTCAATAGTCATTTGGAGTGCTTCTTCCTGGGTTGTTGGAGACTTGCACCTGACTATTCGACTTAACTCGGGGTGTATTCCTTTGGTAAATTTTTGTAATGCAATATCACTAAACATTTTGGTTTTATATATTAAAATGGCTGGTACTTCTGTGATTGCTATTTTTGAGATAATTAAATCTCTGAGATCTTTACATCTTTCCCCAAATTTTAGAGGTTTTTCATTGCGTTGTTGAGTCAAAGTTAAAAGTTCTGTTGTAAGAGTATTTTCTGTACGTTGGTCTCCAAATCTTCTTCTTATTTCTTCTTTAATTTGTTCCCATGTGATGGTTGGATTTGTCGCTATTATTGCTTGAGCTGGGCTGACGCGTTTGTTTTTAATTGCATAAAATAAGGTGACGCTGAAAACTTCATCAGTTGGTTTTTTCAACCTGTCAATTGTTGCTGGAGTTGTCGTTATAAAAATGCCTACAGTTCGTTGTTCACCATTAAAAATTGGAACAGAGTCGATGTGATCTCTAAATGTTGCCATGATTCATTTTTCTTGTATATATTCGGTGTTTCCCGTCGATAATATAGTGCTTTTCAATATGTCCGTTATTTGATTAATGTCCGTCATAAATTTAAATAATATTTAAATATTTTTATTCGATGCAGTGGAAAATAACTTTATTTTAAAGCTATGTCACTGAGTATAGAATAGTTAAGGGCTTATGTAAGCGGAGAGGTTATTGAAAAAAAAATTTTTAGGATAAGAATTTGAGCAATTTTACTCACCAAATTTTTATCATGTCCTTATTTTTCCTATGTAAATTATGTATCTGAAATTAGATTTCTACTGGCAGTATTATTATTTGCTAATTTAGATTTTTTTAAATTAATCGAAAATACAAGAGAAATATGTTTGTATCAACTAGATGACTTCGATACTTCATTATAGTTACAGTTGGGATCGGGGTATGTAAATAAATAAGATTATTTTATATTAAGAATATACTTAGAACTTGTTTGTATATCAATACAGGTTTATACATTTATTTTGTTTATATTTACAGATTTTGTTCATTATAGTACTTGATTGTGAGATATGAATTTTCTGTCAATCGAAATTATGAAAATGAATATTTATACCAAGAAATAGTTATTCATTAATATAGTATATACTTAAAAAAAGTCCGCTTCATAAGGAATTTTTTTTTAATAATGTGTCTTATTATTTGATCTCAAAACTTCAGACTAAGGATTATTTGGTTTAATAAAACATTAAGAATTACAGCAAACTACATTCTTATGTATTCAATAAAGTCTTCCCTCCTAAAGTCACTATTTTAAAAAATCTTAAAATGTTTCATGACGGATTTTAATAAATATACTTACTCTTTTTCTGATCTTGTTTTCACTGTTGTTCTAGACAATCTTTCATGATTATTTGTAACTAATTTTCATTAAAATTTTTCTGAAAACTAATGAATCCTCTAAATAGAACTTTGCATCAAGATTGTAAAGTTTCATAGAAAAATCAGTAATAATTAGTCTTAAACTGTGTTAGGTAATAAAACTGTTAAATTTGATATATTTCTCAAATATTATCATTTGAGAATTGTTAGTGTCATTTGAAAATATATAAAAGAATAGTGATTTTTTTTTCCAAAAAAAAAAAAAACCTTATTTATTTGCTTTGCGCTGTGAAAATATGTGGTGTGGATATAAAATTTGATTAAAGACAAGTTTTTCCAAATTTTAAGAAATAATTACATTTTCGGATAAATTTTAAAAATAAAATTTCATGTCGGCTATATTATGTAACTTTTTGATTCACAGTTTTTTTTGTCTTAAGATAAGTAGAGACGATCGCAAAAATTACTTTCTTTATGAATCAAATAATAAAAATAAATGGACTTCTTAGTATATACTGAATATTTCAGCGCCCTTTCGAATAATGAGTATCGGTCTCGATTTGAAACTTAGATGACAAATTTATTTCTGTAATTTTTGAGCTACACAGTATAACAAAATCTTTACTTTTTACGACTTGCATACGGCATACCATTCCTCAACACTAATTATAAGATTGCTTACAATATTTTTAAAATCAGTTAGGTTACAATCAAAATTACACCCAGCTACTGTGATAGGTATTAAAATACCATCGTTCCTATAGAATATGTTGATATAATGTATTCCATTTATTTCCCTTAATTCAAAAAATATAGTGCTAGCGAAGCCTGGTAAGGTGCCAGGAATATATGCTCCTAAAGAAATTAAAATACTTGAGAGATTGATGTCGTGACAGCTGAATTGTTTGTATTTTTGGGTCGAAGTAGAATTTGCTATATATCCTTCAAAATGTTCTATGAGTGTTTTCAGGAAAGGACCAGTGGCTAAAATTTAAATAGCATATTTATTAATTATAAATGATTAAAAGAAAATAGTTTTAAATAATATATTCAATAACTTATTGGATTTGATATACAGCGTGGGCCATTGAAAATGAAACAGACGGGTTCTCTGGTAGTTCAAATCGATTTTTTAAAAAACACTTACAAATGTCTCCCTTCGTGCTGTGACCACAATCCCTAAAATTTTAAATGGCATGATATGGCAAATGATACCTCATTTATGGGCCTTTCTCCCCAAAATACCACACAAAACAAACTTTCACATTCTATCGATTCGTTTTCAAGATATTTAAAATTCAAGTGCAAGGGCGCTGTTTATTTATTCACATAATAAAGTTCAGATAATTTGTTTTTCCTAGCATTTCTGATGGATTATTATTATTATTATTAGAAGAAGAACAAGAAGAAAAGCATTTTTTCAAGCTGTTGTATTAAAATTATTTCTGATAAAAAAAATAATCATGTCTTCAATTAAGCCAATATCGATAACAGTTGGTTCGGAGTTCTGTTTAGAAGTTTAATTCTCAACACAATTGCGGCAAGGGTTGAAATAATTACCCTCTTTTTTTACAAAATAATGAGTGCGGCAACCGTATATCAAATTTATTCAATGAACAACTTCCAGATAAACATAGGAAAAGAAAATACATTTTGGAGTTAGTGTAAAAGATACAAGAAACGTGACTTTAAACGTGAACTTCCGATAACGAACGAAGTTGTCGAGGTTGTAGTTTTGGCAACTTGAGCACGAGGAAACTGGCTACTGTTTCTAACGTCAGTGGAACAACTATTCGTCGAATCCTGAAACTTTATAAATTCATTTACTATACGAGTTAAATGAGGATGATGTGTATCAGAGACAGAAGTTTCGTGAAGTTATGAGTGGACAAATAGCTGCTGATAGGAATTTTTTAACGTCTAGTTTTCTTAAACTCAACTGTAAATCATCATAACTATCGCTACTGGTTCGATGCTAATCCAAGAGTCCTCCACGAATCCACACCTAATCTCCTCAAAAATGGAATGTCTGTGATGGTATTTTTGGAGATCATCTAGTTGGACTCATTTTTATTGATAGTAATCTGATAGGAGAAACGTATTCCGAAAAACTGGAAGAACTTGTCCATTCATTACTCGTTGATCTTATAGAAAATGATGATCAACCTGGAAGACCATTTGATGTTTCAGCAAGATGAAGGGTCTCCACATTATGCATGGGTTGTAAGGGTGTTTCCTGGACAATGTATTGGACAGAGAGGTGCTTTTCCCTGTGGGGCCATTTGATGAGCAAAATTTCTTTAACGGAACTGGAGTCTCTGGAAGAGTTGCGACGTCGTATTGTTGAGGAATGTCGCCAAACAATCCCCGTTTTAAACAAAACTTGCTTTATTGCATGGAAGCTGGTGATAGGTGGTAAACAGTTTCAACATTTAATTGACTGATCAAATTTCTTCTAACGTTTGTACTATCTAAAATTTCTTATCTGAATAAGTAAAAAGCGTTTTTGAGACTTGAATTTTAAATATCTTGAAAACGAATCAATAGATTTTGAAAATTTTTGTTGTGCGGTATTCAGGGGAGGAAACTCTTTCAATTGAGGTATCATTAGCTCTATCATGCCATTTAATATTGTAGTAATTGTGGTCACTGCGCGAAGGGATAAAGCGATTACGGGTGAGTTTTATTACAAAATATGCCCCATTTGAAAATGAAGTTGACATGTCTGGGTGTCTTTTAAAAAATCAATATGAACTACCCGAAGACTCGTCTGTATCGTTTTCAATGGCCCACTCTGTATAAGTACAGAGAATAAATACACTTAGAGCAATTAAATTACTGCGGACTTCATACTAAAGTAGATCTACCAATTAACCAATAAACAGTGTTTATCCCCGGTTAATATTCGACATATACTGAAGTGATACAAGCTGGGCTGGAAGCCCAAATATAGATGGATTATTTCTGGTACATATAGGTACTGGGGGGGGTTGCAGATCAGATTTAGATCAAAGATAGCAAGAAATAAAATTTAGAATTTGCAATATTTATTACTTTACATGCAATGTTGTTAATTTTTGCTATAAACATTAAGACAGGGCATAAATAATATTAGTTATTAAAATATGGCTAATATTTGAACTGTTTTAAATATAAAAAATAGGAGAATTTTCCTGTGGACAATATCCGATGAAAGGAATTTTGTGTCTTGTGCCGAGAACATTATTCCAAAAGTTTCTTCACGAACTAGAGAACATGATTTAAAAATAAATATATCGGAGACTATCTTTATCTCAATATCTTAAAAATATTGGTTAAACAAAATCTTCGTTTCTCTCATCCAAATTTTACATAAGACCCAGAATTAAATTTGAAAATTTTTTTTTTTACAAAACATTTTAATATTTTCACGAATGTTATGTTTTAGCCTGCTCCATTAATTATTTTTAAATCACAATCTGATTGTATTTGTTAGGTTTAAAATAACCTGTTTTACATTAAATTGAATAATATATTGATCCACAAATTTTAGCTGTTCTACCAAATGTATCAGTTATGGCTATTATACAGACTGAGCAATTTTGCAATTTTGGTATTTTACATTTAACAATCACCGTGAGGAAGACAACACAACGCTAATAATTATAAATATAAAATAGGGATAGAAGAGGTCAAGAAATCAAATCAAATCAAAGTACGACCACACTTCCCAGTTGGGGGAGGGCGTGGCCAGCATCTGTCCTTATGTTTATATCAGCATTGTAGTGTCTTCCTTGCGCTCATTGTTATATACACTGTGTCCAAGATAAGAATGCACAGCATGGGCATCTTGAAAATGGTAGGAGATACGAATTCGGTTAAATGGGGAAAAAGTTGCGTAATTAGGATACTATCACAATTGTCTTAACCAATGTCAAAAATTATTTTTTGTTTTTGAATTATTTCGAAAACAGTAAATTTTTGAAATTTGCTTTTAATTTTTTTTCACGTTATTATCAAAAATATGAAAAAACAAACAACATCCTCATTCTATTTTCTAATGAACTTTAACGTGGCAATGATATTTTCGCCCTCCGACGTTTCGTGATCGTGGAACCATCATCAACTTCTTTTTTTTAAATACGGACTTGGATTTTTTTTTTACGGATTATGAATGCATTCTTCATTCTAAATTCACCTATGTATTACACATAGAGCTTACAACATGTTTTTCTCTAGTTATAGTCGTTACTAGGATTTATGAAATGAATAAATAATAAATTTAATTTGAGGACTAGATACAAATACAATTTATCAGGTACTCGTCCATCTAGTACGTTAAATAATAATCAGTTAACAAAACAAATGGTTTAATACTGAATAATAATAAATTAATTACATATGTATTAACCTCAGTAACTGCACAGATATAAACAATCGATTTTATTAAAACTATAGATGTCAAACCTCTAATAAATGTTCAAAATGGGAACCGTTATTTTCTAAACAAAGATAGCATCTTCGTATAGTAGAGTCTAAAACTCTAGTTAGCATTTGTGGAGTAATGCTTTTAAATGCTTCGGTAACAGATGTCTCTAATTCTTGTTCATTTTCAAAATTATGCCTGTATACGTAGTTTCTGATATATCCCCACAGAAAAAAATCCAACGGTGTCATATTCGGCGATCGTGCTGGCCAGGATACTGTTGAATGAGTGCCGATCCATTTTTCTGGGAACCGATTGGATAAATATTGTCGAACAACCCTAGAATTATGTGTTGGAGCACCATCTTGTTGGAACCAACAATTCTGGGAATCAGCGAGAGGTAAGTTGTCTAGGGCGTCTTCAAGATAAGTGTCAAGTAAGTTGTGATAAAGTTGGGCAGTCAATGAATCATGGTAAATAAATGGGGCTTATAATTCTTGTACCAAAAATGGCAACCCACATATTAAAATCAAAACGGTGTTGGTGTCTGGCTGGTTTCAACAAGTGTCGATTTTCTCGGGACCAATAATGTGTATTTTTTCGATTAAAAATACCATTATTAGTGACCATACTTTCGTCTGATCAAATTACTTTATGAGGAAAATTTTCATCATCTTGGCATTTCCTAGTATACCACTCACAGAATGTCCTGCGTCTTTCTTCGTCGCCTGGCCTAAGCCCTTGACAAATTCTAAATTTATAAGGATGAAACCGATGTTTTCGTAAAATAAAACTGGACGTGGATTTTGATATCTCAGTAGCTCGTTCAATTTCTCTAGTTGATACACGTGGATTTTCAGTAACTGTCAACAATACACTGTTTACTTTCTCTTCGTTACATGGTTTTTGTAGAGACCGAATGGATTTTCGGAAAGAACCGTGTTCTTTAAGATTTGATACTAACCTTCTAAAAATTGTTTTATCAGGCTGCCTTCTTTCTGGGTACCTATCGAGATACAAATTCTCAGCATCAACACAATTTCGGTGGCACAAAATGTAACATGTTACCATATCAAATTTTTCTTCATTCGAAAACGAATCCATTAGTATAAATATGTATAAAGACAACAAGATGAAACAACGACTATTTATGAATATGACAGATCGTTAAACTCAAACAATCATTGTTTTTACCAGCCTACTTTATCATTAAAAAAAGGTAACTCAACGTGTAGCACATTGAGCATATTTTCTTGCTTGACTTTTATCAGTTTAAATGAAATAATCTTTAATCGAAGTCATGGTATCACTTTTGAATTTAGAGTGTTCACATTTATGAGAAATGTAGATTGATGAAAACGTGATCGGATTTGCCGATTTGCTTGCTCCTAATCAGTATTTAAAAATAAACGATTTAAAATTTATTTCTTGCCTTATTTTCCGTTGCTGAAGGCTGAAATAATTAATACATTTTATTTGCAACTTTCAAAGTAAAGGCCGTACTACATAAATCCTAGTAACGACTATAACTGGAGAAAAACATGTTATAAGCTCTATGTGTAATACATAGGTGAATTTAGAATGAAGAATACATTCAAAATCCGTAAAAAAAATCCAGGTCCGTATTAAAAAAAAGAAGTTGATGATGGTTCCATGATCACGAAACGTCGGAGGGCGAAAATATCATTGTCACGTTAAAGTTTATTAGAAAGTACAATAAGGATGTTTTGTTTGTTTTTTCATATTTTTGATAATAACGTGGAAAAAAAATTAAAAGCGAATTTCAAAAAGTTACTTTTTTTCGAAATAAATCAAAAACGAAAAATAATTTTTGACATTGCTTAAGACCATTGTGATAGTATCCTAATTACGCAAATTTTTCCCCATTTAACCGAATTCGTATCTCCTACCATTTCCAAGATGCCCATGCTGTGCATTCTTATCTTGGACACAGTGTATAATATAACAAAATGAAAATATGCTCCAACTGTACGTTTAGGGTAAGAGAAATATGAAGTAATAGGCCAATTCAGATTATTATTATAAACTTACTGATTTTCTGCAACTCTTCGTTAAAACTAAAGGATGTAAATAGTATGCTTGTCAAATTTGTCAAGGGCTGTGGAAATACTGATTCTGTCCATTTTGGCAATCTGTAGTTGAACTGATCTTCAATATACAAAGTGTCGTATATGAAAATTAGTTCAAACAGATTTGTAATATTTAACCCAGTATGAGTAGATAAATACGCGAATAAATCTTGATTTTCTTCATTAATATTTAAAAAAATACGGATCAGTGTTTATCAAGTTTTTCGCAGTGATATAAACTAACACACAGGTTTCAAATGAACTTAGGACAGCTATTTCAACGGGAAATACAGGTATTGGTTGCCAATTTAAACCGATTTTCCAAATTTGATCTCCAATAGGTGGAAAAAGTCCAGCCACATTTGATGCTGCCGACATGAACGTTCGATCACTGTTTGTGGCTTCAACACGAAATTCCTCTTTTGTGTACTTCTTTGATAAAAAATTATCATATCGGATACGTGCGTATTGTCCCAAATCGTAGTGTTGCTGTTTTCCAACCTAAAAATTAATTTAAATGTTATCGTTTCAAACATAAACAAATCTGAAAGTTATTTTTGGTTATCTATCTTTACTAATAATTTAATTGTTTTATGGTGTATCTAACATTCAACTATTTACGGAAAATTTCTAAAAAAGATAGTGTATATGATATCTATAATATTTTAAGAATTTAATACGTTATGTTTTTGTCTAAATATCCATAAAACATTTTGACTGGCCACTACTACACGATTCAAATGTATTGATCCCTCGAACCGCTAGCATCTCAAAAACGGAGGGGAAAATTTTTAAAATTATGTGTTCATTATGTGTCTGTTTTAAACTACTCATTGTAATTTTAATAACTTGAAAGTTAAAACTTTATGAAGATTCTTTAATTTATACTAAATATGTATCCATTTTAAATGTCACATTAAACTTTAAGAGGTAATTTTTAGGAAATCACTTATTGGTTTTTTGCAACATTTTATAGTGGTATGAAGGAATATCCTTTTTATGTGGAGATTTTTTAATTTTTTCTGTCCAAAATGGTCGTTAATATTTACAAAAATGTGCCACCATGTCACTTTAGTTATCTTTGGAGATGAGACGAAATTCCTATTTTGAACATTACTTTTTCTTTACCGTGTTATTTATATTAACGCCCTGGCAGAGTTTAGCACATTATTATTTCACCCCTCAACCAGAACAGACACACACGTACAACCTTTCCTCCGGCATTTGTTAGATACCGCAGCTGGGACTGAAACTCAGGAGAGATAGATGACTACAAGCCGTGTTCTGCCAGATAACAACGTTATAGTCAACTCTGCTACCTTATCGGTAAACTTTTATACAGATAAAGAGTTATTCCGAAAAAAAATATATCAACAGTTAATTAATTACAGCCTTTGAAACTAGTAAATAAAGAAAGAAATAATGCACTCACAAGAGGAGGTGGAGCAGACCTCGATATACTAGTGGAGTGCAACTCTTTCCGATCTTTCAGCCCGTTGGCACTTTTAGAGTAAAATGTATGACCTTGCCAGATATGTCGCTTATGCCCTGTATATTACGAATTCACTTGTCGTAAAAAAATCATCCTGTACATAAGGGCACAAATCAAAATTCTAATCTAATCACACCACGTGACAATTAGATCAATCATGAAGCATATTTTCCCCAAAAATCATGAAATTCTCTGTAGAAATTCTGTTTTTAAAATAAATAGAGAAACCTTTTTTTACATGGGCTTATAAGTGGAGTTGGCAGAAATGTGGGGCGGGACATAGGCGTACGTATCATAATAAGGGGTAATAAAAGAAATTAGTAACAAAAGCAATAAACTGTTACAATTTATAACAATGTATGCACAACTTACCCTCTTAACTAGGTTAATGAACTAGCTTGGTTACCACAAACTGGAGATGGTCTGTAAAAACTTTGCAGCATCAGCTCTATGGTTGTCTCCGTGAGTAATGTTCACTGTGGTGAAAAAATATGCTTACATTTTGAGAACGACCGTTTGACATCTATTGATGTAATACAGGCATACTTAAAATTGTCTTTGAACACACTTAACGGATCTGAGGTTGCACCATCAGTACCACCACAAATTTGTCTTAATCTGGTAAAGCCGGTATCTTGCTTTAACATACGTGCGAACTTTTCTCTAACGCGCCTATTTTTCGCGTCACCTATAGAGTATAGCAGTCAATTTACTGTATCCACTACTTGCAGTGATTCCGCTAACGACAACTCACTATTTTGTAAGTTTTGTATGGCGTCATGTAGTCTTGTGAATAGTTTTTAAAGCTGTTTCAACGGAAATATTTTCGAATTTTTTCCGGCTCTCCTTAATAGTTGCAACCTCGTCAGGATTAAATGTAATATCACAGTTTTTATTTGTTGTAAATATTCAGCATAATAAAAAAGCACATTACACGTAACATATACCAACGTACAACCGTGTTCTTGAAGAGAACGGTTTACCAATCGCATTGTCGCGGCACCATCGGTCACAAACATCAACACTTGAGTTGTTGAAATATAAAATTTATCTAACGTCTCCAGCACCACCCACGTAATTGCTTTGCCAGTACGCTCAATTAGTCTTTTGTTAGTTAGTAATAGTGGAAATGTTAGTTTAAGATAGCCAAGTACATGTACTATAACATTTACAATAGAATTTTTTTTAGGATCTGTCGTCTCGTCAACACATAACCACAGATTTGTATTTTTTTAATAAACATTTGATCTTATTTACAATGTCTTCGCGTACAATTGGTACATAGTTACGCAACGTTGCGCGACTTGGTAACATCACCTGGGGATTGCATTTATTACAGAACTCCTGTAATGGTTATTTATCGAGTATGTGCAGCGGAACATCACAGGCAATCAGCATTAACAGTTAATCGAACATAAACTGTGTTTTCGAAGGCACGCCAGTTTTATGCTGCACAGTATTTACATGACGTCTACAATCATATTTAACTCGGCACATCAAGTCTGTCTCGTACACCTTACACATTATTGTAGCACCATTATAGAATAAATCCGGGAATTCACTGATAAATTTATTCACTTTGTCAGCGTATGGCCGTTTTTACTCTTGCGCACGTCTGACATATTTTATTATTAAATTAATATCAAGAATAAAATACAACAAATAAAATTATCAACAATACAACGCAGAGGAATAAATTAACGTATAAACACTACGACATACAACAATGGACTAGTCTCGCGGCTCGCTTCGATTTGTCCGCCAGCCGGCCATTGCCTCACCAGATATCTATTTACCTGCTGTTGCACCACGGAATAGCCGCACGATTTGCCAACTCTACTTATAAGACAGTGAAAAACAAAAAATCCTCTTTTTCTCCATATGGTCGTGGGAAGCGAAAAGTATAGGAGAAATAATTAATTTCCAACCGTATTCGAACGGAGAAAAAGAGGATTTTTGTTTTTCTCTTTTAGTTTTGAAGATAATTGAATGAAATTTGGGATATCCTATATACATAATAAGTGGCACTTTTTGACGTACAAGTGACTTTTTTTACTTCCGGTTTCGCCGGAAGTGACACCAACTTTCAGTTTTTAAATGGAGCATCCTGTATATTATTGCATTTTTGAATTCTGCATAATTTTCTGAACCCATCGATACCAAATAGGTGACATTTCAATCGTCAATATTTTTAATAACGTAATTTTTTGTTTTCCATTTAAGTGTGCCATGACGGTTCCGATTTATTTTAAATCATGTAATGCTAGAAAAATCGAAATCCCGTCAAAAACACTAAATTACGTGATTTATGAGCAAATAAAATTCATCAAAATGGTTTTTGGGGAAAAATTCACTTTTTTCAAATGGAATCATATTGGTACCATTTGTTAGTACTATTAATAAGGAATTTAGTCATATGTCGTATTAAAATATGCGATAAATACAAACAAAATTTCATTCTTGACGAAGGAACGGAAATTACTGTTTTGGCTCGAGTAGAAGTTGATAAGACTGTTTCTTCTTTAAGCCAAATTGGGTTTGAATTGGAAATCATTCACCAAACAGTAAGCCGAATTTTGCACAAATACCACTATAAATGTTTTAAACACCAATTGCACCAGCACTTGTACGAAAATGATTACAAACGTGGGATGGAATATTGCAATTGGATTTTGCAGAATGGCGTACAGCCAAACAATGATTTTTTGGAAATGATTTTATTTTCGGACGAGTCTAGGTTTACAAATTTGGGATTATTTAACAGACAAAATAGAAAATATTGGTCGCAAGAAAATCAAAATTTATTACGGGATGGTAACTTTCAAGTGCGGTTCGGTTTCAATGTTTGGCTTGGAATAATCGGTAGTAGAATCATTGGTCCAATAATATTTGAAGGACCCCTGACTGGTGCCTGATAGTTCGGATTTCTGCAAAATGAAATTGAGGACAGTTTAGCTGAATTTCCATTTATGACAGGGAATATATTTCCAACAAGATGGTGCTCCTCTCCATAAATCAAGAATAGTAATTGATTACCTTCAACGGAGATTCGGAAAAAACGTAATTTCGACGAATGGTCCTGTGAGGTGGCCTCCAAGATCACCTGATTTAACACCCCTTGATTTCTTTGTTTGGGGTCATTTTAAAAATATTGTCTACGCATCCACCGTTATAAACCGTGAAGACCTGAAGCTACGAGTAAGACGCGCAATTAATAGCAAACGGCCCAGCAGTTGGCGACCGTTCTTCGAGAAACCGCTATTTTTCTTAAAATGCGGTGAGGTCTTCACTATTCATTTAAACATTTAAACCAATATTAAATTGCAAAAAAATATACTTATACCATTTTTCACCAGCTGTAGTGATACATGTATTTCCAGAGATTATGAAATTGTAGGCAAATTATAAATTTCTTAAATTTCAGATTTTCACAAATTTCTTGAAAGCGATTTCAGGCAGATAAATAAACTTTCAACCCATCCTAAAAGAGATATGTTAACTTACATTAGTTAGTTGCCCTGGAGTTGTAGGCCAAAAAGATCTGTCTTGGTAGGGATCGGTCGGATAGAATTTAACAGGAGTCCTTTGACCATGTCTGTAGATCTTTAACAAATTAACTGATTATTGTACCTACAGCACTTTCTTTTAGTTTAGTTTAAAAAAATACACATATATGTATACATATATGTATATGTATATGTATATGTATATGTATTTTATATATTATTATATATATATATATATATATATATATATATATATATATATATATATATATATATATATATATATATATATATATATATATACAACATGTATATATATTGTAATGATAACAAAATGGAATTTTATTTAGGGCGCCACCAAGCGGAGACTGCTTGGATTACGATACTTACTTTTATGATTTATATATATGAGCTGAGACTCGTCAACAAAGGGAGCCGGTTCTAGGAGCCAAAACACTATTAAATTTTAAGGTATCTCTTTTTTTTATAATAAGGCAAAGGTATCAAATTAACACATATAATGATTCCTCTTTTTCAAAAGTTGACATAAATGGATACTATATTACAAATAAAACCCACCACTAAAAATAACAAAACAATTTGATACACAAAAAAAAACTTCACGTTGTAATTTTGAATTACTTAACTAAAACTATGTCTGAGCTCAGATAAATAAAGTTGAAATTAATAGAGTTCTCAATATCAATCAAATGTCTGTCATATGACACAAAACAATTTAAAATCTTAACAAAAAAAATACTACCGTTGGGGCCCCTTTTTTCCTAGTATTTCGTACACTTGGATAGTTTCCAACACCCAGGCAAAACCATAAATTCCTGTCTTCAATTTTGTTTTCTCCAATCAAATAATGTCCAGCTTTCTCCTTCTCTGTAAATCGTATTTAGTTATTCATATTCAACAGCTCGACGTTAAACTCCTTTCAAAAAAACTCTTTACTTCCACTCTTCTCCTGTCATATATTTTTTTCTGACTTTTCTTTTCTTCAAAATTCGCCAACTCGTTTTATTTTTTAAAATTCTATCTTAATTCTAAATATAACGTTCAGACATCATTGCCTAGCAACTAACAACTATATAAGAAGTTTTGGCACTTTCACACTCACTATGGTCCTTTCACGTGTGTCTTGGTCCTTTTTACTCTTCATATACCTAATACCTATTACTTAAATCTAAAACTCTTCTATTATTACTACTACAAATTTGATTTACCTGCTTAAAATATGTGTCAATTTGATATTTCTCATTCTGCCTTATCGTTATATCTTAAATATGCCCTTACTGGCTGCATAATGTTTGTTAACTAAGATCGAAACCCCATTTTATTCCATATCTATGTAGTTAGTACCATTTATTAACTTTAAAACACAAATTCAGGCCACCAAATATTAATAAATCGCAAGAGTCCTTAGTTTAATGATTGAAACCTTTATTAATTACCTTGAGGGTCGCAGATATCATGTCAATATATATATATATATATATATATATATATATATATATATATATATATATATATATATATATATATATATATATATATATATATGTATAAATATATATACATACATATATATATATATATATATATATATATATATATATATATATATATATATATATATATATATATGTATTTAAATTATTAAGTGATCGTTTAAAAAAACTGTGTAATAGTTTTTGTTAAACTGTCTCATATTATAATGCTTTGTTAAGGTTTGAATAATAGTATATAATATCGTGTCTTTACATTAGATAAAAAAATAAATTTAAATAAACTATATCAAATTTTATTTTATCATATATTATATATCTTTAGAAACTATCATTTTTCTCGTTATATATTTGATACTAAAATCAATACTAAAACTTAAAAAAACATTTGGTTAATAATCGGATTATTATTATCGGTAAAATAATCTTACCTGTATAACTGACAATAAATTACTTTTACTTCCTGGCACATAATATGAAGTGACAAAGGCAAAAGCACTTGTAAACAAAATTAATCTAACTGCCATGTTGTTTCTATGAGCTCTTTGAATTTGGAGATCAAATCAACTGCTATACTTTGTTTTACTTACAAAGTATTTTACATTTATATAGAAAGTTTAGGATAATTAGTTAATCTTATTTTAAAATTAAACCACAATACAAGACCGGATAGACAAAGTGGGCCAACTTTTTAGACGCTTGAAGCAACAACCACGACTTTTATTTTGAATACTCGTAGTCCACTTTGTTAAAAAAAAATTTTTACAAGTACAATTTACAAAAATTATAGATTTGTTACAATAATATTATGTGTTTACAGTATGAATGCTAGCAACTGACTGTCGTTAGATCACAGTTAGATAAAATGTTAGATTGCTTCTTCCCGTGGGATGCACTGTGTCTGCGTTTTGTTTATGATAAGAGGGATGACCGCTGATGTAATTCTTCCCCTCGAAGATTCAATTACCGAGGATAATGACGGGGCTTGAACGTTTGAAGGGTCTGTCTCTTTGGTTCGATGTTCCTTCTTGGGTTATTGTTGACACCATTTCCTGATCAGATTTATGTAGAAGACATAGGCCAAAATTATAATTATTAATCCATAAATGATTAATATCCAGAAATTAGGAGCTTACACCACTTGTTTTTGATATGTTACTAATGTTCTTCTTTAATTCAGGAAACAATAATGTCTGACTGAAACTTATTGATTGCATTGTGTACTCAATTGTTTCTTGCTACGTGGGTACTGGTTACTTGACAACTAGTCGAAATTTCTAACCGACGACTACCTTTCGAATTACTTCTTGATGATTTCAGTTTAATAGCTTCTTCGAATGACAGAATACCAATCCATTGATCAGATTTATTCAATCGTTTGATTATTGATTTGGATAGCTTAACTAATACTTGTTCACAGGTGGACTTTTGTTTGTCCAACAGCTATATTTTGCAATGGTTTGCTTTCTTGATTTCTTGAAGGTTTGTTCTTTCACTAATACAGATTTGAGTGGGAATTTTTTTGTGATTATCGCCTTACGCTATTTCAGTTTTTCATCATAAAGCGCCTCAGTTCATTTGGTTTTTATTTGTGGTAATAATTTATACAGAGTAGGGCAATAGTGCGTCCGACTTCGATATGTCGAGTTCTATGATAACTAGAAACTTTATTTAAAAACGTAAATAAGCTAGACAAAAAAAGTTTTTAACCGGATAATATTTTCGAAGGGTGAGTCAAGACGATTCTACAGAGTCAACTAGCATTTTTTTAAATAGAATGCCATGTATATCAAAACATTTTTTTGAAACTTCTTTGTGGTCTCCTTCCACTCCTGTATTATTATTGACTCTCTTCCAACCACTTGGACCTGTATATTAAAAAAATCACTACAGTCACAATTATCTATTTTAAGAAAAAATATTGTTACGCCACTGGACTGTGTTGACTGGTTAGATTAGGCTGGAATTGTACACGAACGGCCGGGATTATTCTGTAGTGCTCTAGACTAGGTCAATGGATGTATAAATAAGACGCACGGTGGGCCGAGATTTAATCTTAAGTTGAACGTGAACGAGTGAAGAAGCAATAAGAAAGAGACTTATAAGTGTTCAGTTGTGATCATAGTTGAGACATTAATTAATCTATTGTTATTAATTGTTAATTAGTAAATAAAGTAGTGATTTAGTGTTACCTGGACTTTCAATCAACGAATCTACGAGCAGAGGTGTTTGTGTGGATAGCAAACACGTAACAATTTGGTGTCGGAAGTGGATTGGAAGAGAAATTTCTGGAATATTCGAAAAGGTTCTACAGTGTTCTTCTCAGAAATTAGTGGTAATACGGAGAATTAAGCTACTGGACAGTGTTTGGAGGACTATTTCTGGACTGAATAGTGACTTTAAAGTGGAGTTTCGAGAAGTTTCTAGAACATTCGATTTAGAAATAGCTGCAAATACGCGAGTGCCGCTAGTAATAACGTGTTGTAGACTGAGAAAAAGGACTACTAGTGCAAATTCGGGAAAATTCTAGAACATTCTATTTGAAAACAACAGGAGATACGTGAATTGTGTCGACGGGAACGTGTTGTAGACTTGAAAACAAGACTATAAGTGATTTTTAGTGACAATTCTAGAACATTCGATTTGGAAACCACAGAAGATACGTAAACTGTGTTAACGGGAACGTGTTATAGACTCAAAAACAAGACTTATTAGTGACATTTCGTGAAAATTCTCGAACATTCCATTGCTCAATTAGTGGAGAGAAGTGAATTTTGTCAACACAAAAGAAGTATAGACTCTAAATAAGACTTTCTAGTGCTGTTTCGAGATTTTTCTGGAACATTCCACTATTAAAATAGACGTGATAGCAACATTTTACGGACTTTATAGTGTAATAAACTTTATTCTGATATTGATTTACGTGTCGTGAGTTAATGCCAACAACAAGAAGTATGGCGGAGAAGCAAACACAGGACATGCTTGCAGCATTGTTACAACGGATGGACAGGAAAAAGTAATTGAATACTTCAGCAAGGCGTTGTCGAAGCCAGAACGTAACTATTGTGTGACACGGAAGAACTATTGGCCATTGTCAAGTCCATAGACCATTTTCACAAATACCTATATGGACAACATTTTAAAGTTCGGACCGACCATGCTGCATTAAAGTGGTTATTACAATTGAAGACTCCGGAAGGCCAACTAGCTCGTTGGATAGAAAAACTGCAGCAGTACGATTTTAAAATCGAACATCGTCCTGGAAAATCCCATAGAAATGCAGACGCTCTCTCCAGAAGACCCTGTCGGGAAGACTGCAAGCACTGCCACCGGGTAGAAAAACAACAAGGGATAATAATTGTAAACACCGTTAAAATTGATGTTCCTGACGATTGGACAAGAGAGACATTAAGAGAAGAGCAGTTAAAAGATCAAGAAACTGGTCCTATTCTAGAATGGAAAGAAAGAGGAGCCCGACCAGGCTGGAAGGACATTTCAGACAAGAACAACAGCCCTACATCCACAATCAGACGGAATGGTGGAGAGATATAATAAAACCATGGAGGAGCACGTATCCAAAGTGGTTGAGAAACATCAGTGAGATTGGGACCGTCACTTACCTCTTTTCCTTATGGCCTACAGGGCCTCCATTCATGAAACAACAAAACAGACGCCAGCTCACGTGATGTTTGGACGTGAGATTAGACTGCCATGTGACTTGGTGTTTGGCACACCAGATGAGGAGCGATTTTCCATAAATGACTACGCCGATGAAGTAGGTGAACGGCTAAGGAATATCCATGAGCTGGTACGAGACCGAATTGCCATAGCAAGTGATCGCATGAAGGCTCGTTATGATCTTAAGGCGAATTCAGGAGGGTTCCAAGCTGGAGATTTGGTTTGGCTATATAACCCACAACGAAAGAAAGACAGATCCCCGAAGCTTCACCCACCCTGGGAAGGTCCTTACACTGTTGTCACCAGACTAAACGACGTTGTATATAGAATTCAGCAAAGTCCAAAATCTAAGATGAAGGTGGTGCATATAGAGAGACTAGCCAAGTATGCAGGGAACAATGAATTGCCTGATCGGGACGTTCAGGCTTAAGGAGGGGGCAGTGTTACGCCACTGGACTGTGTTGACTGGTTAGATTAGGCTGGAATTGTACACGAACGGCCGGGAATATTCTGGAGTGCTCTAGACTAGGTCAATGGATGTATAAATAAGACGCACGGTGGGCCGAGATTTAATCTTAAGTTGAACGTGAACGAGTGAAGAAGCAATAAGAAAGAGACTTATAAGTGTTCAGTTGTGATCATAGTTGAGACATTAATTAATCTATTGTTATTAATTGTTAATTAGTAAATAAAGTAGTGATTTAGTGTTACCTGGACTTTCAATCAACGAATCTACGAGCAGAGGTGTTTGTGTGGATAGCAAACACGTAACAATATGTTAGTACAAATTATGAGACATTTATGTGATGACACTTAGCCATTTTCACTTCCTAAAGGTATACAGGGTAGCCAAAAATAATTTTTAAATTTACAGCACTGACTGAATTTTCTCAATTTTTTCAAATAGAGCACCCTGTATATTTGTGGACGATGTGATGTATAATTTAAAAACGAACATTTTTTGCACGTACGTCCCTATGGCAATTTGTAACTATTTTCGATTTATTGAAAAATAACTGCAAAATTCAGCGATAAAAATTAAAAATACATTTTTTTTGTAATTCAAGAAAAGATATTATAAAAAGTGCTCCACATGTTGCCCCTTTTAATTGACACATTTCTATGCACCTTAAGAATGAGGTTTCTATTGTTCATAAAATTGTCAGAGTGATACTTCTAAAAGAAAGCATTTATTATCTTTCCTTCAAAGATTGTTGTTGATGTGATGTTTTTATGGGCATCATGTAACATGTTCATTATAATATCCTCTTAAATTATTTGAAAAAAACCCTCATTTTTAATTTTTATTGCTGAATTTCGCAGTTATTGTTCAATAAATTGAAAATGGTCACAAATAGCCATAAGAACGTACATACGTACAAAAAATTTTCGTTTTTCAATCCTACATCACATTGTCCAAAAAATATATAGGGTGTTCCATTTGAAAAAAATTGAGAAAATTGAGTTCAAAAAGTTGTAAATTTAAAAATCCTTTTAGGTCACTCTATATACTTTTAGGAAGTGAAAATGGTTGCGTGTCATCACACAGATGTCTCATGATTGGTACTAACATATTTTTTCTTAATATCGATAGTTGTGATTGTAGTGATATTTTTAATATACACGTGCAAATGGTATAATTTCAACAAAAAAAACATTACATCCAAGTAGTTGGGAGAAGGTAAATAATAATACAGGAGTGAAAGGAGGCCACAAAGATTTTTCAATAAATGTTCTGATATACATGGCATTTCATTTAAAAAAAATTTACTTGACCTTGTAGAATCGTCTTGGCTTATCCTGTATATTCGAAAACAATTTCCGGTTATACACTTTTTTATCTAGTTTAATTATATTTTTAAATCAAGTTTCCAGCTATCATAGAACTCGAGATGTCGAAGTCGGACGTATTATTGCCCCACACTGTATATTACAGCGTTAGAAAATTTTTTATGATATTCTTGTACATGCAAAACACTCAAAACATAAAATAATTTAATTCAGATTTTAGATTAAGAAAAAATAAGCTTCTCACTGGCGTACTGAAAAGAGGGTGCTGATAGACAAAAACATCTTCAAGGCGTCTCGACGGCGTACGTTTTTATGGTTACCATTTTAATGGTAAATTGTAGCTTGGGTTAATGTCTAAGAAACCCATAAATTGTTTTTTAATCAGTTGCCCTCTCCTTTCAATAAATGAACTCTTGCAATGAGTTCAGTATACCCTGTATCATAAAATAAATATTAAAAGTACTATTTTTATTCTCCGGTTGCTCCACTTAACCTTGAATGTTTATTTTATTTTGTCAAAATGTAAGAAAGAACCGAACTGTTAAATTTCGAGGGATTGGAAGAGATGTTTGCTTAGTGCATACTAGCAATTATTTTTCACATATGTCTAATTTTTTTAGCAGCACTACAGTGAGGAGACGCAATTACTCTCCGTTCTGAACGTGTTTGCAATAATCTTTATTTTGTTCTAAATCGCTCTATAATTTACCGATCTATGTTGTCTCTTAAGCGGCCCATTCACTAGGTGATACTGAAGCAACCGGGTGGAGTTAATTTTTCCCAAATATCGCCAAGTCAGTGGGCAAATGAAATCATATTGCAAGCGATATTCAGATCGTCAGAGCAATGTTTTGAATGATGGTCTGTCCCGTGAAACAGATCGCAATATCCGGCAAACTGAGGCAGATTGCTCAGTGATCAGTAAATCCACGATTTTGACCGAAACGCCTGACTTTCTATATCACTTTGTTTTGTCACCGCATACTGGTCACACGTGATCAGCTGTCAACCAAATATTTTGTATATCGCCTTATGAGTTATGAATGGGGAGTCGGAAGAGCAACCGAATTTCACAGCAATTTTAGAACAATCACATTCTACAATCCGGTTGCTTCAGTATCGCCTAGTGAATGGGCCGCTTTATGTTTCGGCACCAGCCGCATTATAAAAAGTGTTTCAATAAGAGCGCAATATTTCAAGGTTCAATTAAATATGGTTTTCGCTAGCAAAGTATTGACATATTTATTGAGTTATAATGTAGACATTTGGGAGTTATGTATGAAACAACACATCTGGTAAGTGGCCACCATGGTTTTGCTGGCACATGCGTACTTGGCAGAATTTTGAATAACGGTGTTGCATACATGTGGCGCTATTTCGTAGATATAACGTCTAATTTCGGCATTCAATACTTCGGTGGTCGCGGGCTTGTTGGCATAAACCTATGACTTCAGATAACCCCACAGCCAAAAGTCCAAAGGTGTTAAATCGCAAGAGCGTGGCGGCCAATTATGGTTACCAAACTGAGATATGACACGATCAGGAAAAGACTCGTGCAAGACCGTCAATGTTTCACAGGTAGTATGACGAATGGCATAGTCCTGCTGAAACCACATGTCGTCGAGAGCCATATCTTCCAACTGAGGCACAAAAAACTGGGTTATCATAGCACGATAATATTCGCCATTCACATTTACTGCATTACTTGCCTCGTCTTCGAAGAAAAACGGCCCAATGAATCCTTCAGACCACAATGCACACCAAATAGTGACACGTTTTGGATACACTGCTTTCTCATGAATCATTCGTGGATTTTCTGAGCCCCAAATGCAGCAGTTTTGCCTATTAACGAAGCCATCGAGGTGAAAATGGGTCTCATCACTGAAAATGATTTTGTCCGCCAAATCGGCATTCGCTTCTTGTTATTCAAGGATCCTATTGCTGAACTCTCTTCGCTGTGCATGGTCTGTTGACAGAAGTTGTTGAGTCAATTGGACTTTGTAGGCATGGAGACGTAAATCTTTAGTGAGAATACGCTAAAGAGTGGCTGTTGTAACGTTCAATTCTTGTGCACGATGACGAATCGACGTCCATGCACTCTCGGCCACGTTCTTGCGAACTGCCGTGATGTTTTGTTCTGAACGACCTCTACGAGCACGTGTCGTATGTTTCACATCACTAACTAAAGCAGTACTTTCGAATTTTTCGATTATTCTTTTTACAGAAGATGAATGAGGAACACTATTTCGACCGAAAATTGGACGCACTTTGCGAATCATGGCAATAAAACTTTTACCATTTTGATAATAATGTTTAACAATTAGGACGCGTTGTTGTATCATGTAATGCTCCATGTTTACTAACTCCCATCTGTCTGCTATCGACCTGGCATGTCATAATCTTGTGACATCATGACAGCCAAACTGGCACGCAATTCAAATCTTCCGCTCTTATTGAAACACCTTGTATATTTATTGATATAAATATAATTCATACAAGGCAAAATTAGTTATATTGTTTTTATAGAACATCAGATACGGTATGTTAAGCAACAAAATTATTATTTTTAGGACAACACTTAGTAATCAAATATATTTTAATTTATATAAGATTTACATTTTATGTAATCAACAATGATGGTTCTCATTTATTATTTCTTATCAAACCAATTTCTACTTATCCCTAAGACATTCTTAATTTCATTAAAATAATTTTATTTACTAATATCTTTCTTCCATGGAATAAAATAAGTTAATTAGCCATCCTGTTCCAGTCTGTTAAATATTTTTATTCTCTTTTATGTTATTTTGCGTTTTTAATTAATTTTCAGATAAATTAAATTAAGTTATCTGAAAATTGTATTCACAGAAAAATTATTTCTGTGAATACAATAAGAAAAAATTATATGAGTGGAACAAATCAATGAAGCCAAATTTAGAATTTAATAAGAAGTTATTTTTGACAAGTAAGTGGAAATTAGGTATGAGTGACAGGAGTTTTTTCTTGATATTGGTATATCAAATAACTAGCATTTACAATGGATAGGTCCTAGAGTATCTTTATGATTTGTACTTATTTGATCCATATGCATTTATAAAATATCTCTGGCACTAAGTAAACAGAGAAATTATTAAATTTTAAAAATTATCAATTTAGAAAACCAGCGATAAAGTTAAAAATAAGAATTATTAGTTAATAAACTGTTTAGGACCCCCTAGCAAGACATGCCTATATGATTAAGCACTTTTCGTGGTTTTTTTATAAGAACGATTTGGGTTTTCAAATATCAATTTAGAGAAAATTTAGAGTCGACTAATTTTATAAATTAATTGAAATGAAACAAATTTTAACAGACATGTTAACATTTACGACTATTACAGTTTTAATAACTAATTACTCTTTTTAGATACCATGCAGCTAATCAAAGCTGTCGGTAGAATTAATTTTTCTAATCCTGTCTTCCTATCGGTGTCTGCGGAAAGGTAAAATAAATTAAAATTAACTTTAGACGCCTCATACAACTCCTGTATACCTAAAAAAATCTTGTGCGCGAGGGGGCAGCTCACTTTGAGACAACGGAGACACACACCAAATATCCAAGTCCGCTGGAATTAATTTCAACTTCCAAAAAATTTTAATTATTTGTTCGGGAATCGAATCCAAAATCTTCGAGTGAGAAGCAAGTGTTCTTGTTGCTCAGCTAGTAGGGACAAAAATGCATTTTAGTTGTGCTCTGCGTTATTTAAATTGAACACACATACAGGATCCAATGCACAGTTCATTACAAACTTATTTGCAACATAAAAAACCATCAGCTTCTTTGATCTCTTTACCACCGTCAAAGAAACCAACGTTTTTTGTATTGCAAATAAGTTTGAAATAAACTAAAATAAAAATCAACAGTATGTTCTTGAGGAGCAACCCATTTAAAAAGTCATAAGCAGATAAATAAATAAAACATTATTTTATACCAAAAATATATTTTTTGTACATGACAGTTACATTATTACTGATACCGACATTTTGTTTGTCCTCAGAAGTATAGTACTTGGTTGTGGGAGTTTAACTTTTCAACAGAATTTATGAAGACGGTGTATTTGGACCAAGAAATAACGGCTTATTAATATAGCTTATAATACTTTCCAATAATGATTTATCCAATAAGTCAAATTTAGGTAAAAGAATTTGTGCATGACAGAATTCCTTTAGTTTGTATTTTCATTATTTGCCTTAAAATTGCAGTAATGTTTAGTTACGATTAGTCAATACAAAGCAATGGATTGCATTATTACATTTTTTTAAGCTATACACTTTAAAGCTATACATATTCATGAATTCAATATGAACAAGAAATATCATTATTTAATTTATTATGCTATTGAACATTTTTACTGATTTTAAAGAGAATTGAGAGGTCTATTATAACACAGATTATAAAATATAACTATTAATGTTGTTTTATACAGTACTCATTAAAAATTGACTAATTGCATTGATGGAAAGCTTTAGGACTCACATACATCATACCATTCCTCAACGGTAATTATAAGATTACTAACAATATTTTTAAAATCACTTAAGTTACAATCAAAATCACATCCAGCTATTGTAATAGGTGTTAAAACACCATCATTCCTATAGAATGCGTTGATATAGTTGATTGTATTTCTTTTCCTTAATTCAAAAAATATAGTGCTGGCAAAACCTACCAAGGTGCCAGGAACATATGCTCCTAAGGAAACTAAAATACTCAGAAGATTAATGTCGTGACAGCTGAATTGTTTGTATTTTTGAGTCGAAGTGGAATTTGCTATAATTTTCTCAAAATGGTCTATGAGTGTTTTCAGAAAAGGACCAGTGGCTAAAATTAAAATAATACATTATTAAGTACAAATGAATAAGAAAATATATAGTAGAGGATTCGAATTAAAAACGACCTTCACCCATCCGTTTAATGGATGAAAAATATTTTATATTAATTTTAATATGTTATAAAATATATTGCGAGTGGGTTGGCTAAAAAAATTCCTGGCAAGACTATGATTAATAAAAAAATCAAAAATAACTTTTTTTAAACATTGCACACATTTGTTAAGGAACAAATTTTATTCCAATCGAAACTATGAAGCCTATAGAATATGCAAACGTTAGGTTGTCTATTTTTTCCTGGCGTACCTATTGGGTTGGCAGGTATAAACAGGTAATTCAATACTAGTAATTTACATCCAACTGTTTAATGAATAAATCTTATATCAAAATAAAGGTAATTAAATTGCGAATAGAATGATATAAGGTTGTGTGCGAAAAATCTAGTTTAAATTCCGGTTGGCGAGCTTTAAAAAGCGAAATATTGGTGAGAACGAAATATTGGTGAGAATGAAAATGTGCGACAAAGAGGTCCGAGCAAACTATCCAGTGCGATAGAAGAGGACGCAGCATTGCAGCTACACGCGGCTCGTCCATCGGATGAAAGAGAGTGCGCATACTATTTATTCGTGCAATTGAGAAGGGTTTTGAAAACATGACTTCCATGAAAAAAAATATCTCAGTAAAAATATTGGTAAAACCAAAACTATTTTTCTTTCAACAAAATTTTGCATATGGTCCATTTCCTATTAAACTAAAAATCGTAATACCTATAAAGATAATGTAGAACAAATCAATCAATTTTACATTCAATCCGATAATTGCTTTACAAGGTTTTGGCTACTTGACCAGATGTATTACTTCTATTTCTGTTCAAAGTAAGACAAGTATGAAAAAATAGCGAAGTTGGATTTATTATTATAAACTTACTAAGTCTCTGCAACTCTCCGCTAAAACTAAAGGATGTATACGCTATGCTTGTCAAATTTTTCAAGGGCTCTGGAAATACTGACTCTGTCCATTTTGGCAATCTGTAGCTGAATTGGTCTTCAATATATAAAGTGTCGTATATATTGTATGCAAATATAAATATGAGTATAAATCTTGATTTTCTTCATCCAGCTTTAAAAAATACGGATCACTGCTGACCAAATTTTGCGAATTATTATAAATATAGGGACAGGTTTCAAATGAACTCAGTACTGCTCTTTCAACAGAAAATACAGGAATTGGTTGCCAATTTAGGCCTATTTTCCAAATTTGATTTCCTACTGGTGAAAATAGTCCAGCCAAATTTGCTGCCGCAGACATGAACGTTCGATCACTGTTTGTGGTTTCAACACAAAATTCCTCTTTTGTGTACCTCCTTGATAAAAAATTACCATATCGATTATGTGCATATTCCTAACGTTCTAGATCATTATCAATGCTCACCAATCATCGTAATTCCAAACAATCTAACCTACACCAAACTTCGGTGAATTTCTACTTTACCACAATAAAAAACATATGGCGGAATTTTGAGATGTTTAACTGTTTTAAAGTAATTAAGTAATTACATAAAAATTATATCTCTTAAAATATTTAAATATTTAAATGGTTGATAAAACTACAGTTTACATTGGATTTTGAAAACATGACTTCCATGAAAAAAATTATCTCAGTAAAAATGTTGGTAAAACCAAAACTATTTTTCTTTCAACAAAATTTTGCATATGTCCATTTCCTATTAAACTAAAAATCGTAATACCTATAAAGATAATGTAGAACAAATCAATCAATTTTGCACTCAATTCGATAATTGCTTTACAATGTTTTGGCTACTTTACCAGATGTATTACTTCTGTTTATGTTCAAAGTAAGACAAGTATGGAAAAATAGCGAAGTTGGATTTATTATTATAAACTTACTAAGTCTCTGCAACTCTTCGCTAAAAATAAAGGCTGTATACGCTATGCTTGTCAAATTTTTCAAGGGCTCTGGAAATACTGACTGTCCATTTTGGCAATCTATAGTTGAATTGGTCTTCAATATATAAAGTGTCGTATATTAAAACTAATTGAGAGAAAGTCGTAATATTCGACCCAGTGTGCAAAGATAAATATGAGTATAAATCTTGATTTTCTTCATCCAGCTGTAAAAAATACGGATCACTGCTGACCAAATTTTGCGATTTATTATAAATATAGGGACAGGTTTCAAATGAACTCAGTACTGCTCTTTCAACAGGAAATACAGGAATTGGTTGCCAATTTAGGCCTAATTTCCAAATTTGATCTCCTACTGGTGGAAATAGTCCAGCCAAATTTGCTGCCGCAGACATGAACGTTCGATCACTGTTTGTGGTTTCAACACGAAATTCCTCTTTTGTGTACCTCCTTGATAAAAAATTACCATATCGATTACGAGCATATTGTCCCAAGTCATAGTGCTGCAATTTCCCTAACTAAAAAAATAATATCAATGTTAATGTTTCAAATATAGACAAAGAGGTAGGTTTATTTTTGGTTATCTTTATTCAAGTCAATTATTTTATGATGTACTTAACCTTCAATCATTCACACAGAATTTTGATACAAATGAAATACTGTAATATTATGTTTATAGTATTTTAGAAAACAAGTAAGTTATGATTTTATCTGAATATCATAAAATATTCGTGACTGGCTGCTAGTCACTGCAAATGAAACATGTGAATGAAAATCTTTTCACAGCTCTTGAAAGCATTCCAGATAGAAGCTTAGGAGATTTCTAAAAATTGACATATTAACTTACATTGGTTAGTTGTCCAGGAGTTGTGGGCCAAAAAATGCTGTGTTGGTAGGGATCAGTCGGATAGAATTCAATAGGAGTCCTTTGACCATGTCTGTAAACCTTAAATTTACACTTATTATTGTATCAGTATTTTAAACTGAACTTATAAAAATACTTCATTGTTTAGTAATGCCCATGATAAATATTGATCAGTGATTCAAGAAATAGAACCAATTAAAAATTACTATTTTATGTAATATATACAGGGTGGGGCAATAGTGCGTCCGGCTTCGATATCTCGAGTTCTATGATAGCTAGAGACTTGATTTAAAAACATAAGTAAACTAAACAAAAAAGTCCATAACCGGAAATTGTTTTTGAATATACAGGGTGAGCCAATACGATTATACAGGGTTAAGTAAAGTTTTTTAAAACGAAATGCCAAGTATATCAGAACATTTTTTGAAACCTCTTTGTGACCTCCTTTCACCTCCTTTATTATTATTGACTTTCTACCAGCCACTTGGATGTAATGATTTTTTTTGTTGAAATTATGCCATTTACACGTGTATATTAAAAATATCACTACAATCACAACTATCGATATTAAGAAAAAATATGTTAGTATCAATTATCCGCTATTTTCACTTCCTCAAAGTATACAGAGTGGCCAAAAAGGATTTTGAAATTTACTTTTTGAACTGAATTTTCTCAATTTTTTTAAATAGAACACCCTATATGATTTTGGACGATGTCATGTAGGACTGAAAAACGAAAATTTTTTGTACGTACATTCCTATGGCTATTTCTGACCATTTTCAATTTATTAAACAATAACTGCAAAATTCAGCAATCCAAATTAAAAATGAGGTTTTTTTTTAAACAATTCAAGAGAAGATATAAATAAGTATGTTACATGATGCCCATAAAAACATCACATCAACAACAATCCAAAATTTGAAGGAAAAGATAATAAATGCTTTTAGAAGTACACTCCAGCAATTTTATGAACAGTAGAAACCTCATTCCGAAGACGCATAGAAATGTGTGTCAATCAAAATGAGCAACATGTGGAGCACTTTGTAAAATATCTTCTCCTGAATTACAAAAAAAAAAATTATTGCTGAATTTTGCAGTTATTGTTCAATAAATCGAAAATGGTTACAAATAGCCATAGGGATGTACTCCTGGAGTAGGTTGGAACCCTTGATGTGAAGATAACACTGACGTAGTTTTCCACGAAACATCAAAATACTTATACTGCACTCAACGTGCGTTTCGCCAAACAAGTTGGCATCATCTGGAGATGATTAAAACTGACAGATCATCTCCGGATGATGTCAACTTGGTTGGTGAAACGCAAGTTGAGTGTAATATATAGTGTTTTGGTGTTTCGTGGAAAATTACGTCAGTGTGATATGGATGTACGTACAAAAAATGTTCGTTTTTCAATTTTGCACCATATCGTCCAAAAATATACAGGGTGTTCCATTTGAGAAAATTGAGAAAATTTAGTTCAAATAGTTGTAAATTTAAAAATTATTTTTGGCCACCCTGTATACTATTAGGAAGTGAAAATGGCTAAGTGTAATCACACAGATGTCTCATAACTGGTACTAACATATTTTTTCTTAAAATCGATAATTGTGACTGTAGTGATTTTTTTAATATACACGTGTAAATGGCATACTTTCAACAAAAAAAATCAATACATCCAAGTTGTTGGAAGAGAGCTAATAATTATAAAGGAGTGAAAGGAGGCCACAAAGAGGTTTCAAAAAAATGTTCTGATATATGGCATTCCATTTTAAAAATGGTTAGTTGACCCTGTAGAATCGTCTTGGCTCACACTATATTCGAAAATAATGTTCGGTTATAGACTTTTTTTGTCTAGTTTATTTATGTTTTTAAATCAAGTTTCTAGATATCATAGAACTCGAGATATCGAAGTCGGACGCACTATTGCCCCATCTTGTATAATAGTCATCATTACTCATTAGTAAGCCTGGTCAAGCGATGGTAGATTCAGGGTCGGGCGCAATACCAATGCCATCGTGCGCTTGTTCACGATGACGATGACACGACATACTTCAGTTGTTATCTGTCGGTCGATGCATAGAGTACTAATAAATAATAAATAATGTTGAGCGTAAAGAGTCGAAAACAACCGTACGCTGATAAAGTGAATAAATTATCGGTGAATTTCCGGATTTATTCTATGATGGATGTAAAATAATTTGTAAAGTTTGTGATCAAGACTTAATGTGCTGGAATAAATACGGCATCAAAATTCATCTCAATAGTAACCGGCATAAAAATAAAAAAAAATGGCGTGTCTTCTTTGGAACCTCAGTTTATGTTTGATTTACTGTTAATGCTGATTGCCTGTGATGTTCCCCTGCGCATATTGGATAAACCAGCATTTCGGGAGTTCTGGAATAAATATAATCCCCAGGTGAATTTACTAAGTCGTTCATCGTTACGTAGATATGTACCAAGTGTTCGTGAAGACATTGTAAATAGTATTAAATATGCATTAAAAAATACACTGCTGTGGTTATGTGTTGACGAGACGACAGATTGTAAAAAAATTCTATTTTAATTGTTATAGTACGTGTACTCGACCCTGTTAAACCAACATTTCCACTTTTACTAGCTAGCAGAAGACTAACTGCGTGTACTGGCGAAACAATTACGTGGGTGGTGTTGGAGACTTTCGAAAAATTGTCAACAAGTCAAGTGTTGATGATTGTGACTGACGGTGCTACGACAATGCGTTTGGTGGGCCGTTTTCTTCAAAGAGACGATTGTAGGTTTTTACATGTTACGTGTAAAGTGCATGCGTTCCATCTTGTAGCAGAAACGATTCGAAAATATTTTTCAGAGGTAGATGCATTAATAGCAAATACAAAAAAAGTATTTCTCAAATCTCCTAAACGGCTTCGAGCATTTCACACACTGTGTCCTTGTATTCCGGAACCACCAGAGCCGATTTTTACACGTTGGGGAACGTGGTTGAAGGTAGCTTTTTATTATGCTGAATATTTTCAACAAATAAAAGCTGTGATACTACAGTTCAACCCTAACGAGGCTGCAGCTATTAAGGAAAGCCAGACAAGTTTTCAAGATGTTTCACTTGAAACAGATTTAAAAACTATTTATAACAATTATAGAGGACTACACGACGCAATAGAAAAATTGCAAGATACTTCGTTGTCTTTAGTGGAATCGCTGCAAATAGTGGACGACGTAAATACACAGCTACAGACTATAAATGACGCAAAAAATAAACCCGTTATTGAAAAATTCGAGAGTGTATTACGGAAAGATCCTGATTTTACCAAATTAAGACAAATTTGTGATGGTGCATCTACAGCTGCATTAAGTGAGTTCACAGAGTGTTTTACTTATGCCTGTATTACTTCCGTAGATGTCGAACGGTCTTTTTTCAAAATACAAACATATTTTTTCACCAAACATACATCACAATATATAAAATATTTTTGTTCTTATTATTGTACTTATTCAAGTATTATGATATGATGCATACCCAGTACGTCTCTGTAGGATTAATGACCTTGGCCAGGCTTACTCATTAGGTATACATATTTAAGAAATTTATTATGTTGGTTCTTTTGCTTTTATAATTAGAAGTAATTATTATCTCTATAGGTTAAGTAGACTAGATTTCGCCTTATCTAAGAGAATTATTACAATTTTTTTGTAATTTTCTGCCACTAAAGTCGGTTTATTATTACTGTTATTATTATTTCCACTATTCCCTGTACGTTTGGTATGGTGTCGTTAAATAATTATGAAAGTTACTTAAGACATTTGTGCAATTTGTTCAAATAAAGCTATGTACAAATTTTAAACAATAATATTAGCAGGTGTTAATATTTTATACAAAAATAACTTTAAATAAATTATACTAAATTTAATTTTTGTATACTGGGTGACCACGAGTCAATGTACGCCCTCAATATTTTGGTTGTTTTTGAATTTAAAAATTTAGTTTTTGGTACACACAAATTAGACAATAATGGGCTACTTTTAGACTAACAGGAATGAAAATATCACTTCCGGTTGAACCGGAAGTGACATCAACTTTTTTTCTTAAACGGAATGACTATTTTTTTGATGGTTTCTCATTAAGCATAAATTTCTAAGTGCAACAGATTTTTCTGATTTTAAAAATTCCAAAAAATAAGTGAGATATGAACAATTTTTTAATTTTTTCAAAATGGCCACGTCAGATGAATGCGATGTAAGAAAATTACTAAGTAGGCTATGGAAATTATTGGTAAGAGTAAGGTTGTAGACTTGTCTGTAAAGAAGAAAATAGTTGTTTGAATTACTGATAGGTACCAGTATTTTTAGGTTTTCTTTCAAAAAACGGAATTTAATTTTCATTTTCATTTCCGTAGGGGTCCTATGGAAATTTTTTTAATGGAACTGTGCGATTTTTTTTATTAATCAGAAATAATGATTCATAAACTATAATTTTTTTCGCCATTAATCATTTCTTAACGATATCCTTCGTAATAATAAAAATATTTTTAAAAGTTAAACACAAATTAAACAAGAAATAATTTTAATAAAACGTTACAACCATGAATAAATAGAATAACAAAACTATTTAAAACCTAAATTATAATAAACCATTATAAAAATTGTTCAAACTGTTCACCGTCTTGATTAATACACAGAGTAGCGGGAATTATTGTTGCACGTCTAACATTCTGTAATTGTTGAGGTGTTATTTGTGCAATTTCGTGTCGAACTCTTTCTTCCAGATCTTGCCTTGTGGTTGGAGCAGTCATGTAGACTCTATTTTTCAAATGCGCCCAAATATAAAAATCGAGTGGGGTTAAGTCAGGAGACCTTGCAGGTCATCTGACTGGACCATGGGTCCCAATCCAACGATCTGGAAACAATTGATTTAAGTAATCCGTAACGATAATAGCATTCTGTGCCCCGTCTTGTTGGAAGTAAACCTCGTCAATATTCGTATTGAGAATTTGATTAATCTGTGGAACTACTATATTTTGGAGAAATTCTAGATATCTTGGTCCAGTTAGAATCCCGTCAAAAATTATTAGACCTATGATATGGTCGCCCAGTACGCCTAACCAAACATTGAAGCCAAACCGCTCCTGAAACCGCCCCTGTCTCATAATGTGAGGATTTTCAGTTGCCCAATATCGAGTGTTGTTTCGATTAAATAAACCAAGGTTTGTAAATCTCGATTCATCAGTGAACAAAATGTTTTTAATAAAATTCTCATTTCTTAATTGGCGTAACTGTAACCAATTACAAAATGTTATTCATCGTTGATAATCATTCTCATACAAAAATGCAATTGATGCTCCAACCGGGCGAAATAGTTTCTCCGAGGTTGTCTTCTTTCTAGATATCTCTCTCCATACAAAGTTTATGCTCTAGTTGCATTACGTTGAGTCTCTCCACAAATAATCAACATATCAACTTTTTCATCTCTGGAATATTTTTCAGCCACTTTATATTAATTTTCTTGTTTATAACAAATTTAATACACTTCAGAAAATTAGTGAGTAAGTCAAGAATAATTCAATTGTTGCGAATGTCTGTCATTTTCATGGCTATCTGCAATTTTGGATTTAAATGTAGATAGGTACCTTATTAAAATGATTTGTTGGCGGTTACCTTTTAAAAATACTTTTATTATTACGAAGGATATCGTTAAGAACCGATTAATGGCGAAAAAATTATAGTTTATTAATCATTATTTCTGATTAATAAAAAAAATAGCACAGTTCCATTAAAAAAATTTCCATAGGACCCCTACGGAAATGAAAACGAAAATTAAATTCCGTTTTTTGAAAAAAAACCTAAAAATACTGGTACCTATCAGTAATTCAAACAACTATTTTCTTCTTTACAGACAAGTCTAAAACCTTAATAATAATTTCCATAGCCTACTTAGTAATTTTCTTACATCGCATTCATCTTACGCGGTCATTTTGAAAAAATTAAAAAATTGTTCGTATCTCACTTATTTTTTGGGAATTTTTAAAATCTAAAAAACTGTTGCACTTACAAATTTATGCTTAATGAGAAACCATCAAAAAAATATAGTCATTCCATTTAAGAAAAACAAGTTGATGTCACTTCCGGTTCAACCGGAAGTAATATTTTCATTCCTATTAGTCTAAAAGTAGCCCATTATTGTCTAATCTACGTGTACCAAAAACCAAATTTTTAAATTCAAAAACAACCAAAATATTGGGGGCGTACATTGACTCGTGGCCACCCGGTATTACTATGAAGGAAATACTCCCCCTCCGGTCTCTAGCTATAGGTAGTACTACCTTTGGCCTTCGAATGGTTCCTCCGTGTTTATAGCTCCGACCATAGAAGGTCAAAATGGCCTCAGTGGAGACTCAGTTAATGGCGAGGTCTGTAAAGGAGTAGGTTACCACTTAACTTGGGAGAGGAGAGACGACAGGGGAATGTAACGTGTCATAGTGTATGCCGTGTTGTGAATCATACATTTGTTGTGTTCATTTTATAATCGTTTTGTGCCGCTATTTGCTATTATTTTGATATTTTGCTGATAGTTATTATTAGTTATGTTATATTATATTGTTATGGACTTCTTTTTTATAGTTTTTACGTGCTTTTTTTATATTTTTAAGTGATATTTGGATTATTATATAAAGAACAATATTTGGTTTAAATTACATTTATTTTAAGAAAGTAAGTAGACGTAGTATTTATTTTGAGGAGAAGAAATATCCAATAATCCAATTAATAATAAATAATCATTATAAGATGACTGGAACTATATGCAGTGTTGCTATTTGTAAGTGTAATGCTGAAAGGGCAAAAAAAGTGGAGAACAAATATCCTTTTTTCTCGTTTCCTACTGACATTTTAATTAGGAAAGAGTGGATTAAAAAATGTCACAGAAGAAAAGGAAAATTTAACTCTGATAATAAAAGAATTTGCAAAAAACATTTGATCATTGATGATTTTGAAGATGGAATGAAATTAAAATTGATGAATGTATTGCCAAAAAAACAAAAAAAAACTGGTAAGGATATACAAAATGTACCTACTAAAAAAATAATTTGTGGCTAATTTTATTATGTTTTAGCTATTCCATCGCTTAATTTGTTTCCTGCAACTTTGACAAAAATGTCCAGCCCAACTGCAAGAGGGGAACGTGTTAAAACTAGAGAACGCAAAGAATTGTTGAACAAATTTTGATTCCATTAGTATCTATAGAAAATGTGGAAAACATTTCATCCACAAGTAAAGAAAATCCTCAGGAAGGTGCATATGAAGAATTATTACGTAATTATAATGTCCTTTTGCAAGAGAATGAACAGTTTCAAAAAAAAATCAAAGAAAATGAAAAACAACTTGCTTTTGTAAATAAAAGCAAATTCGAGCTGCAAAAACTTGTTGAACAATATGAAGGACAATCAGATTCAAAAGTAAAGAAATGTTATCCGATTTTTTAACTCCAAATCAGCTGGATATAATTTTAAAGAAAAAGGGAAGAGCTCGATGGAATCAGGATGAAATATCAAAAGCATTTATGTTGAGATATTTCAGTAAACGTGCATAAATATACGTAAGAGAAAAATTAAAATATCCCTTGCCAGGTATACCTACCTTACAGCGATGGGCAAGTAATATAAAATTAAGGGATGGGATATTAAAGGATGTGTTAAGAATTATGGATATATGTGGACAAAATAAAACTCCACGCCAACGAATTGCAGTTATATCATTTGATGAAGTTAAAGTTTCAGCGATATATGAATAGGACCAAAAAGCAGGTGAGATAGTTGGAGAACATAAATATATGCAGGTAATTATGGTGCGAGGATTATTATTTGACAATTGGAAACAACCAATATATATTGGATTTGACACCAAAATAACAAAACAACTATTAGACGAGGTAATTACACAGCTTCATAAGATAAATTATAATGTAGTTGCTTGTGTCTCTGATTGTGGGGGAAGCAATATTGGATTATGGAAAGAATTAGAAATTATATAAAATATTATATTCATCCTGTGACGGAAGAAAATGTATATTTTTTTGCAGATGTACCACATCTGCTAAAATCAATAAGAAATTGATGTGTTGACACTAGATTTTGTTTGGAGGATGGAACAATCATTACAAAGAAACCATTTAAACAATTAACAGAGGAAACAAACACAGAAATAAGTTCTTGCCATAAAATTACTTCATTACATTTAACTTGTGAAAGAACGCAGTGAGAAAATGTTTCTTTAGCAGCTCAATTATTCTCAAACACAACAGCCACTGCACTGAAAAGGTATATACCTGTTGTAAATATGGAATCAGCTCTGGCTGTTGGAAATTTCATCGAACTCGTTGGTCAGTGGTTTGATGTAATGAATTCCTATACACCAGTTGCATCAGTACTAACTAAAAAACCGTATGGAAAAAATCTACATGATCAAAATGAAATTTTGGAAAAACTGAAACACACATTTAGTAGTATGAGGTGCATTTCTAAATCAGCATTGCAGATTTTTCAAAAATGTGTAATTATTTCTTGCACATCACTTCAAAATTTGTATGAGAATTTAGCCACGAAATATGAGATTTCTTACATTTTAACACATAGGCTGAATCAAGATTGTCTGGAAAACTTCTTTTTCATGGGTGAGTAAAAATATATGTTCATTTTTAGTTTTTTTTTTGTTGTTTGTTTTAGTTACGAACAAGGGGGTGGACTACATGATCATCCATCTCCCTCTCAATGCCTTATACAGAATATGAATGATTCTCCTAGGGAAAAATCCTGGTATAGTTCAGAAACATACTAATGTCACAATCGAAGAGAATGAAGAATATATGTTAGCCAGAGCATTCAAAAAAGCTGTCATTAAACAACTGGAATTTCCTCAACCGCCAGCAGAAACTTCTACCGATGAAGATGAGGATCATACAAGTTTAACTTCCTCCACATCATCTGGGTCGAATAAGGGATTTGCAGAAAAAGATGGACTAATTTATGTTGCGGGATTTTTAGCCAAAAAAGTTTAAAGCAAAATATCCAGATCTCAGAGAGTACACCTATAAAACTGATGGAGCTAAAAATCTCCAGTCATATAGTATGCCGTTCTGGATTCAGAGCCTCTCATTTGAAGGATTAATCCAACTATACCAAGCCTGGTCAAAAAATGTTACAGATATGGAAAAATATTTTAGTAAATTTCATAAAAGTTCATTTCAACAATGTAAAAACATAGTTAAGAAAACAACTACTTTCATATATAAAAGATTACCAAATATACCACAAGAGCTAGTTAAAGGTTTTGTTAGGCAACGAGTATTTATTCGTATAAAATATCTTAATACAATTAAGAGGGAAAAACAACTATCAAAGCGAAAAGCTGAATACACAGATCAGGCGAGAAAAACTGCGAAGAAAATGAGGAAAATCACAGATTAAACTTTCAAACATTTTTTTTAAACACTTTTGAGGATTTGATTTTTTCCCATGTTTAAATATTTATATAGTCAATATGTATATATTTTTTTTCTTGGCCGTTGATATCAAATATTGAACTGTCAGTTTTAATCATCTCCAGATGATGCCAACTTGGTTGACAAATCGTGCGTCGAGTGTAGTATATGGTATTTTGATGTTTCGTAGAAAACTACGTCAAAGTTAATTGTCACTTTGATATGAAAATTTTTATATCGAATTGACAATTGTCACATTGAAGTGATAATTTGGCATAATTATATAAAAATAGTTAATGGCCCCTCTTACCGTTGTCTTGTGTGTGTTAAAGATAAAGCTGGCGTCAAATATATGTCCCTGTCAAATAGTCCCTGAGTTGTAGAATTTAGTTGAGAGTTTTAGTGTTTATTCGTATTAGTTTAGTACTGGTTAGGTTTAGAGCTCTATATCTGGAGAATATTTTGTTTATTTTTTCTCGTCGTAGTAGATAAACGGTTTGTGTTTAACATAAAAATAATATCGTGGCTGAATGGATATATCCAAAGCCAAAAAAAAAGTTGTTGGTTATACGCCTTCGTATATTACAGAATAACAAATATATGTAATATGTCATATATTTGGCTTTACAGTATAAGAATTATCACATAAAACATTAAATATTAAAAATGTTATTAATATAAAAACATTTATTTGCTCAGCAACCAGAGTATTATTATCTGTAAAAACATCTTACCTGTATAACTGACAATAATTTACTATTACTTTCTGGCACATGATATGAAGTGACAAAGGCAAAAGCACCTGTAAACAAAATAAATTTAACTGTCATGTTGTTGCTATGATCTCTTAGAATTTAGAGATCAAAATCAACTGTTAAATTTTATTGTACTCACAAATAAAAAATTAATCCACATTTATATACAAAAAGTTTAGAATAATCAGTTAATCTTAATGGAAAACACAATATCAGGATCGGATAAACAGATTGGCCAAAATTTACCTATGCTTGGAGTCAACAACCACAGCTAGTTTACAAAATTTATTATTTATGAAGGTTTATGCAAAAATGTATAAATTTATACATACTAAGTGGCTTATTAAAATAAAAATTATAAATACTGAATATGAAATATTACAACATGCGATTCGAATTTATTGAAAGGTGTTACACGAATGGTCTAAGCGACCGCAACAATAATCCAAGATTTTTTCTGCTCCAACATTTTAAAAATTTTTACAATTAAAATTAGACTCGATACATTTAATATGGTATGATATGTTTATGAGCGGACTCGTATCATACCCTCCATTGTGACCATTCGATCTATTGTGGCGCAAACCAAATTATATTTCACCAAATCAGTTCAGTGCTTTAGTAAAACTGATGACCTTATTCGGTGAGAGTCTGTCTAGGTCATCTGGCAGGAGTTTTCCTTTGCCAAATATTGAAAACTAGAGTCTTACTGCACCAGGACAGATACATAGAACGTGTTCTGTTTTTTCATCATCCTCCAGATACAGACGGCATTCAGCGTTTTCCGCTAGTCTAATTCTGTGTAGGCGGTGATATAGTTTGCAGTGCACAATATATATGTCAATTGGAGTCCTTATATTTAGCTTTAATAGTTTCTAGCCTCTTGATTTCAAGGGATGTTATAAACGCCTTTGAATGGATTAATTCTGGTAAGTACTGCTAATGCTGGAAGTTTTTACTTTGAACCGCCAAGGTGGTTGCTTTCGCGATACTTAACGATATGCCAGTACAGGTTCTGGTCCGATGAATTGTGCACTCGCACCTTTCCTAGCTAGAGAGTCAGCTATTTCATTACCCTCCATTCTAGAGTGGCCGGGTATCCAAACCAGAGTTAATCTGTTGTTTTTAACCAGTTGTGTTAGAGCTTTCTGACATTTCCATACTGTTTTAGAGTGGTACTGATAAGAGCCAAGAGCTTTGAGAGCTGCTTAGCTATCTGGAAAATTTTTTTATTGATCTGCGCTTGGGATGCGTTTGTTCTAACTTCCGCACACAGTTCCATGGCGCGACCTTCCGCGTGAAAGTTGCATTAGTCCCAGGCTTGAAGAAATTTGCATCTTTGGGTTGCTCTAGTTCCTTCGGCAGTTTTGGAGCTGTCTGCAGAGTGGCCGGATATCCAAACCAGAGTTAATCTGTTGTTTTTAACCAGTTGTGTTAGAGCTCTCTGACATTTCCATGCCGCTTTAGAGTGGTAACGATAAGAGCCGAGACTTTTGAAAGTTGCTTAGATATCTGAAAAGATTTTTTTTGATCCTCGCTTGGGATGCGTTTTTTGTAGCATCCATACACAGTTCAACGGAGTGAAATTCCGCATGAAAGATAGTTGCATTAGTCCCAGGCTTGAAGAAATTTGCATATTTGGGTTGCTTTAGTTCCTTCGGCAGTTTTAGAGTTGTCTGTAAACCAGCAGCTGTCCGCCTCTAATAGGTCGGTCTTATTCTAATTCCATTCATCTCTTCCAGGAAATAGGATGTTATAGGGTAGTGCATGGTTGGTTGTGGTAGATATGACATCAGATACCATTCCTAGAATGATATGACTTTCCATGTAATCCAGCAGTCTATTGCGTTCCATAATGTAGGTACAACATGTCCATAGGGACTGCCCTTTTTTGTGGATTACCTTTTCCAGTTGGAAGTTCAAGTTCAGTAATTTATCTAGTGTAATGTCTAGATATTTCACTTTCTCTGCAAATAAAATGGTGTCACTAGATAGGGTAGTTGATTTTAGATTATCTTTCCTTTTTCTGGTAAATGATACTGCTGTCGTCTTGAGAGGATTCACAGACATTTATTCTCTCACTACTAGCTGTGTTCGATACATTTGAATCGTATATTAATTGTATTACCATCATTATGACGTATTGACATCTTGCACAAAACCAATATTCAATACTGTCTCCTCTACTCCAAATGTACGAGTTCGAACAACGCTGCTTCCCTATGTAATGTGGAATTATGAAGCCATGACATAAATATATTTTTGCACGAACAGGAATGAAACAGTATTTTACTGCTTCAAAACAGGGAGTAAAACAAGTGTTTATTCTCTTGGGATTTAAAGTCGTTATGGAAATCAATGAACAATTCAAACATAACGTAACGTCAATATTTTTATTATGTCAAACTTTTAGTGGCAGGAAAAACAATAAATTAAGAATCAAACATATAGACAACAAAATGTAAGTTGTTTTCAAAATTAAAATTAATATTAATAGCGCAAATTTTCATAATTCGTAATATTTAGCAATGTCTTCCTTTGTGTTAAACAACTAAAAGTCAAACAGAAATAAATAAAAAATAATGTCAAACTGACAACCAAATACAAGGATACCTAGATAAATTCGAAATAAATTACAGGCAATTATTATTCTTTAGTTTTACATTTAATTTTTTTTGCGATAAGGGTTGTGCCCGTTTGTGCAAAAATTTTGTATGCACTGCGGGAGTAAAGTGTGTTTTAGGGACTAAAACATGAATGTCTCCCTTACTCTGTTCGGGAACACTATTCATTCAGGAACTAAAACACTCATTTTATTCCCTTGGTGCATAAATAATTATCTATTTGTGTTAACTGGGACAAAATTATTATTTTCCAGATATACCAAACAACACAAGCCCTGTGCTGTGTGACGTTTTCGGTTTTCATTGGTATACATCGGATTAGAACTGTACAAATGTAGAAATATATACACATATGTCAATCTTTTGAATTACATTTTTAATAAGGTCCAATATAGTAATTCCTAATAGCTTAACACTATTTTCCCGCGTAATAGTCGAGTAAGAACTGATTAGTAAACTTTAAGTTTTATTTTTATCTTAATTTAACTTATTTGTCGAGAACCGTAGATCTGATTTTTCTAGAGCCACATGTGCTTGAATTTTAAGTTTTTGTATATCCTTTAATGAATTCTTGAGGGTTAAGTCATCGGCAAACAATGTACTTTTAATGATGTCTAGAAAAATAAGCAAGTCATTAATAAAAATAATGAAACAGTTTTGATGATGAGATCTTGGACAAAACCTTCTCCGACGAAGCATGCTTTAATCTCAGATGTTAATTCTCAGGATATTAGAATTCATAGTGCTGAGAAACCAGACAATTTTTATATGTCCAAGTACATCTTCATCCGCAGTTGGTACTTGGTGTGCCATTAACAAGAGTAGAATTATTGGCCAATTTTTTTTCATGAAACTTTAACCGGACAAAGATTTCGTAAAGAGATTTTAATCCCCTTCATGAATCAACCTGATGCCAATGAAATGGCTTTGGGTTATTCCCAACAAGATGCTTTATATGAATTTTCTCCAAGATCATGTAACATTACTTGATGCAATTTCTTTTCGTGGTCTTTTTTAAAATATTCAGTCTTTCAAGTTCCTAATCCTAATACTGACCATCTGCAAGAATTACAGAGAAAATCAAAGGAGTCAACAATAATCCCATTCTTCTGCAAAATGTCTTTTTTTATTTCATTAAAAAGAGGGCTCTAGCAAGGTAGTGCACTTTCAGTACCTTTTGTAAATATGTTGCATTTTTATTAAGAAAAAGAAAAGTTCTCTTTCATTAAAGTTTTATTAATTCGTGTGTAATGATATGTAAGAAAAATAATAACCTAATATGATGCATCGTATGACAGCTTAATAGAAACCAATCTACGTTTTCATTTGCATGGGCATCTTGACGTCATTTTTTTTAACGCTATACATATAATTTTATTGAACTGAAATTTAATAGATTTTCTATTTCATATGGATCAGAGCTTCCCAAGAAATTATCGTAAGAAATACTCTAACAAAATTTCTATTACTTTACTTTTCTGAATAAGTTTTCTGAATTCTATAAACATGGAGTAACTTTAAAGATATTTCAGTGTTAAACTATTAACCTTCAATAGACTGCGCAGAAGGTGCTTGCCTAATGTTTACTAGCACTTATCTTCCACCATTGTTGCTAACTTATATTTATTGATTCCTAATTTCTTAAACAGTGCTGCCCTGAGAAGAACCAATTACGCCTCGTTCTAAGGATTTTGGCAATAATCTTTGTTCTGTTCTATATCGCTCTCTCATTTACTGAACTTCACATTAGCTTCACATATCCATTGTTTATAAATATTATTTACACAAATTGGTTCTTAATTTTTATTAGTTAAATTATTGAGATTATTCTACTAATCTAGTAAATAAAAGATAAGTACTAAGTAAAAACAAGCAATTCTGATGGTGCACTTTATTATTGGAATTTTTTTAAATGAGCAAAATTTATTGTTTTAATTACAGAAAATGCGATCTTTTCACAGCACTAGGAATAAATAATATTTTATTAGCTTTTTTTTGTGTAGATAAAGAAATATATACTTACTTTAGATACGGAATGTGGAGTTTGTATAAATGTAAGTTTATTTCATGTTAAAATATACAAGTATTTACATACGTCAATAGAAAGTACACCAATACAGATAATAACACATCAAAAATGGTTATACAATGATCAATGGAACATACGAAAATACATTAACGTTCCATAATAAATTTATTATTGCATATGAAAATATGAAAAATAAGAAAAATACAAAAAATTTCATTTGCATTTTAAATATATGGGGTTATAAAGTAAGGGGTCCATTTTAAATTCGTATATAGTTTTAAGAAATTATGCTAGTAGCAGAAAGTAAACAGAATCTAGTTGCCTCAATAATTGGATTTTAGTGTATCTATGAAAAACAAAAGAATTGTCGTGACAACTATTGATACAAGTGTCAAACGAAATAATCGTAATTTAGAGAATTGTTCTCAAAATAAAACTCACGTAACGTAAATTGTAACAATTTCAATATGGATCTGCAAACAAGAATTAGTTTAGTGCAATGTTATTATGAAGGTGGTAAAAATTACACTACTGGATTACAAAGATTTCGTACGAAAATGGGTTTGAGAGCAGGGCCGTGCAAAATGAAGGCGTATCGTAATTTGATTAGCAAATTTGAAAGAACAGGGTCTCTAAAAGACCTTCCGAGGTCAGGAAGACCTAGGACTAGTGATGTCCAAGTTGCAGAAGTTCTTCAGGAAAATCAAAACATAGCCAATACTAATCCGCTAGCAATCGGTAGTGTGAATGCGATATCAAAACGATTACAAATGCCATACAGCACGGTTTGTAAATTTTACGGAAAATTCTAAAAATGTATTCCTATAAACTGCAATTGCTGTTTGAATTAAAGGACGCAGATTTTGCTCTCAGGTACGATTTTTCATTACACGTATTGGCTCAGATGGAAATTGAACCCGAATGGTTATCCCGTATTTTATGGACAGATGAGGCCCATTTCTCTCTTAATGGTGGAATTAATACTCAAAACTGTCGAATATGGTCAACAGAAAATCCACATGAAATCGTTCAGCAAGGCCTTCATGACAAAAAAGTCACCGTTTGGTGCGGTCTCTCAGCTAATTTCATTATTGGTCCATACTTTTTCGAGAAATACAGAATGTGGAGGTCGTAACTGTTATTGGTGAACGATACCTGCAAATGTTAAGAGATTATGCAATTCCACAGTTGCAAAACGAGCACGAAGAAATTGAAAACATGATTTTTATGCAGGATGAAGCACCTCCGCACATTTACCGACCAGTTAAAGAATTGTTAAGTGCGGTTTTTCAAGATCGTGTTATAAGCAGATATTTTGCAAATTCATGGCCACCAAGATCGCCTGATATTAACCCAGCGGATTATTGGCTCTGGGGTTATTTAAAAAATTTGGTGTTTAGAACACGGCCAACAACGCTGGAGGAATTAAAGGACAGTATTAGAGAGCAAATTCGTGCAATTCAATCAGAAATGTTGAATAGTGCTGTATACAATTTGGAGGAACGGTTGGTAATTTTACAACAACAATGGAGGTCATATCGAGCATTTACGGTAACTAGTGTTTGATATCAGAAATCCCATTATGTAAGCAACTAGATTCCATTTACTTTTTGTTATTAATTTGATTTGTTAAGAATATCTAATAAGTTGAAATATATCCCTTACTTTATAATCACCCGTTACATAGAAGATACATAAAAGAAAACAATATTATAAACTATACAAACCTGTAAGAAACAATTGTACAATTTTCAAAGAAACACGAAAAATACATCAAGGGTACATAGTACACTTTAAATTAAAATACAAAATTTTCACAATCTAGGTATTCCTCAATGCTATCAAAAGCACTCTTAATAAGGTACTCTTTTATTGAAGACTTGAATCTACACATAGGTAATTGTGCTACATGTTCAGGTAATAAATTAAAAAATATAGGACCAAAATAATTCCGCCATTGACGACTGGCTTTAAGTCTTAGCATATTAATCCTGATTTTGGTATTATTTCTTGTGTTATAAGAATGAAACGAATTTTGAAATATGTATAAATGAAGATTTTCTTTAGTAAAAATTAGGCAGGTATATATATACAGACTAGGAACTCTTAGTAATCTTTTCTCAATAAAATTTACGTACATCCTTCCTATGAGAAGATGAGGTTATTACATGGACAGCTTTGCGCTGTAATCTAAACTCTCGTTCAGCACTGGAAGAATGACTCCAACATATTAATGCATATGTCATATGTGACATTATTAGTGAGTGGTAGAACAATATTACCAATCAGGGATACTACTAACCAAATTACGTAAAGCATAAATATTTTTTGAAATTTTATTTGAAATGTGAGCTACATGAGATGTCCAGCTAAGTTTAGAGTCCAAATGTATACCTAAAAATTTAATATATGGAGGGTTTTCAAAATTTGTCATCTCCCTGTAGAAAAAAATAACTTGTTTAGTCTCTTGTGCATTTAAGCAGAGCTCAATTGAGGCGAACCACTCACTAGTCTTCGACTGTGTGACTTCGAAATATCTTTTCAGATTTAACAAATTTTTATTATTGTCAGTCAGTGTGTTATCAAAAGTGTCAGGATAATACTCGGAAATCACTCATCAATATTATTTATATATATAAAAGGAATAAGGTAGGCCCGAGCAAGATCCCTGGGGGACTCCACGGATTACCTCACATCCATCAGATGAAGCGCCATTTACATGGTTATATTGGGTTCTATTTATTAAAAATAGGATTGCATTAAATTGAGACTTACAGCATTAAAATTGTAACTTAATCTCATTTTGTCTAACAAAATTTCTTGGGACACACAATTGAAGGCTTTATTTTATTGATTTATAAAAAATAAGTTATTCTGTGAAACAAAGAAATGACATATTTGTCTTTTTAGGATTATTTCCAAGACCTTGGCGAGAATTGGCATGAATCGTCTGAAATTGTTTAGTGTATTTAAGTCGCCGCCCTTGTGAATAGGTGTTAACTTGGCGATTTTAATGACAGATGGAAAAATTCCCGATTTAATTGACTGGTTTATCAACTTAGTGAAGGGAACTAGAATTACCTTTTTTATACTTTTTATGAGCTGTACATTCATTCATAAAAATTCCGACTATTTTTATTTTTTAAACTGGTAAGGACATTTCTTACTTCAATGGGACTGACCTCTTTAAAGGCAAATTCTATATCGGTTATTTTTGAAGTTTTGTTAACTTTTGTCTTAGGCAGGTTAATAACTAAATCATTTGGAATATCAATAAAATACTCGTTTAATTCATTGGAACTAAAATTGAATCTCGTGTTCTTAGGTCTAATATTATTTCGATGGATATTAATAACATCCCAATAAGATTTTGCAGAACGATTTAATTTTTTAATATGATTTGAATAATACTCTTTTTTGGTCTGAACAATTTCATGTCTATATTTGTTACGAAGAGTTGTAATAATCACTTTTAAGCACAAGTTGGAAAAATGGAAGTGCGTATCATTTAAAAAGTTTAAATGCTTTTTAATTTTGGAGTAAACCAGCAAAGAGACAGGTTTTATTTGAGACGGTTTTCTGATTTTCTGGAAACACTATCATCATGTATTGAGTTATAGGTTTATGAAAGCACTGAACTTAGAGTCGATATCAATATTGACTTCATGAAGTATATTATTCATTTTTCTCACATACTCTGTTATATACATAATTACTGTTTTATTACATTTGTCGGCTGTTAGTATAAAAATATTCGAATTTTCTGTTAAAAAATTTTTTTGTTTCTTTAATGTAATGATTTAATGGGTTTTTTGTTCTTGTGTTTGAATTTTTTAATTTATTTTTATAATTTGTAAGTATATTACAGATTTTGTTTCTAATTTTGATTTTATTTTCGTTGTTAATATTTATTTAACCTTGTTCTACACTTGCAATTATTTTATCGATAGGAAAAGTATTACAAGGCAGAGAGAATTTTGGTCCCAGACTTAATATGTATTTTACATTATTAGGTATTGTTATTTTTGTTAAATTTTTAAGCCAATTTTGGTTAATTACAAGTGGTTCTGAATTGATTCTTATGTTCATTAGACTGTTCATTTTTTAACGTGTTTGATTTTTGAATTTGTAAATATGGTTTCTGTCTTAATTTAGTTTTTTGTAAAAGTCGTGTAGCTAAGTGTTGTCGTAAAAGGTCTTTAATTTTGAATAGTTTTATTACTCTTTCGGTTAGTTTGTTCTGTGAGTAAGCGTCACTGATACAGAGACTTAAACATTGGAAATGGAAAACTGAGAGTATATTAAGATATTTTGATTTAAGTTTTTCGATATAAAACGTGTTTTATATCGAATCTTAATTTGTAAAAGTTAGTAAATAATAATTAGCAAAAAAATTTTCAGTTAATATTATTTTTCATTCCACTCTATATTTTAACTTTTACCAAGAAGAGGAACTTAATTTGTTTTTAAATTATTTTATTCGACCCTAAGGGGTATTTCCACTATATAATTTCAATTATTCTGTTCTCTGAAGCCATTAATGTTTATTACATTAAGGTTTACAAGTTTCCTTACTTTGGATTCTTTAAATATGCTGGCTACCCTGATGACGCAATGCAAGCAGAAACACGTGTCGGTAGATATTTTAAAGTTTTTTAAAGTGAGTGTCAACTGGTGAGTAACTTGTGTTTTATTTATTTTTGGTTTTACTAGACAGAATAGTTGAAATTAAAAATAACATTATTGAGTCAGTTGTACTGAACATAATGTGCATATTATCTTTTTTGTAATCCAAGTTTCAGCGTTTTGGCAAATAGCCGGGAAAATAATTGTTTAAAAAGATATATGTTATACTTATCTGTGATAAGATTTGTAACAGTTAGTAAATAATAATTAGCAAAAAAGTTTCAGTTAATATTATTTTTCATTCCACTCTAAATTAATATTTTACAATTTTTGTTTGTAAAGTTTTATTTATTGCTTTATATTTATAAGTGCTAATAGCTTAAAATGTATACTCACAATGAAAAAGTGTTGCTAATATTTGGAGAAGCAAAAAAGAATGCACGTTTAGCGAGACAACTTGCATGCTGTACGATATCTGGATAGGGTAAAACTAGAATCCGTCACAGGGAAATCTTTAAATCGTACCAATTTTTGACACAAAATTGTACTAGAAATCAGAACATTGTACTAGAATGCTTTTTTGGGCGCATTTTTTTAGGAATTAAAAACGAATAAGATTAACCGAGGTTCACTCCTAGGAAACTAACTTAGTACAAAATACGATATTTAACACATTGTTGACAGTTTAACTAAAATAATATAATTATTTTGGTGACAAACAAAATATAATTATGTGAAGGGACAAAGACTCGCAGAACATCAAATGAAGACACAGCAGAAATAATGTTTTAGGAGTAGTCTATATTTTTCTAAAATAATGTAATCAAAACGCGTATTTTTTTCGCTAAGAACGCGTAGAACATATTTACTAAAAATTAAAGCTGATTGGTTGAATGCAAATTTCATCTTTTGTGATTGGTTAAAGTAAACTGCTTACGGTTAGAACATGAAAAATCGAGTGATTGACAGGAGATGGTAAGTGAATGTTTTAATGTCGAGCATTAGTTGCAATCGTTCATTTGATTAATGAAATACTAGGCATAGATGAGCAAATTATTATAAATGCTTTAAAATGAAAGTTTTCCCACGGGATCCTTAGAGAAGAATGAAATGGGCCGTCAAAGTACGAAGGAAAAATCGGAATCCTATAAATACTTCATATTTATGTGAGGTTAGTAACTGCACATTTAAATACTGTTTTTTGACGTATACTTAATTATTTCTTAATTTACAATATACAAAATTATTTAACGTTTCATCTTTGAATGAATTTTCAAAAGCTTAGGCTAGGCCTAAGCTCCTAATTAGATAAACGTTATAAAGCTTTTTTGTTTGCGCTACAAAAATATAAAATCATGCGGTTTCAAATAAGTTAGTTTAAAACAAATCTACACGGAAAAATTATACTTATATGTAAGTTAAAAAAAGTGACTCACATGAAAAGATTTATTTTTTTTTAATCATCATAGTACTATTAAATTATTCTTTGTTACCAAGTTTTCAAACAAGTTGACAGAGTTTTTAATAAATCAACATTGTTAAACATTTTTCATGCAAGGGATTGATAAAAATGGTACTTTTCTTTAGTTATGAATTTTTTACAGTGAAACTATAGCTTTTACAAAATTTGAAATTTTGAACGAAACATTTTTTTTCATTGCGGAAAACTTCTCCACAATGTGTAGAACATCCATGAATTTTTTTGACTTATTTCAATAGTTACAAAATGTACATAATGGGTTACATAAACAACTAAGAGCGTCAACATAGCTACTCCTGCGCGCCACGGGTTTTGATTACACAACATTGAGCGCGGCTCACGGCTAGACTATAAAAGATAAATATATACCGTCGCAGACTTTTTTTGGACAATTTTGTCCTCTACGACTTTTTACATACTTGTCCGGTCTACAAATTTTTTAGCAAAATAATCAGGTTGGTAGAGTCTGAAACTTTCAGTTTTTAACTCCGAACCACAACCAAATATTTTCAATCACCACCTAATTGCTGTCAACTTCTCACCTCATTTTCTTGGACTGCTAACCATCACACAATAGGATAATCATGGCCGCATTATGCCGTATAGTCAGTCTCTTGATTGAGGGGCTCAAGGTAAAACCAGATCATAAAACATTTTTACAATGGAAAGAAATTTGCTAAATAATGAATACGCTTTTCATCAAGAAAATGTAAAAGAATTAATAATTAGCAAGTGATGATGACAATATCACAAATATAATTAAGATGACGGAAAAAGATCATGAGCAACTTTCTATCATCATAACAAGTGGATATAAATTTCAAACTAAACAACATAATTAACTATTTTGAAGAAAATCCACAAAATTCTATTCGTCAAGCTTACTTTGTCCTCGGCATTTCAGAATCAACCATTGAGAGAGTTTTAAAGGAGAATAATTTAAATAATTATAAAATACGAAATTTACAAAAGCTCGCTGATAATAATGGCCAACTTAGAATAAATTTTATTACTGAAATGAAAGTAGTTGCTGACAATGAAAATAATTTTTGTATTCATATCCTTTGGACTGATGAAATTACATTTTTATATAATGGTATACCAAATCGCAGAAATCCCCATTACTGGACCAACGAAAATCACCATTAAATAAATCAAGGTTACCTAGGAAAAAATGTGTGGTGCGGTATAGTTGAACGGCATTTGGTAAGATTTTATTATTTTTGAGTTTTCTTATAGTTGTTAGATAGAGAACTTGCAGGTTTGTTGGAGTTAATTCCATTAAGAAATTTATGGTTTCAGTTAGATGGCGCATCTGCTAACAGTTTCCTAGTTGTAAGAAACTATTTAAATTGGCAATATCCAAATCGTTGGATAAGACTGAATAGTCCAATTCAGTGTCCTCCTAGATTACCGGACCTAAGTCCATTAGACTATCTTCTAGAGGAAGTCTCAAGTACCTAGTATATATATAAGGCCAGAGAAAAGTATAAATGACGTAGCAACACCGAGCACCGCTCGACTTGAAAAACAGAAATCACTTAAAAATAAAGTTTGAGCACAATGTACATCCTTAAGTTTCTGTTCTATAATTAGAGAAGGTGATTTAGGATTACTCTTTTGATCATATATTAATTAGAAGTCATTAATATATTTGGTCACAGTTTTTCTATATCAAATAAATACAATTATTAAAAGTAAATTCCAATCCACAAAAGTTAAGCACACTCAGGCAGTTGGAGTTATTAAGATTTAAACCTACATTAACCACCCCAATCACGTTCTAATTTAATTATTTAGATTGAGCCGAGTGAATTGATATTTTTAGAGGTGAAAAGGTTGTTTAAAAATTGAGTAATATTAGGAAGACTCTTTTATCGTATTAGAAATTTTAAATTGTGTTTTCGGTTAAGAATGCGATATTCTTGTTATTAATGGATTTTACGAATTTATTTTATGGGCTAATAAAGTTATTTTTAGGTTTTATGACGTTATAGCATCACTGAAAGCCGGTAAAGTGAATTATATGATCCGGTAAGATTATTAGAATATAAAATACATACGAATGATCCTTTGAATTATACCCAAAATTTTATTTATCTTTAGTTGGCTATGTATTCTAATCTATTCAAATTTGTTATGACTTGGCAACCAGACATATCTGCCTTGTGCAAATATTTTGTTTAAAAAGTAGTTAATATACAGAGTTTATCAGATAACTCGTACCTATAAACAGGTATGCCAAATCTGATAGCTACTAATATTAATAATAACCTTACCTTCCTGACAAATTATACTAGTCTGCAAAAAGAAAATCAACCAGTTGTCTGTTTCGTATAGATTACTAGTTACTAATTTATTAAAAATCTAATTACGAGCATAATTAGCAAATAATATGAATTAAATATCTAAAATTCTATGATTATTATATTTCAGGCAGTGGATCAAATCCCGGCAGCCAGATTGTTTAAATCCATTTTAAAATCCCGGCAGTTTATGTCATTATTTGAGGTTAGAGTGTTCTGGATGATAGTTAGAAATCTTCCGAAGTGCTATTTATTGTTCATTTAAACTGATTATAAATGTTGAATCATGAAGGTGGATGATAAATTCGTGACATTTAATAATGAGTTCAGGGATCATTTGGAAAGTTATAAACAACAAATTTTACAAACAAACTGAGTATTGGGTTCGAGACAATTCATAATTAAAAAAGATGGAGACCAAAGAAATTAGAAAATACAGTGATAGGTATATCGAAGAAAAAGAAAGAAAAAAACAAAAAATACCTTTCACAAAATTGAATTATCATGAAAAGATTAAAATAATGTTGTCATAAATTGCAAAAAATGACCCTGATCGGCGAATTGAGTTCTGTGAATTAATGACAAACAGAATTATCGCTACGCCTCCGCTTGTGAAAAACAATTGTTTTAGTGATGAATGTACCTTCTACATTAATGGGCGAGTTAATAAACATAACTGCCGTTATTGGAGTAATGAAAATTTGCACGTTTTCAGAGAAAATAAATGTGTGGGCAGGTATATTATGGGATGCCGTCATCGGCCCATTATTCATTGATGGGAATATAAATGGCAATATTTATGCTGAGATGCTGGAAGGAACCATCGAAACAATAATAGTACATGAGCTGGAAAACCAGAAACACGGGAATCTTGCATTAACTTGCTGCATTTTCAACAAGGCGGAGCACCTCCTCCTTAAGTACTCCTAGTTAGGCAATGGTTGAATGATCACTACCTAAATAAGTGGATTGGTAGAAGAGGACCAATAGAATGGCCTCCAAGATCACCAGACCTGAGTTCTCTGGACTTCTTTCTATGGAGCTACCTAAAGTCAGTTTATTAAACCGAACCTCAATCAATTAACGAACTACGACAAATAATTATTCAAGAGAGGTATTTGAAAACGTTCGACAGGAGTTTCAAAATAGACGATATTATTGTTTAGAAAATAACGGAAATCCTTTTGAACAGTTGTTATGAAGTATATTAAATAAAAAAAAATTTAAGTTTAAATCACTTATTCATGAATTAATTGAAAACTACTAGACCAAACTAAACTTTCTTTGGTATCGTTGGAAAGCACTATTCAATTGCTTTTCAATGAGGTATCACAAGCAGGGAGTTGCCATTTAAAGATTTTGAGTTGGTGTAGTTGGGGTTGAGGAGGTGGGTGGTGGTGCGTCACTTATTACAGAATTCGAATTCCCTCTTCATATCACCAAAACAGTTCCGGGCGATTTTTCATATCTTCATTATTATCGAAGATATAGCGACTGCAAGTTTTCAAATTATCACACGGTATATTGCAGTATAACTTTTAAACTACCGAGATTTTAAACTGTAATCAGACGATCCCGGCTGCCAGGATTTTAAGATGAATTTAAAAATCCCGGCTGCCGGGATCCGATCCACTGCCTATATATTTTATCCACGACTAATAATTCATGTGTCATTTATCACAACCAGATGCCAATTAGAGCATTGTATGCTCAAAGCTGGCTTACGTCAAGTCGATGTTGCTACAGAATTAGGAGCAAGGCAAAGCGTTATTAGTAGGCTTCGGAATCGGTCTTTGGAAACTGATTCTGTACAAGAACGGCCCAGAAGTGGTCGACCCCGATCTACAACAATACGACAAGATTATTATCTTCGACTTGGAATAAGAAGGAATCCTACCCTTTACTCTTCTCAAGTAAGAAGCATCTTATGTGCAGCACATTCCAACTAGCAATTATTGTCAAAATTACGCCAATTCGTCTTACGATAGGTTTCAATTTTGATTTAACCAATTTGGTAATAGGCAAAAATTTTAATTTATTTATTTCTAGCGCTTTTAATAAATTAAGTTTTTTACTTTTCCCACAAATATGTAATATTTTAGGTTGATGGTCGTCAGTTATTGTATGACCAGAATCTGTTAGGTGTTTATAAAAGTTGAAATGTTGTTTTTGTGTGTAAATATGTTCTCTATATCTTATCCCGAACGATCTACCTGTTTGACCTACATATGAGGCGTTACATTCTGGGCAATCTAATCATTATACACCACATTTTTTAGAGATATCCGTTTTTTATTTTGCATTGAAAAGATATCTGCCTATATTGTTGTTAGAATTAAAAAAGATGTCTTAATACTAAATTTGGAAAAGTTCTTTCTCTTAAAAGAACTTTACCGCACTTGTGACATACTACCTCCACCCACCAACAAAATGCTTATTTTACATGGGTGTCGTGTCACTTTGACACCCTTCAGTACAGTTGCTGTACTTTTGAACTTTTTTATTTCGGTAACGGTCTCAAGCGCCAGTTCCTGTTTTAAAGTGTAGTAACACCACTTTATTCTATCAGCGGTACGATAGGAGCTAGGATAACTCAGTAAAGAAACGGAATGTCCAGGCAATCTGTGTGTGTGGTTGTCGGTTGCGTAGCAATGGACAACTTCACCTTACCTGCCGAAAATAATTCTCGGTGTTCAAATAAACTTTATTACTTATACCTTTGCCTTGGGGGATGAGGTATGGACATCCGTTTAATTTCCGATATTCGATCAGTGAAGTTAAGCAGCACTGATCGAGTCCGGCAATTGGATGGATGAACGATAGCTCGTCTAACAGTCGGTAGGCTGTCAACAGACAATCCCGGAAGGCCGCTAGCCTGATGCAGGCGGAGAGGCGAGCCCGGGTGGAGGGTCGAAGAGACCTACCCAGGAGGTTTGCCACTCTGCTAGCGGTGCAGGCGGTGGGTTAGTTGACAGTCGAAGACCGTGGTTCGGAGTCCACGCTAAACTGTAGGTCCCTAGGTAAAAAGGGCCCATTGTGGCCTTCTTGCCTAGTAAAATAAGTAGCTACTACTACTACTATACCTTTGCCTTTAAATAAAAGTCAGATTGCAAACGGCACTTATTCTATTTATTCCTGATTGAATTCATAGAAGGAAAAAACCAAATATATAAATACAACTTTATTAAAGGAGAACAAAGAAAAACAATGTAAATACTAGTTTTTATCTACAAGCGATACAGTCTAGGAACCAAGCAAGAGGTTTATGATATGGTGAAGTTTCGGAGACTACGTTTACGGTATTTACTTATAAGCAGGCAATATCAAAATAATTACTACAAACAGTTATGAAAGCAATCTACGGTTACTGGGGTCTATGGCAAGCGGTTAGTGACCCTATGGTCGCTGGTGCTTAAGGCGGAATTACAGCAGACGGGCGGTGCAAAACTATCCAAGTGCTAGTGGTTACAGAGTGCAAGCGTGCCACAACGGGAGAATGTTAATCCAAGGACAGACGGTATATATGACTGGCTACTCGCGGATGTGCCATATCTGTGGATCAGCGACATGGCTCTGGTGAATACAAAATATCAAACGATATGGTTACGATATTTCGCCACGCGGCATGATGAGGTTACTTTCACAGTTCTAGAGAAAAACCTTACTCGTGCTGAACAGAACGGTTAGTGCATTACTTCCCACGGCACGGTGAGGTTCCTTTCATAGTTCTAGAGAAAAACCTTACTCGTGTATAATCTACTAATGAAATCCCGATATGCTTGAGCTGACCTCGTGATATAGCACTGGGCTTCAATTTACTCATTCGCGACTTTAAGGCACACTGTCCCTTGAACTGACTAGACCAGAGATTTGCGGGTGGAGTTTCGCACTAGGTATCGATAAAACGAGGGGTTATCACATTTATCTGCTAGCCTTCTTGTTTCACCACTCAGGTGTAGTGGCTACGGATTGACAATTATGTCGCGGGGCACGGTAAGGTTCCTTTCACAGTTCTAGAGAAAAACCTTACACGCGCTGAACAGAACGGTTCATGTATTACTTCCCGGGGCACGGTGAGATTCCTTTTACAGTTCTAGAGAAAAACCTCACTCGTGCGGTATCTACTAATGAAATCCCGATATGTTCGTAGGTGAAATAGATAACCCGGATTTACTTGATGAACCACGATATTTTCTTGATATCTCGGATCGTACGGTATTTGTAAACAATAAACGAACAAGAGAATATAGCGGAAATGCGGACACAAACGGCAAATGATGGAAATGCACCGCAATCAACACTAAAGCAATAAAATTGTGAATAAGAATTCTTACCACTGGAGGATTGATCGGAGCACACTGGAGTTCGAGAGCGACTTGTACGGTATGGTCGGAGTGTCTGACCAGTTGTCAGAAGATCATATTTTTGGCTCGTACGTGCGGTTTTATTCACAGCGCGTCGTAAATATATTGCAAGCAAGCTTGGCGTACTGCGCATAAACAAATTCCCTCCGTTATTTAACATAAACAAACGTTTAGAAAATATTCCGACGCCGGGAATCGCTTTCTCATAATTTTAAAACTATATTTACAAAAAGAAATCTTTAAAAACGGTCATGAATTAATATTTTACTGTAAACCCAATAATTTATTCCACAAGGTACTTAAACAAAAATAGAAGCGTACTCTTTTATCAGTAACAACTGTTCTCAACTTGGCTTTGAATTAAACTAAATTAAATTACTTTCAACGTCTTACTTGGCGGCTGTTTAGTAAAAAAACAATGAGTGGTTTATCATTGAGATAATAAAATAACTTAAGATTACCCTGAAAATAAACCGGTTTGAAACAATTATGTTTAGTAAATAATTGTTATTCCACATACTACATTTCTAAAAGAACTTAAACTCTGGTTCAAAACGGTTTTAACGGAAACATTCATACGAGTTATAGTATACAGGGTGTACCAAAATGAAAGATGAACCCGATTAAGTCTTATTACATCCGAAAATCGTCACCGCAAAAATTACTTAATTACACACTATTAACATACATACATTTCATTACTATATTCAGATCAACTCTCTTATTCACTTAGCAGCACTTTTTCCAAATTTAATATTAAAACATATTTTAGTTATAACAAAAATATAGGCAGATATCTTTTCAATGCAAAACAAAAAACTGATATGTGGTGTATATCGGTTAGATTACCCAGAATGTAATGCCTCATATGTAGGTCAAACAGGTAGATCGTTAGGGGTAAGATATAGAGAACATATCTTTTCAATGCAAAGCAAAAAACTGATATCTCTAAAAAATGTGGTGTATATCGATTAGATTACCCAGAATGTAACGCCACATATGTAGGTCAAACAGGTAGATCATTCGGGGTAAGATATAGAGAACATATTCATACACAAATATAACATTTCAACTTTAATAAACACCTAACAGATTCTGCTCATACAATACCTGATGACTATCAACCTAAAATATTACATATTTGTGGGAAAAGTAAAAAACTAAATTTATTAGAAGTGCTAGATATAAATAAATTAAATATGAATAAAAATTACAACATATTAAATGACCAAATAGATTTAAATAATTCTCCGTTATTAAATTTGTTCAGATAACCTAATGCTGTTAATAAAAATCACACTATGATATAATTTACTATCTTGAGAAATCCCTACACTTAAAAACATAACATCTGTACAAATTTGAATTATATGATCAGCCATAAAGTGACCCATCCTTCTATTCAGTTCAGTTTATATTTAAGTGAAAGTAAAATCTGTGTATAATTTAGTTTACTTGAAAATGTCCGAATAGGATGAAACTAGTTGTAAAAATAACAAATAGAGTGAAAATTAGACAACTAATAAAATGTGTTTATAATTTTTTTAAATCAAAATGGATTTTCACAAAGTAATTTCATTTTTAATCAACTATTTAAAATAAGTTTAATTTATTACCCATATTTATTTGCAATATACCCAGACAGCACAATAATAATCGCTGCATATTCTAAGAATATATGTTCAAGATATTGGAATATTCATAGAAAAGTATTTAAATATTCAAGATATTTAGGGAATATTCCTACAAAATGCGAATGGGAAAAAAAAATTTCTATAGAATATTTTCGTGAATATTCCATAGATAATTAAGTATATTCATAAAATATTCTAAGATTGCTTTCAGCGACAAAGTTGAATATTCAAAATGACTATATTGAATATTGCATGAACAATTATACTTCTGCACAAAATATTCACAGAAATAAATTAATATGCACTGAATATTCACCTAATATTCAGTTAGGTTATAGGAATATTCAGAGAACAATATACAGACCTATAAAATTATGAGAATATTGCTAGAGCATATTCTACAAATAACTAAATATATCTGTAGAATATTCTAGGGCCAAAGATTTGGTTCTGTAAAATATTCAAAAGGGACAGAATATATAAATTAGGATGTTCCAAATTTTTTTTTTCGAAATTTTTTTGCTTACCCTCCAATTGTACCATTTTCCAAACAAGTGATTTCCAAGTGTGAGCAAAATCTGTTAATATTAAGGAGTCATACAAAAGGCCATGAAATTTTCCATTAATATAGGAAAAAAGACAACTTTTTTAAATCTACGGATTAAACAAGGAAATGTGTAATAAAGATAAGAAACATACAAAAGTCCCTCATTTCAGAATCTTCATGCAAGGAACACAAATTAATTTCTCCTATACTTTTCTTTTATAGGGCCTTATAAAAGTGGAAATTGAAAAGTTATTATTGATTCCTATTCTTTGCCACATTCTGAATGAGGGATTTTTGTATGTTTTTTACCTTTATTATATATCTTGTGTTTAAAATGCAGATTTACAAGTTCTCTTTTTTCTCCATGTTAGGTTAATGGGAAATTTCATGATTTTTGTGTGACCTGTTAATATTAACCGATTTGGAGATAATTTGGAGTTCAATTTTGGGAAGTGGAACAAGTTTTGGGTATATGCATTTCGAAAAAAAAAAAAGTATATATAGGCGCCATAAGGTGTTAAGAGGGACTGTAATTGTTTCAACCTTCTTCATTCACATCTTATCGATAACTTGCTTCTTACTGGGAGTCCAAACCAAATTGTTCATTTTGAATATACAGGAGTATAACAGTAAGCAGTTACAAGAACCTGAAGGTGACGGGTGTGACCACAGCTCTTTTCAGGCCTCAACAAGTATAAGAATCTAGAAAATCAATACTTACACCATACAGCATCTATGAAAACGTAAAACCATCATATTATGTCTATGAAATTTTAAAGGACACAGGCAGCTTTAATACAATGTTTTCCTATGATTATAGTTTTGTGTAAAAATTTTTTTAGAAAACAAATATATCATTTCCGTAACATAAAAAATAGAAAATTATATATGGGATGCAGCAATCTATCTATTGTCACCTCAATGCTAAAAGCATACTTATTTTTTGTATTCAGATTTTTTTTGCACACTTTTTGGTACCATAGTAACTAAGCTGGGTTTGTATAATCAATTAATCGACTTTCTGAAAAATGTAAATTTTCGATTTGTTTTGCACGAGGCAATAATACACTAGTTTAGTAGAATTGTTTATATAATGCAAGTAAAATAAACAAAATAAATTCAAACAAATTTAATTCTATATTTACTAACAGTGTATCCTACATTTTTTAATAGTGATTGTAAATAAACTATTAAAAAATCCCATACCTTGCAAATGTATGGTATAAACTTAAATATATTTATTTAAATAAAATAAAACATGTTACTTATAACTTGAATTAAAGATTAAAAAATATGCCACAAATTTTAATCACACTAGTTTAGTCGATATCCTCATCCCAACAGTACCACGTTCAAATATCTAGGGACACCCTGAAATTAAAAAGAATTTATAATTTCTGAAAATAAGAGAAGTCAATTATTGTAAATATTATTGGAGATAAAAAGTTTAGTACTTTTAAAATACTCAAAACAGAAACAACAATGTTAAAACATTAAAAAGAATTAATTTAGAAACTCAGAAAAAGATTTTAGAAATAGCATACAAAATTTCACTTGGACATTACCAAATACGACACATATAAAATGTATAAATTTTCGGGTATTGATCCATACTGCATGTTGCTCCTTACTTTGAATACTGATAAGACATTTCGACAAAATTGCAATTGACATTTTCAGGCGACTGTTCAATCTGGTAGTTGGAGAGATCATCTATGAAGTTGCCAGAAGTAACATGCAATGAGGATTAATTACCGAGAATCCAATACTACATTACAATTCCAAAAAACTCACCTTAAAAAACATGTACATCACTGGTTATTAGCAGTCCTGATAACCCTACCCACTACCCCGCCAATAGTACCACCTCCACGTACATGCAATGTAGAATATGAAACAAACAATAAATCTATTAAAATGGAAATGGTTATCATCAGTACAATCGTACTAAAAGTAGAACTTGAGATTCGGGATGCACAAAGCAATCCGAATATATGTTATAAGTAGTGGAGTGGGTCCAGTAGGTTCCTTATCACACCGTCACACACTCTGTTTTATGGTATATATTCAATATATATGTCTTATGGTTTTGTACGAATCTCAAGTGTCAATCTTATATCGTCAAGTTGTATATAGTGAAGTTTCTACATGGAAACTTATTTTATGAACAATATAAAAGGAAATTAATTTTTATATGAAACTTTACTGCTTATTATGCTCGTTAAATAAAAATTCCCCTGTACAATAAACAATTCTGAATAAGATTGGCCCTTAAACATTACGTTACCTTGAGAGAAAAATTAATATTTATTTAAGCAAGTGTTGATTTTTTGTTATGTTGAAACAACATGAACGAGTGCATAAAAGACGGTTAAGACTGTGTACTGTACCACCGATCTTAGCTAACTTGTTTAATGGTTACGGAGACTGGGTAGGTATGTCAAAAGAAATTGACGCAAACTATTAAAAAAAATGTTACTTTATTTATGCAGTGTAACCGTAAAACTTAGGTTAGCTAATAAGATTGGTGGTAAAAAGAAAGACAACTAATTCTTTTACAGGATGCCACATGCAAGATTTGAGGTTATAGGTTTTACTAACTAATATTTTCATATTGATTTAATTACACGCTTTCTATCTACGAAAATGTATGCATGCACTTATCACAGTTTAAAACACTTTCCCACGTAACAACTCTTTCCAAGTGCGAAATAGAACATATTAGATTCACTCAGTACTTTCTGGAGCTGGGGCATTATCAAAAAACGAGAGAAAATAATGTCGGTTGACGAATGACGTAGAGTGGCGCGCGTCTGCCGTCTTTGTTATTATTTCATGGCGGTAATTTTAAATAATGCGAGATGTAAATAATCTGCTTCAGGGATTTATAATGTGTAAAATTTTTTTAATATGGGGTATAATTTTATAATACTAAATTTATCAGGCATTATTAAACCCTTTCTTTAAATGTTTTCAATTGTATTGTTTAATATATGTTTTGCACTGATGTATTAATTATGTATTATGCCCAAATAAACACATTAAGTAACACAAGAGTTTAGCTAATTTCCATGATTTTAATTAGTGGTTATCTTTAATAAATTGTGTTTATTTGTAACAATAAAATACAAGCATATCCGTTTAAATTATTCTATGAATAATAATTGTAATTATTCGGTGAATATTTAAAAAAATATATTCAGTTAATATTCTTCTAGAGTATATCCATTTCAATTATTCTAGGAATATTCTTATATAATGCATCAAAGATATTCATTTAGGAATATTAATAGAATATCATTTATGATTATTCAGTGAATATTTTAAAAAGAATATTCCGTTAATATTCTTTCAGATATATATATTCTTTTAATAATAGACGAATATATAGATATATATATATATATATATATATATATATATATATATATATATATTCTATTTTGAAGATTTACAGAATATTCGTGGAATGTTGTGTGCTGTCTGGGTATTGTTTGAACGCAGTAACTGTTATTTCATTTTCATTATCACATATTAATCACTGTTTTCATTACGGTGATTAGATGTTTTTCTTAGATATTATCTCAAATTGTCAAAATCTAAACCTAATAAAGATATCAAACAATTTATTTTCATTACCCCATTTCATCACTTATTTATTTGTTGAATATACAACCATTTTAATAGGTGTGAACCTAATACAGAATGGGAATGAAAAGGTGTATTACATAATGTTTTAATATCCATACAACAATATGTCATAGAAAGCTAATGAGGACAATTTAGGACATAATAATAAGAAGAAATTACAGTTCTTTTTTTTTAATCATTTATTTAACGTCGGTCTATTATTCGCAGATAATTTTCATGAATTTTACATATTATTTTGTATCCCAGGTTGATGTGTAAAACACTTTTTAGTTTATAGTTTATAGCTCGACTTTTGGTGTCTGTCTAAGAAATGTTTCTATATATAATTAATTTACCGAATATCTGATTACTATTTGATAAACAGACATTTTCGGTGGTATGAAGAAAGAGCCGAGTTACATTAATTAGGAAAAGGATATTTTGTCACTCCAGTTTTAACAGTGCATAAAGGAATGTAGACTGGAGGCAGTTTTTGTTTTAAATACAGATTAGAGTTAAAATTATCTCAATTTTCAGAGCAGCTGAATAAGATAAAGATACTGCAAGGCAAATCTACCAGAGGACTTTTGTATTTTGCATAGTAAATTGTATTAATTACCAACGTTGCAGTTGAGTAAACAATACTAGTGCATTAATGAACCACATCTGCGGTTTCAGTCTACTAGGAAGACAATACTGAAACTTGCATTGTTTTCTTATTTAGTATTATTATAGTAACTGGTGTTTATTTTTATCGGATGAATTGGATCATCAGAAAGACTTACTTTTAGCTTTTTAATAATAATAACTAGTCGTAATAACTGCCTTCGAACGATGATGATGTGAACACCTATTTGATTAACGTTTTATAAGTGACAAAATAATATGATAATTTCAATCAATTATAAAAACAATATAATAATACTGGCAATAACTTATTTGCTGTATTTTCTCAAGCCTTTTTTTTATTTACGTCAAGCGGTTATTAATTATGTTGGTTCCACGTTTTTTTCTTATATTCAATTCATATAATTCAGTAATAAAATTTTTTTTCATTATAAGCCCGCGCCTATAATTTCGCAGAACCTTAACGTTTTTTTTATGAGTGTGCGTAGCCGACTATGTAAATAGTGTCTAGACACTTGGTTATGAGTATCAATGGTTTGATTCCTTCTCGGGCGAATACAAATTTATTGGAAATGTTGTTCACGTTAAAGCAAGACATGTAATAGGATTGTATTCATGTTCAATAAACGTTTATTTAACAAAAAATTCACATGTAGACTACAGTTTGCAATTTATTAATTCATAACAGTACACTATAAGTTAGTTTTCCTAATCCCAAAGTATGCTTTAAGTAGGTTAACAATATTAACTAATATATAGTTGACGTCATTATCAAGTTTTAGTATTTGTCACATAAATAGAGAAACTTGTAGTTATTGTTAATATTTGAATTAAATTTTTAATAGAAAGAAATGAGATTTTTCTTGTTAAAATAATATTTTATTATATTATTGCTATTGTTTGTAGGTAGCCGAGTGAGTAAAGCGCTTATAACTAAAGCTGCAAATGGTCATAGAGTACAGATGTACTTACTGTCGCCGGCATTCACCTTGACCGCGAAACTCTTTCTCCAGTCCAGTCTATTATTAGCTTTCGAGTTGTGTACACGTTAAGTCACTTGGGCGTATTGCATATTGTTTTTGTTTTTATTTTATTTCTTGTACTGTATTGTTGATATAAATTTAATAATAAAACATGGCAGATGTACGCAGGGGTAGAAAACGGCCATTTGCTGACAAAGTGAATAAATTCATAGGTGAATTCCCGGATTTATTTTATGATGGTGCTAAAATAATTTGTAAAGTGTGCAAGCTTTGATGTGCTGGGATAAGCGTAATTGTGGACTTCACGTGTACACCATAAAAATAAAAAATAGCGTGCCTTCGACAACACAGTTTATGTTTGATTTACTATTAATGCTGATTACCTGTGATGTTCCGCTGCACATACTCGATAACCAACCATTTCGAGAGTTCTGGAATAAATACAATGCCCAGGTGAAGTTACCAAGTCGCACAACGTTATGTAACTATCTACCAACTGTACAGGTAGACATGGTAAATAAAATTAAATGTGAATTAAAAAATACACGGCTGTGGTTATCTGTTGATGAGACAACAGATTGTAAAAAACATTCTATTTTAAATGTTATAGTACGAATACTGGACCCTCTTAAGCCGACAGTTACTAGCTAGCAAAAAACTAAGTCAGTGTACTAGCGAAACAATTACCAGGGTGGTGCTGGAGACGTTAGAATAATTTGAACTGTCAAAAAGTCAAGTATTGATGTTTGTGATTGATGGTGCCGTGACAATGCGTTCGGTAGGCCGTTCTTTGCAAGAACAAGGTTGCACGTGTATATATGTTACGTGTAAAATGCATGCTTTACATCTTGTGGCAGAAAGTATTCGAAAAGGTTTTCCAGAGGTGGATACAAAAAGTGTTTCTTAAATATCCTAAACGTCTCCGTGCATTTCATAGCAAGTGTCCCGATATTCCTGAACCACCACAGCCGATTCTTACACGTTGGGGAACATGGTTGCAGGCAGCTTTTTATTATGCTGAATAGTTCCAACAAATAAAAGCTGTGATACTACAATTCAATCCAAATGAGGCTGCAGCTATTAAGGAAAGCCAGTCAAAATTCGAAGATATTTCCGTTGACACAGCTTTAAAAAATATTGCGAAGAACTATAAATCATTACATGAAAGCATAAAAAAATTAGGAAACAGTGCGTTGTCGTTAGAGGAGTCACTGCAAATAGTGGACGAAATAAATCTAGTGCTACACGCTATAGGTGACGAAAAAAATGAGCGCGTTAAAGAAAAGTACGCAAGTGTGTTAAATAAAGACACCGGTTTTACCAAATTAAGACAAATATGTGATGGTGCAGCCCCAGATCCGTTAAGTGCGTTCAAAGACTATTTTACGTATGCGTGTATTACATCAGTAGATGTCGAACGGTCGTTTTCAAAATATAAGAATATATTTTCACGAAAGCGAACATCACTCATGGATACAACCATAGAAACATACCTGATGCTACAAAATGGCTACACATCTTCTCCAGTTTGTGATAAGCAAGCTAGTTCATCAAGCTAGTTAAGAGGGTAAGTTTTACATACATTGTTACAAATTGTAACAGTTTATTGTTTCTCGTATTAGTTAATTTCGCGTACGCCACTGTCCCACGGAACGTTTTTGACAGCCCTAGTCATTATCAAGTTTTAGTATTTGTCACATAAATAGAGAAACTTGTAGTTATGTTAACATTTGAATTAACTTTTTAATAGAAAAAAATGAGATTTTTCTAGTTGAAATAATATTTTATTATATTATTGCTATTGCAGGTAGCCGAGTGAGTAAAGCTCTTATAACTATTTACTCGGTACCGAATATCGACGGTTAGAATCCGAGGCAAGTTAGAAATTTTATTTGTAATTTGTTTTGGATTAGGATGGAGGAGAGAACTGTCGATGCCCTACAGTGGTTCGGACTCCACGATAAACTGTAGGGCCTCCTCTCTCTTTACTCAACACAAAATCTTAGGATTTTCTGAGTGTTACCTCGGCGACTTGAGAAGCGGTTAAAAAAACATTTTAAGAAACATTTTCTTTTTTATGAAAACATACAGTAAAAGACATGGAAATGCTAGTAGGGGCTTCTTAAACTTCTAATTTTCACGCCAGATCCTTATATGGTTCCTCGCTTCATTATTTCTTATCAGTTTTATGAGAAAAGTAAATATGGCATACTCAAGTATCGCATGATTACGAGCCAGATATTCCAATACATCACGCACAATAATTTTATTAATTTGGCAAATAACACAAACTAGATATACGATTTTTAACCGTATGTATACATTTCTTATTAGAAATGTAAGAGTTTAATGAAATTAGATTGATTATTGTTTAACATCGATTTTATGTCAAATAATTTAATAAAAATGATTAATTATTTTAGCAACATTTTCTGGTGAACACATGCAACTAATATATATTATTCCCCTTAGTTTAGGGAATTCCATAAGTTTTCTTTGTTTAATATTGTCGTTTTTAGTTACTTTAATGAAACAGAAATAAAAAAAAACAATTATTACAACTTCTAAACATAATTAAGAGACAAAATATGAAAATATGTTACATGAAACACACGCTGTTTTTATAGATTAAAAATAAATTGTTTCTCAATAATTCATAATATTGTATAAAACTTATTTAGACATTTAGACCGGACAATTTCCGTGCTTGCAGGGCCGGCACATAAGGTAGTAGACAATAACAATCATTTATGCGGAACAATTAAAGTACATACTTCGAATGTCAACATTTCATGAAACCTCCTAAATTGTGTTCAAGACATTAGTATAGATAACAAGGCATGGGCCAAACGAGTCACATGAATCATATTTGGAATATGTGGATCGTAAAAGTCTGGTAGCTTTACATATATGCTGTACCCAAGGATTGATATAACAAGTTGTGTTCATCAACACAAATTCACACACTGATTTTTCACGTCCTTCATGATATTGTCGACATAGTTGTTGCTATATATGTTTATCCTCACGCCGTTTGTCTACACACTGAGAAGTTTGTTGATAAACTGAATACAGAAAAACACGGTCGAGGTCTAACTGCACACGAACTGTAATTGCCTATGAGAACTCAGACAGGTCGGTTGGGAAGCCGGTCCGGGACTCATGGAAATTGTGCACTATCTACTTATCACTAGAGATGGCAAGTCTTGTGGCTATTCAGTGCTGCAACGGCAGGTAGATAGATATCTGGTGAGGCAATGACCGGCTGGCGGACAAAACGAAGCGAGCCGCGAGACTAGTCCATTCTTGTGTGTCGTAGTGTTTACACGCTAATTTATTCCTCTCCGTTGTATTTTATGTTGTTGTATTGTTGATAATTTTATTTGTCGATATTAATTTAATAATAAAATTTGTCAGATGTGCGTAAGGGTAAAAAACGTCCATACGCTGACAAAGTGAATAAATTTATCAGAGAATTCCCGGATTTATTCTATAATGGTGCTACAATAATTTGTAAGGTGTGCGAGACAGACCTGATGTGCTGGAATAATTATGTAGACGTCACGTAAATACTGTGCAGCATAAAACTAAAAAAAATTGGGTGGCTTCAAAAACACAGTTTATGTTCGATTAACTGTTACTGCTGATTGTCTGTGATTTTCCGTTGCACATACTCGATAAAGAACAATAATTTCTGGAGTTCTGGATTAAATACAATCCTCAAGTGACGTTACCAAGTCGCGGAACGTTACGTAACTATGTACCAACTGTATGCGAAGACATTGTAAATAAGACCAAATGTGTATTAAAATATACACGGCTGTGGTTAGTCTTTGCTAAAATCTCGCTTACATATTTTAGTATTTCTCTACCTGGCACCGCCCGTGACTTGCGGACCGATTTGCCAATTCTATTTATTACGCTTATTATGATGCATACGCCTATGGTACATAGGCGGGACGCAGCACATTTCTGCCAACTGAAAACTATGTAAAAGAGAATTTAGTGTTCCCTTGTTCTATCCCTGTGATTGATGCTCTAAGTAAGTTACCAGATACGAAAAACACAAAGGTACCTCTCAGGACTTTGCAAGAAAACAAAGAAAATAATTTAAAAAAAATGTATTGGTGCAAGCCGCTACTTTGTGATAATCAGTCATGATGTATAACAAGAAAACACATTTTATTAATTACAATAAAATAATGATAAAAAACAAACACGTAAAAGATTTTTTCTTGTTATATCAAATAATTTTAAGTTAAGTATGGAGTCAACCATTAGTTCTTGGTGAAACATACTTAAATAAACTAGACTCAGATATTTAAAAACCAAATTCTAGTCAAATTCTGATTTAAAAAAAATTGTAGGTGTATTTTATTTTATTTCTAGAACATTTCTAATTTGTTTCTAAAGTTATTATTAAAGCTTTCATTTATCTAAAGGATTTATTCAAATATTGTCAGTCATCCTGTAACTTCAACCGAAAGTGTAATTAATTTATATTTTATGAATATGAAAATACTCGTCTCTTTCAGGTATCAAATCGGCCTAAAGCAGGGGCGTATAATATAGCATCCAAGTAAAGTGCCTTGTGACAAGTTGTTTTATGTGCTACCTTTGACATTCCAAACAATCCGTTTGTTTGTTGACCCATCCTAAAAGGAAACATAGTAGAATTTAGAAAATCCAATAAATAAAAATGCGATAAAGCTAATCTTTTAAATGCGACTAAACATATTGGAAATTTAAAAAATCTTAGTGTAAAAAATTGTGCTTTTATTGCTATTTGAGTGCTATTATTTAAGAGTAATATTATCTATCACAAACCAATATTTGTTTATATATTGTGAGTATATTTCCTGTAATACAAAAAATAATATTTTATATAGTTTTTTGGGAATTTCTCTCGGATATAACTAGTTTTATTTTTTTCTAACGTTTCGGTTTATTACACCATCATCAGAGAACTACAATTAATATAATATTTTAAAAACACAGTTATGGTTATTTTACATTACATTATTTACTTACCCTATTAATTATTATGTGTTTGTTTTAAATTTTGTTACATGATTGGTGTTACTTGATGCTTATTTTAACGCAAATGAATTATTTTAACATGGTATTTTGACTTTTAAAGCTTTGTTTATGTTGTAGAAATAACGTTGGATTTGTATATATTTCACTGTGGGTATTTTGCTTAAGTAGTGAATATATTTTATTTCAAGAATTATTATTTTGTATCGGCAATATGTAAAAATTGAATTCTTGCTATATAATGTACCCCAATCATTTAATTAAGTTAAATTAAGTTAACTACCTCAATCATTTATTTAAGTTAGAGTTCAAAGACTTGCGCGACGTAATGAGGCGAACGATTCATGTTACTCTTGAAGTTATGGTGAACCTAAGCCGTTATTCTCGTAGATAAAAAATGGAGACTATGGCGGCCTATTTCAGAAAGTGAGAGTCGAGAATCTAGTAATGTAGAAACAGAATAGAAGGTGACGCAGTAATCGCTGAACTGGCGGGGAGGGAAAATCCCATCTCCATCTTCAAAATGATGAATTGGAAACACCAGTTAAGGTTAGAGAGGACTTCCAACAAAGTGTAGAAGGGAAAGAAAATAAAGTTCCTCTTAGACCCTCTATGGTGCTACACAGATGGTTTTCTTGTAGCCATCGGACCGTCCTGGAAGGCAATGGAATCTAAGAGAGCTACGGAGACGTTTTGGAATGTTTGCGAAGCAGAAAGTGGTAACTTTGTGAGTAGTGGAGATGCAACGACTCTGGCTCACTCACTATCAATATCCCATCTTCATTACCATCAGTGCCCCTGCGGGCATGTACGTGGGAGGTCCTAGTATCTAGGACCTAGTGTTGGCATCGGAGGAGGGATGTCGAGTTGCTTTGACCTATTCCGTAGATGTAGATTTAAGATGATAGCTAAGGGGGTGAAGTTAAGAGTATTTATTTGAAAGAATTTGTTATTATAAGGATAAAATGGTTGTTACTATATGGACAGATATTTGTAGAAACAGGTTATATAAGAGCCAAACCACACGAGCATTAATTCAACGCACGTTCGACGCGCGTTGAAATTTCGCGTTGTAGAAATACATTGAAATATATTGTGCCATCCACACGAACAACGCGCGTCATATTTAACGCGCGTTAAAAAATGACAACGCTTGGTATCTCCACAACGCGCGTTCGACGTGGCAACGCGCGTTGTACAAATACGTTGTATTATATGTGAGCATACACACGATATTAATTTAACGCGCGTTTCAGTTCGTATGAAGACACGTTGCTAGTTAAGTTACAACCTATTTAAAGTACGAATTATTCCGTCTTTAATTTTGGTAAAAAGTTCATCAAATGTTGCAACTGACATACGAAAATAATTAAAAAATTTTATGGGATCTTCTCGAAGTCTAGGAAAGAGACAGTAGAATGCGCCCTCGCTATATCGTATTTCATTAATAGGGTGTACCCATCATTTTCGGTTTCTAACTCTTCTTTTTCTTACCATTTTTGCACTTAAATAAACAAACAAAACGAGCTCAACATCATCCATGGCTGAATTAACAATGATAGCGCGCGCTTAATGCCTATTCACTTATCTCGTGTGGATGGGCAAGCAACGCGCGTTACTTTAGCGCGCGTGCAACGCGCGTTGAATTAACGCCCGTGTGTTTTCGCTCTAACTAATTTCAAGCCGCCTTTCGATAAGAGCAATGTCGTGCGCTACCAGTGCTCTGTGAACGAGGCATTGTTGGTCGTTACGTAATCGCACGGTAACTGTTCTAGTGGCACCTTACCGTCTAATTACGTCAACCGAATGTTTCATTCGTCTCGTTCAGTTCTCTCGCCCGTCGGTTACTTTCCTCTACTATTTTATTTACTAAATCTTCCGTAAAAAATAGCTACAAATTTTCTAATACCGGAAAATGTTTGTCAATATTTGGAGAAGGGTCTTCAGTGTTTTCATACACATGAATTTGGGAAATCCATTCACGTAGAAAAGTCCAATTATATTCGGCAGGTTCCAACGGAATCTTATTATCAGTAAATTGTTGAGAAATATCGTCCACAAAATCGGGCAAAACACTATCAATTTCCATTTCATCCTCGTCATTTTTATCTGAATTCTCACCACTACTAAATTAATCCAAATTTTCATCTTCCTCCCTCATTATTTCATTAGCATATTCCTTCAGCTGTTTGTTGGATAATATTTCTTGTTTTTGAAATCAGATCAAATTTTGAAATCAGACAACATACCTATTTCAACTAACAGAAATCAATGCGAAATGCAACTATTCAAAACGATTATGCGCCGCCTATTCCCTTGACCTACCATGAGCCATAAATAATTAAGTGGGTTGGCCATTGACGTTTTAATACATACCAATACGATATAGAACATAACAAATAAATTGAACATGATCGCACGACAACCGCTCCACATGAAAAAATGCTTTTATAAAATTTCGTGAACCATTCAGTGGACACAAATTGTTTTGGTCTTGATAACACGGCAATCGTATCGAAAGGGTTAATTAACTTTTTTTATAATATTAGTATCTGACTGGTCGGGCTTATATAAACTTTCAATAGCTACACCCCCATATCCACCAATATCTATTCACATACCAGCAGTCATTTTATCCCTGTAACAACAAACGATCTTATTGGTCAGATACACACTCTTACTTCCACCCCCTTAGTTCCTCCTCCCCTTCTCAAGATGCTAAAACCTATGGCTTAAGTTCTAGAATCGCCGACGTACATGCTCCATGGAGCGCTGGTGATAATGGAGACGGGCTGTTGGTAGTCAGTAAGCCAGAATCGAATCCTACTATTCTTGTGTGGATTACGGAACATATCGGAGTTTCAGGGAAGGAAAAGATAAATGAAATGGCTAGACGAGAAGCCCTGTCTCGGAACCTGAACATATACTGAGTGTTGCAAGGAAGTATGTTACTACGACTCACAACGAGTGGGCTTACAGGACAATAAAGGAGTATTGGAGATTAAGTGGCGCCAATTTATACGCCTCTTTGAACTTGAACATTTCTAAAAACATGCAAGAATTAGTCTCCTGATAATCCGTAACATCTAAAAGTTTTATAATTATTGAGTAAACATGCATGTCCTATACTCGATATTCACACCAAATTTCTTCGTCCAAAGATTCAGTAACATTATTATCTTCTACTTTGAATTTTACTGGATATTTTTTATCAACAACAAAACTGGTTTTTTCTTATTTAATAATGAAGTTTCTGAAAGACACAATATAAGGGTCAGTTTTTAAATTATGGAGGAATTAATTGCTGAAACTTAAAGAGGTTATTTTGTGTATATAATAAAATGGATAAGATAAATATGACATTGAAAGGATATTTGATTTTATTAATTACTTGATAAAATTATTAAAGTCTTTATATTATATAATTTTTGGTTATTAACTTTATAATTCAAGTAGTAAATATATTTAGAATATTCGTTACCTTTACATTTCTGTTAACTTTTCTAGTTGTCATCAACTAAACTAAATTTTAGTCCCGTATTTTTGTCAGAGAATTAAGGAAACAGGATTCCTCGAAGTAGTTTGCAATAACAATACACTCTTCAAATTGAGTGTAATGTGGAGATTGTGAGTAAGGAAAAAGAATAGAAAGGACACAGATGCTACTAACTTTGACATTTGGTCTGTAAACCCATCGAAAAAATACGTGACCTCAACTTCAAATAATACACTTAAAGGTTATTTATTGGGAATGTCTCAGTTTTATAGTCACTTTTGGAAATTTATGCATTTTTTTTTATTAAAAATCGAAAGCATAATTCAACGCCTCGGCTAGAAGAATATTAAAAAACTTTACTTAAGATGTTATGTAAAGTTTTCTTCTCTCTTAGAGTAAATATTTTTTGTGTAAATTCATACTGTTGTTGGTTTTGTGAAAATATAAATATAATAATAATATGTATATTTAATTAAACAAAGTGTTTTTAACAATATCGTTAACATAAATTTAAAGGAAGATATTGGGCAGCAAATACTGGCAATACAACCTTATTATACAGGCTGTTTATTTTCTGAGGGCCACCCGCTTACTATTCACGGTGGAAGAAAAATTTTTGGATGAAATTTATTCAATTCTTATAAGCTAGATGATAGTGACCACATTTTCAATCCATGACCTACTTTGTAAGATATGATCAAAAAACATAAAAATTGGTAATACTTCAAACGTTTATATCTTACTTATTGGAAAAGATCTGAAAAAAGATGGAAATATAGAAGTTAATGGCAATGTTATAGAGAACAAAGTTGTGTGATTCAATTCTTTCCAAATCTTACTGTTATTGGTGTGCTCTCTTGATTTACGAAAAAAATATGTGCAGCTACATTTTCATTCACATACAATTCTCTTTTTTTAAGAGAAAGAAATAAAATTCAGGAAAATAGTTTATTCCGATTGTAAAGGAACACGAATGTTTTGCTTAAGTTTTCCTGAATATTATCGTTTTTAATGTGTATTGTTGGGTTCGTATTTTTTTATGAATTAACAGGGCACACCAAAAACAATGATATTTGGAAACAATTGAACCACACAGCTTTGTTCTCTATAACTTTGCCATTAACATTCATCTCTTTATTTTTTTTTTTCATATCTTTTTTATATCTTATAAACGTTTGAAGTATTTTTATTTTTTACGTTTTTGATCATATCTTACAAAATAGACGACTTGTTTAAAATTGATTTTCACTGTTTTTTTTTAAGTGTTTTTACTTTTGCTTTTTCACAAAGAAATCAGCTTATTTGGATCGTATAGTAGATATTATTAGAGAGGAATTTTAGATAATATCTTTAAATTTTAACGAGTTTACATTATCTTAACATTTGTTCTTTCGTTCCAGAAAAGTTATTGTACAGAAATTCTGGTGAAGGTCTTTAAACATAGAAGAGTGCAGTTTTGGTTAAATTCTGCTTCGTAAATTATTCGGAAATGCAGTTTATTGTTGACTCGAATACATTTCTAGTTCTACCGAAATTACATAATACATTACACAAAGACAGTTCTAATCCTATAAAATAGACGGCATGGTGACATTTATTGTTATTCGACTGCCCTCGGTATGAATAAAACAATACCGCCGACATATAATGACATTGCAAAATTTAAGAGAAATATACATGGCGGTTTTAAAAATGCACTCAACCAAACACTTTGTTGTTTATCCTCAGTAAAAATTAAATACCTTAGAGATACCACACCATCTAACGAAGATTAATGTTTTGAAATATACTGTTTATTACTTTTTTATTTAAAGTAAAAGGTAATAGAAAGAGAAGAATAGTATGGTTCAAAAATTAAACAAAGCAGGAACCAATACCATACGGTATGTATATTGAATTATTAGACATGGATCTCTTAAATGACAACGTTGTAATGGTAACCAGAGGCAGACAAGTTGTCGCTGATCAACGAATGTATTTTCCATCCAGCTGTCATGCACGATGCGATGCCAAATTTCAGGCTTCCTTCAATTTACTATATCTAATATTTTAATACACATAGTTGTACCCCAAGAAAGGAAACAACGATGCATCCACGGGCATTTATTTTGGAATTATTGCTCCTCGTCAGCACAGTGTAACTGACGTCTGGTAAGTAGGTCGCAGATGGGCCCTTTTTACTAATCCCCAGTTGTCCCCTCAGCCATGTACTTCTCTTGCTCTCTCGTCGAATCTTTCTAATCTTCTAATCAAGCTCAGGATGTCAATGCGAGGGAGCTCATCTGCTCCCTTAAAAGCTCCTTGCTACCGAAGACGCTCTGCCTCAGATGCTCGAACGCTTAACACTGCCACAGGAAGCAGTAAGATATATTTCTTCCACTTCCGCATCCTAGACATATAGGGTCTTGATCAACATCTACCAGTCTCCTGAGTCTGCAGTGACCTGTCAGAACTCCAGTTAAAAGATTAGGAAACTTTCGACTCCGGCCTAGTAATCAGGTAGATCTCGACTTGTTCAGCCCCGTCTCAAGATCCCGAGTTTGCCTACAGGTCCCGTAACCTGTCTTCTTAAGATGCCCAATATAGGCTTAAGTCTAGGCGAGGAGCCCTGACTCGTACCTGAGCCTGTATTAAGCATCATAAGAAGGCAGGTTGCGACAGCCCTCAGTGATATAGATAAACAAAAACTTACATAAGACTGGAAAATGCAGTACATAGTACTCAATTTATGACTTCATACAGTGATTTCCTAAGTTTTTTTGTAAAATGAATTACTAATACGATCTCTTGATTTTTCACCCTCAAAAAATTACGCAGTAGGCGTGTTCTACAGGTCAGAAAAACGTTATTCAAAATTGGACGATAAATGCAAATTTTATGGGGATGTCTCATTCTTAAGTGGGTCACACTGTATAAGGAATTATTTATTAAAAAGTAAACAAATAGCGATTCAAGGGTGAAATGGAGATCTCGATGTTATGTTAATTTTATTAATATCGTCGTATTATGATTAAATTATTTAGAAGAATGTTTTATAAGAGGAGTGTATATTTTTGTGAGTGAAAAAAAATCCAGCTGTGTAACAGACCCGAGCGAAAATGAATAATTTATTTAGCCAATCTTCATGTCAGCAAACTGAATGTGAGTATATTGAATTTGCAATCTGTGCAAATGAGGGAGCTTGTATATAATCAGTTAAGTTTCAGACTGCTCTAATTCCGCACCGGTAGTGGTAGCGAAGTCAGATCAAACAGCGTATATAATCATTTCAAGTCACCCTATTTCTATCAGTGACACCATCTTACCTTTATCGTTATCATCATCATCACCCCCAGCTTTGGATAGCATCTCTACTCACTCAGCAGATGTGAAGTGAGGGAGTCTTTGTTTGGTTTTACTTTAATATTTTGTAAATGACGGTGGCAAACAATGATTTATGTGGCAACTTAATTTAATTAAATCCAGAGGAAAGATTTATTTATGGCATTGCCGAACTTGTCTCTTTGAAGTGGCTGAAATGTACTTTGAGAGTAGTTGTGCAGCAGAAGTAATTAAACTGAGTGATAATCTGCAGTACAAATGCTACCAATGAATTTCTGGGCGTGTGTCAGTATACATATATATGTATATGAAATTAAATGGAAAACAGAAAAAATTTGTATTCCAATGTCCTCGACACTGGGTAAGTAAAAATATAAACACAGAATATATTTGCATCATCAATGAAACTGGTCATTGTACAAATGCAGAAACAGTGATTATAACAAACTACCTCTGAAGGGTTGATCCTAATAATTATTAAAGAAATTACTTAGGCCGGACTCCCTTGCAAGTTGGTTACTGTTGTCAGCCATAGACCAATTTCGAACTTATTAACCTTCATCAGTATAGCATACACATGATAGTGTATTTACCAACAAAATGAGTCGTGCTTTGGGTAATCCCAATACAGCACAGCAACATGAGACGTACCTCCCTCTAGTGGCAACTTAATGTAATCACTTCGTGTAGCCCAGACTTGGCAACTATATTAATAAAGTAAAGCTACAGCTTAGAAGTTCTTACTCCTTTTCATTGCTCATCTAAAGGCTTACATACCTATTTGGAGTTTCTTATTGTAATTATTGAAGATATCAAGTCAGCAGGATTGTTACTGACTGATTCTTTTGTTGAAAAAATAGGCAGTTTGACCTAATTTCTCCGACATCTGCGGTGCTTTTCAAATATATGAAGAAAACAATGTTTCAAGGAGTCAACGTTTATGTCCAGGTCTTTCTACCCAACCCAGTGATACCATCACCAGTTATGTGGGATTTGATTAATGAAGAAAATGCGTAGAACCTAAGTTAACTTTATTACTAGCTCTATGGGAGACTTGCCATGAGCTTGTAAAATTGTGTATATAGGCATGTGTGAGGGTCTGACAAGAATATAGGTCAGTTTTGATTTTTATACTGTCTTAACTGCCGAGCAGCCTGTAATGGCACCAGGTACTCTACCTTCAAGTTACTATCCTAATTATATTTTTTCTGTATTTTTAAAGAAGAATTGTAAAGTCTGCTCCTTTCCTTTAACTCTCTTAAAGAAACCGTAACACCTACTAGTACTGATCTAACACTGTTATTTCAGTGAAAATTAGGTATTTTGGCGACCATTTGAAATAGTTTGCCATTTTGATTTCTAAGATAGTATCTTTTGGTAATCTTTACAACGGTGCCAAGTGTATCACCAAGTGCAACTCCTATACCGGCCAAATATTAAAATATTTAAAACCATTTTTGTTATACTACAGTCACACAGTGAGGTATATTCACGGATAAGCCGGTCAAAACCCCAAATTTTAAAATCGGCAATTCAAATCATTTGTCCCATGAGTCATTGAGGAAACCTAGCTGACTCCTAGTTACCTCTAGTTTGCAAGGGACAGGGTTGCTACGTACCGATCCCTATTAGTCGATAGTTGAATGTTGTTGAAGTAACAGTTTCTTATCGATTATTTTCATATATTTAGACTTAAAAATAAACAGACTTTAAAGTCTGTACCTGGAGGTAAATGCTATATTATACTAAACTTTCCTTTATAGTAACGTAATTTATTGGTAAACATTTAAAAGTTTAATTGAACATTCGCGAAACGTGCCAATTTTCATGATATATTTTTTTTTTTCTTGGAATAAAAGTTACCGTCCGGGCAAAAACTTTTATACATCCTGTTAGTACAATACTTCAGCTATTCCACTGTAAAAGAAAAAATCCCGGATATAGCCGCATTCTGGAGAAAAAAATTAGTATTTGCGTTGTAACCGTTCAATTTTACTATAATATCCGTTGTCCTTCCTTCCTAATGGTGGAGTATTGTATATGTTCCAAGGAGGAGAATATTATTTTAAATAAAAGAACATTTTGGACGATGCGTTGTCATCTTCTTCACATAAATTTAAGGACAGATGTGAACACTTGCTGGCACATGTATCGATAGTTACTAATTGTCCGCCGCAAAACTTTCAGATAATTAAGCATAAGCTTTCCCATTTTACATTCGACTTTAAAGTAAGTGGAATGCTGCCCAATCGACCAAGATAAGAATTCTCACCCAAAACCAAAACTGGCTTGATAACAATATTACTTTTCCACTGTACGCAAATCCTATTTCATCAAGTTCGGGTGGGCGGCCTTTGGTTGATTTTCTCGAAAGCAGTAAACGTTCTAAACGTAGAAAAACGGAACTATTAAGATCACAAACAAATGTCTCTGAACTGGTGTATACCGCTCAAAGAGTCTTCGTGCACAGAGAGAGGAGCAGATAAACAAAAATTTCCTTCTTACAAAAAGATTCAAGAAGCAAAAAAGCATTGTTATCCTGAACGTGAAGCTATTACAATAACAAAAAAGAACGCTTCTATAAGGTTGCAGCCTCTATTGGATCACACAGTTAAGCGAATTGTGCAAGTAAAGGACCAAGTTTTACAAACACTTTCAAAAGAGCAACTTAGTAGCTTGGTATTATTGTCCAAGTGGGGGTGTGATGGGAGTTCAGGATAAAGTCAGTACAAACAGAAATGATGAAGAAGATTCAGATGCAAGCATCTGTCTTACTTCTTTTGTACCACTTCAACTTATAGATAATGAACCTAACTCATCCAGCAAAATTATAGTATGGCAGAACCCCCGACCGTCTTCTCCTCGTTATTGTCATCCCATTAGGCTCCAATTTGTACATGAAACAACGGATATTTGCAAGAAAAATATTATGTAGAAACTCAAATTCATCAACTTCCGCTATACTCGAAGAAATGGAAATCTTTATTACGCATACTCTGGTATTTACAATTATATATGGTAAAGTTTGCAATGCTGTATCCTCCACAGCCTCTACGAAAAATGCTATATGTGTGGTGCTACCTCGAAGACATTTAATAACATAGATTTAATGTTAAAACAGAAGGTAGGTACTTCAACATTCCGTTTCTATTTATCTACTTTGCATGCCTGGATACGTTTCTTCGAGTGTTTATTACACGTGGCATACAAACTGCCTATAAAATCGTGGGGAACAAAGAAAAAAATTCAAGATGAACTCAAATCTAAGTTGGGTCTCATAGCAGATCGACCGAAGCCCGGTTTTGGTAGTAATGATGATGAAAATACAGCCCGCCGATTTTTTGATAATTCTGAACTTTCATCCACCATTACAGGAGTAAACATAAAGGTTACAATATAAGGTTATTTTACAAACAATATCAAGTAGATACAGTATAAATATACAAATGTTTAAAATCTATGCTTTGGCTTAGATGTTTTTAATCAACTTTTATTGTACTCATGTCCTTATATATCAAGTCTTTCAACACTCCAAAGCAGAAAAGCAAAACCGTTCAACAAGGAAGTTGTGGTCTTGTTATTATCTACAGAAACTGGAATAGGTACAGCCAGCAAAGAAGATTCTGACGAAGACACTGCTAGTAACTATGAAAAAGACTCTGAAGGCTCTGAAGAATTTCTTTCTAGATTTTTTTTAATCGTCAGACATTTAACAAGTAGTATGCACTTTATAAGAATCTGAAGTTTTAGAATTTTAATCAGTTAAGTTTTGAAATTTTACTCAGTTCTCTCGATTTCCATGTCTTAAAAACCACCCTATTTCATCAAAGGGATTTTTGCACTATTTTCTCGTTAATTCGTGGCACGAATTCTATAAGAATCAGAAGTTTACGACTTTTGCTCAGTTCTTTCTATTTCAACCCTGTAAAAACCACCCTATTTAATCAAGGAGATGTTTTTCACAATCTTTTTCGTTCATTTTCGGGTCGAATTTTATAATCATCAGAAGTTTCAGAATTTTACAAAGTTTTTTCGATTCCCACCCCCTTAAAACAACCCTATTTCATCGAGAGAATTTTTTTTCAATAATTCGCGGGTCGAGTTTCAGAATTTTACTATTTTTTTTCAATTTCCATCCCCTAAAAGCAACTCTATTTTATCAAAGGGATTTTTTTTACTATTTTTGCCGTAATGACGAGTTCATTTTGGATCAGTTTTATTGCCAGCTTTTCGGGGATTTCGCCCCACTGTGAGTCAGCTAAATCTCGTTAGCTGGGTGATATTAACCTATCGAATCGCCATGGCTCAGTTGTTTTCTATATCAGCACTCTAGGGCTATTTCCGCAATTGCTTCATTTATATAAAATTCTGTGTTTTGATAATAATATTGTAAATTAAAGCTCTAAAATATTTAAGTACATTTTACCAATTTCTAATAAATTTTCCAAATTATAGATTTCCTATGAAATACTTACATCACACGGTCTTTGTATATTTTACTTTTCTTTGTGTGAGTTTCATGTTAAGTGGTAAAAGTATTTTCAAAAAGATCATTATAAATTTATTTAATACCTTCTTTGACGGAAATCACCCAATACTTCAATAACGTAAAACTTTTGAAGGGGAACGTAATACATTTCTAACGAGAAAGGCGAGATTATTTATTCGTTACATTCTGTTGAGAGCTTTGATGGCTTACAGAAAAAGAAACAAAAGAACAGTGAATTTCCATCATTAAATTAGCATTAGGTATATAACGGTGGAAAATGGTTCGGTTTTTACAGTATTAAAAATTCAAATCTATTCTAATAATTAAACGAGAATTCTCGAAAAGTGTGTTATTTAACTGAAGTTTCCCAAACCTTTTACTAGCAATAAAACGACTAGAACAATAGATAATTTATTTTTGCAGCCATTTTGAAACAGGATGAACTAATTTTAATATAACTTATTTGTGCATTAGCTCTAATAATTTCTATTTACACATAAAAGTAAAACAACCATTGGAGTATGTGTTTTTGTCATGTAGCTGTATACTGAGTGAACTAAAGAACATATGTATGACTGAAAAGATATACATATAAAAAATGAAAATCTTTTAAACCTCTCATACTATGAGAAATTGAAGGTGAACACAACCATTTCCTCCGATAGCTGAAGTTCGAACTCAGCTTTGTTCGATTTGTTATAATGATCATTGATCAATATTTGTTTAATCAATATCTTAAAATAATACAACTATAAATATGAAATAGAAAAAAGAATTAATTTATTTCTCTTACATCAAATTTTTCTTGTTATTTATTTAATTATATGCAGTACATTTCTTGGCTTTACAAACCTGCATTAAGTAGAATTATAATAAGCTCAATCCCTGGAGATTTTTCCCATATTATCTCACCACTTCAGTCCTACATTGTTCTACATTCGTTGTTGGCATTATGCAAATATTACTGAGGGCCGAGGCCTTTTCATAAGAATGTTTGTAGCAGGAGTTATACATGGAAATTTAATAGAATCATCTGCTTTTATTACGAAACACCAAAAAAGAGCGAAAATAGGAGTCGTTTTTATTTGACTCAGGTTACGTAAGATAACAATGCCGTCTAACATATTTATCTTTGTTTAAAAATTACCACAAAGATTATTTGAAAGTTATGAAAAATACGAACTTTTGAAAAATCCCAAGCGTTTTTTTAGTCAGATAATTGAGGTCTAATTTATAATTCACTATAAAGTACATGTAGAGGAAAAACATCTCTTGGAGCTGCGGAGGAATGCAACCGGTAAGCAACTTGGAAGAGTCCTATATGTGAAAGTGCATAAGAAAACTTCAACTAGTTAATTTTATACGGTGAAGAATGGCTGCGGCTGTTTATTCAATATTATAAAAATAAGAACATTAGTAAGGAATCTTGTACTGGAGGATTTCGAGAACATTTCCTGCCATTGATCAACACAGGTGCATATACAACAATTAATAGTATATCCTTTATGAGTAGAATTTCAAGAGTTAATAATTTTGAAAATTATAAATATTTTATATTTGTATACAGATCTGAGATGTTGTATTAATTATAAAATTTGACTTATATTTTGTTTTTAGGTCTTTTAAATAAATGTATTATCTATACAACTTGATGCATTTTATGTGTTGATAAATTCATAATTTTTAAATTCATATAACAATTTTCTGTGTTAATTTCTACTAGAATGTTAATATTTTCCAGAAAATTGCTGTTATTTTCAATAATCCACACCATTTTTTTTAATTACTGAATAAGTTGGTAGTGTTTCCCAACGGTGTCTTTGATTGTTGATGATTCATTAATGGTTATAGTGCGTAAGTGGATGAACGTTTTCTTAATGATATTTTTATTTTTAGTTGACTAGTTAAAAATCATTGACTAACATTTCGGAAAATATTAGGATTATTTCACTGTTAATAAGGACCCCAGTCCATTAATATATATATAACGGATCATTATAAAAACTTATGGGCAACAGAAAAGTTAATAATATATATTTGCCACGGAGAAAATACCACCGCATCTATAAAAATATAGCTTTACGGGAACATCATAATGAAATGCCTTTTAAAAAGGTTGAAGCTGCTTTGTTGTTGTGCCATATATGTCAAGATTAAGTCAACATGATGAAGAACAAACAATTATATGAAGCCCGGAGAAGAAAATTTAGGAACAATAAACAGCAGTTTACCAGATTTATGTTTACTGCAAATATAATATCAGAGAAAATATTCTTTCCTTTTTAGTAAATGCTATTTCTAAAGACAAAGAAAATTGCAATAAAAGGAACTGCTAGTATATATTGCCAACTTATGCGTTTGGGGGGTGTCAGTGAACGTCCCATATTGTGCTATGTACGTTTAATAATATTATCTCATGACTTATTAAATATTTTGGTTGCTTTATTTGAGAAGATCACTTAAACTTATGAAACTGAAAAATTTACTATTCTATTGCCAACGTTTCGTTTATACGTATTATCATGGAATTTGTTGATATCATAAATGCATTACTGCAATATAGCAGTACACGATAAGTCGTACCTAATTTTATATACGCGAATGAAATAACTTTAATTCTGAACTTGGTTTTTAAAAAATATATTATTTTCTAAAATTTTAAAAGTCCAAAAATTAGTTTAATATTGTACAAGTAAACTGATAGCGATCTGCCTTAAAAACAGCAAAAGATGAAACTGGTTAATTATAATTTGTCATGATATATATGCTTAAAATAATGCTGATTACAGCAAGCGCTGATCTTAGCAAAGATCATTCATTGTCTTTATATTACTCGCGCAAAAATCCAAATAACAAACTATAACTTAAAAATATATGTATTTGGAAATTTGTAATTTCACTACATATTTTTGAGTTATGATGGACACATGATGGTATGTGGCATGATTTAAATAGAGTTTTTAAAAACTCGAATCTCTATGAATAAAAGCCAGCGTTATGTTTTAAATGTAACTTATACAATACCATTAGAAAGATTTTTTTTTTAATTTTCCAACTTTTCTGCTAAAACAAAACTTCTTAAAACTCACTTTTAACACAAAATAACAGCCACAAGATAGTACCAGAATAGCACATTTCTACAAAAATTAAGTAAATAATGGGAGTGACGAGGTTTTCCATGAGAGAAATGGCGCGCGATGGAGTTTCGTTGGTTTTCATTTGTTTACAATTATATTTGGTGGTTTAGTCGCATATTAAATTTCGAGTAGCACGTGGATATCCAAGAAGAAGAAAATATTCTTTCCTTTTTAGTAAATGCTATTTCTAAAGACAAAGAAAATTGCAATAAAAGGAACTGCTAGTATATATTGCCAACTTATGCGTTTGGGGGGTGTCAGTGAACGTCCCATATTGTGCTATGTACGTTTAATAATATTATCTCATGACTTATTAAATATTTTGGTTGCTTTATTTGAGAAGATCACTTAAACTTATGAAACTGAAAAATTTACTATTCTGTTGCCAACTCTGAACGGAATTCGTTGCCGAGAACAAGAAAGTATTTATTAAAACTACTCGTTCCCAAAGCCAATAAGCCTAACATGGTCCTGTTCTACCATCAAACCAAAGTCATATATGTCATCGAATTTTCGACCCCATCGAGAAAGAAATCACCTTGAAGGAGGAGGAAAAGCAGACCAAATAGCGCGATCTCCTGTATGAGCTCCAAGTGCTGATCTCATTCTCAGGCCATTCCGTCAAGATGGTCGTCCTAATAAATCGGTGTATGGAAGGATATAGCATACGTTACTCTCGGAATTGAAGATCATACCGCTCTACTGAAAATCAATCGAGTGGCTGGCAGGCTAAATGTAGAAGGCGGTAATTCTAGGTTCTCTCCATCTGCTTAGGGCACATGATTCAGGAATCCACGGGAGGACTGTTCGACATCGGTTCTCCGAAAAAAAATCGTCTTTATATGGATTAACGTCCTGTGTCGTTTTACGAAAGTTATTTTTTTCAACTAGTGAAAAAAAATAACTCAATTTCACTTATAGGCCAGGCGACAGGTAGTTCAATAAGGAAATAATTAGTGGAAAGCTGGAAATTGCTTTAATCGCTTTATTTGGACCCAGATATTACTCTCCCAAGTTTTCCCCCTCGAGCGAAGTCGGCGTTGGCCCTTCTGGCCCTAAGAAAGTACCATTTTTCGGTTTTTTGCAAATATCTCCCAAACCATCAACTTTACCAACAAAATACCTATTATAAAAAATAATCTAGAGTAAATTTGATACAAAAATGTTCCTTACCGTTTGTCCCTAAAGTGAACTGTTACGATGCTACGACCCTTCAAAGTGGAACCCTTTTTGATTCTTGCGGAAAAGTTTTCGAAATCATATACCATAGCAAAGTTTCTACATGTTATAAGTACATTCAGTTCAGATTCAGTACATTTTACAAGTAGACTTCATTACTTTCTCACCGAGGGCGCTGGCAACACTGTGTACGTGGGGATAGTAACACCTGCAGATGCAGCTGGCTTGCCGCGCTCGGCCTCCCATACAGCTGGCCACGCTGCTCCCATACCACAGCAGTGTCATGAACGATCTGGTTGAGTGTATACGTGTTTACGGACAAAATAATCAATCAAGATTGTAGTTTGAGAAAGTGCGGCAATGGCCGCGGCTGGTACTCCTACCGTTTGTTTTATTTGTGAAAAAGGTTTAGAAGATGGAGACACAATTATAGTGAAGGAGAGAGGATTAAGAACCTTACGTGAAAGTGCTAAAAATCGTATACCAAAGACAAAAATATTGCCGCGGCAATAAAATCTTGGGAAAGGGCAACAACGGACCGAAGCTCGCGATTGTGTTAACAGTTCGACTTCAAGGTTAATTGTATTTTGTGAGGCAAAAATGCATCCGAAGAATTTTTAAAAAGTGTTATTAAAAAACCCATTGACAGTTGCGATACTGTTCATCGCGTGGAAACACTGCATTTCAAAAACACACTGGCAGAGAGAGCTGGTAAGCGTGATGATGCATGGGCCAAGGCTGTTACTAGGAGAATTGCACATGTAAATGATTTGGTCGCTGTAGAGGGTCGATATCACGGCTCTTGCGCGAAAACATTCTTCAAGAGTTCTTCCACATCGACAAGGCCACCTGGTCGGCCCGAAGATGAAAACGTCCGTCACTGCTGCTTTCGAGTACGCTTGCTCTTATATGGAACGAAATCGAGAAGAATGTCAAATCACATTCAAAGAGATATTCGAAGATTTTGAGGGCTATATTCCTAATGAGAAAACGTTGAAAAACAGGTTGCTTGGTAAATATGGTGCTGATATCATTGTCACAGCAAGAAAAAACAATGAATCGGTGATTTGTTTTCGCAACACAGGCTACAAAATGCTCATGGAAAATTGGTACCATTGTCGAAAGATCGATGATCAGGAGGAGCGTCTAAGAATTGTAAAAGCCGCAGCAGACATAATAAGGGAAGATATAAGATCCACGATCTATGATACAGAAACCTATCCTCCATCCGATTAATTTTTTGACGTTGTTGCAAGTGATGTTCCCCAATCTTTAAATTATTTCCTGGGAGAAGTCATTCTAAAAAAGAAACGCGCAGCGGAAAACACATGGAAGAAGAAGTGCACATCAATTGCACACGCTGTTGTAGCGGCAGTCAGGCCGAGATCATTTCTGTCTTCCGTGCAAATAGGTCTTGCGGCTGTTCTGTCACGAAAGTATGGTTCTAAAGCACTTCTCAATATCATTTCGGGCCTAGGATATTGTGCTTCGTATGATGAAGCCAGGCTGTTCGAAATCTCCACTATACAGCATCCTCAAAGCAATATAATTCCTCAGGCATTTTCGCAATTTGTTTTTGATAATGCTGATGTCAATATCAACACTATAGACGGCTGCAACACCTTCCATGCGATGGGGGGGAATGGTGACAAATATTTATAACATGTAGAAACTTTGATATGGCATATGATTTCGATAACTTTCCCGCAAGAATCAAAAAGGGTTCCACTTTGAATGGTCGTAGCATCGTAATGGTTCACTTTAGAGACAAACGGTAAAGAACATTTTTGTAGCAAATTTACTCTAGCTTATTTTTTATAATAGGTATTTTGTTGATAAAGTTGATGGTTTGGGAGATACTTGCAAAAAAACCAAAAATGGTACCTTCTTAGGGCCAGAAGGGCCAACGCCGACTTCGCTCGAGGGGGAAAACTTGGGAGAGTAATATATGGGTCCAAATAAAGCGATTAAAGCAATTTCCAGCTTTCCACTAATTATTTCCTTATTGAGGCTTTTTTTCGACCTGTCGCCTGGCCTATTACTAAGTACGTGTTTTATTTAAAATAAGATGTTTGGTGTTATCTTTTATTATTGTAATTAGAAACAGTTTAAGAGTGATTTACATACTATAAACAATTGTCGTAAATATCTATGGGTAACAAATTATGTTCAAAGTTAATCCCTTGCTGAAATAAAGCTTGCAATTAAATTTTTTCAGACAAGAAAATGTCAAACAGATCCAAAGCGTGCTATCACTTGGATTTTATTTAAACGTTTAAGTAACTTCGTTACGTCCTTTAAATAACTCCTACAAGGTTATCCTTTTCGTTTGGTGATAGAATCAAATTAACGATCCTTTGCAGAATTTTCGTTAAATGTTATTGAAAATGAACTGAAAACATACGATCTAATTTAGGACAGTACAAAGAAATGCCATTTGTCAACTATAAATATTTAATGGAGGGTCCCAATAAGAATGCAGCAATAAAGCTTAAAATGGAATTAACTACTGTTTCCTCTTAAATCAAATTTCGACTCTTGTCAGAATTGCAGATAACTGATCTTCTACGTTAAAAGGGTGTCCTAATATTGTTAGTGCATTTGTCCTCTACATTTTGTTTGTGTGCAAATTGAATATATTTGAGGTAAAGTGAATACGAATAATTTAATTTTGTGAGGCAATTACAAAGAACATTTCTTTTAATGCTTGTATAATAATTGTAATATAATAGTGCCCAACAACCAATATGTTTCAGTTTTCTATTACGTAATATTCGATACCCTCGTCATGAGAAATACTCATTACAATATGAATCAAAATTTTACAGGAGGCACAAAACACTGAATATATTTACTTTGTTGTTTAGATCTTTATACGTCTCAATTAGTAGCCGTATGAATCAAATAATCAAAAATAAATAGAAAGGTCAACTCTATCTTTGAGCAATGGCGAATGCTGGACAACGTTTCATTTATACATATTATCATTGAATTTGTTGATATCATAAAGGCATTGCTGCAATATAGTAGTACACGAGTAAGTCGTACCTAATTTTATATACGCGAATAAAATAACTTTAATTCTGAGCTTGGTTTTTAAAAAATATATATTATTTTCTAAAATTTTGAAAGTCCAAAAATTAGTTTAATACATTGTACTGATTCTGCGGTTGGCTCCTTGTGAAACATTATTAAATATATTAAATAAACAAAGAAAATTTGCTTTTAAATGTTTCAAAATTGTATTTTCACTCTACACGTGTTTCGGCTTTTTAGGCTCTTTTCAAGAGTACAGATGAGAGGTACTAAATTATAATTTGTGTTCCTTGCTTATATACTGAATGTTACATCTGGCAACTTATACTAATAAAAATGGTTTGAAAGATTTGGAATTATTTAGAAAAGTTAAATTACTTTATCTAAAATGTGGTGACCTACGAATATTTGTTGTTCATTTGTAATCGTTTTTTTATTTTTGGAAGCTTTCTTAATTTCTAATATTTCTAGTAAGTCTAATTTTTTGCTTTTCTTTTCGGAATGATATGTAGAATTACTTCATTCCGAAAAGAAAAGCAAAAAATTAGACTTACTAGAAATATTAGAAATTAAGAAAGCTTCCAAAAATAAAAAAACGATTACAAATGAACAACAAATATTCGTAGGTCACCACATTTTAGATAAAGTAATTTAACTTTTCTAAATAATTCCAAATCTTTCAAACCATTTTTATTAGTATAAGTTGCCAGATGTAACATTCAGTATATAAGCAAGGAACACAAATTATAATTTAGTACCTCTCATCTGTACTCTTGAAAAGGGCCTAAAAAAGCCGAAACACGTGTAGAGTGAAAATACAATTTTGAAACATTTAAAAGCAAATTTTCTTTGTTTATTTAAAAAATATATTTAGTTTAATATTGTACAAGTAACCTGATAGCGATCTGTCTTAAAAACAACAAACGATGAAACTGGTGAATTATAATTTGTCATGGTATATATGCTTAAAATAATGCAGATTACAGCAAGCGCTGATCTTAGCAAAGATCATTCATTGTCTTTATATTACTCGCGCAAAAATCCAAATAACAAACTATAACTTAAAAATATATGTATTTGGAAATTTGTAATTTCACTACATATTTTTGAGTTATGATGGACACATGATGGTATGTGGCATGATTTAAACAGAGTTTTTAAAAACTCGAATCTCTATGAATAAAAGCCAGCGTTATGTTTTAAATGTAACTTATACAATACCATTAGAAAGATTTTTTTTTAATTTTCCAACTTTTCTGCTAAAACAAAACTTCTTAAAACTCACTTTTAACACAAAATAACAGCCACAGGATAGTACCAGAATAGCACATTTCTACAAAAATTAAGTAAATAATGGGAGTGACGAGGTTTTCCATGAGAGAAATGGCGCGCGACGGAGTTTCGTTGGTTTTCATTTGTTTACAATTATATTTGTGGTTTAGTCGCATATTAAATTTCGAGTAGCACGTGGAGATCCAAGATTTACATAACAAGTAAGTTTAACCTTTATTCAACAGATGGCACTAAAATTTTAAAAACGGAAAAGGTGCAGTTATGAGTAAGCCTGGCCAAGCCATGGTAGATTCAGGGTCGGGCGCAATACCAATGCCATCACGCGCTTGTTTACGATGACGATGAGACGACACACTTCAGTTGTTATCTGTCGGTCGATGCATAGAGTACTAATAAAAAATAAATAATGTTGAGCGTAAAGAGTAGAAAACGACCGTACGCCGATAAAGTGAATAAATTTATCGGTGAATTTCCGCATTTATTCTATGATGGATGTAAAATAATTTGTAAAGTTTGTGATCAAGACTTAATGTGCTGGAATAAATACGGCTGCAAAATTCATGTCAATAGTAACCGGCATAAAAATAAAAAAAAATGGCGTGTCTTCTTTGGAACCTCAGTTTATGTTTGATTTAGTGTTAATGCTGATTGCCTGTGATGTTTCCCTGCGCATATTGGATAAACCAGCATTTCGGGAGTTCTGGAATAAATACAATCCCCAGGTGAATTTACTAAGTCGTTCATCGTTACGTAGATATGTACCAAGTGTTCGTGAAGACATTGTAAATAGGATTATATGTGCATTAAAAAATACACGGCTGTGGTTATGTGTTGACGAGACGACACATTGTAAAAATTTCTATTTTAAATGTTATAGTATATGTACTCGACTCTGTTAAACCAACATTTCCACTTTTACTAGCTAGCAAAAGACTAACTGCGTATACTGGCGAAACAACTACGCGGGTGGTGTTGGAGACTTTGAAATTTGACCTGTCAACAAGTTAAGTGTTGATGTTTGTGACCGACGGTGCTGCGACAATGCGTTTGGTGGGCCGATTGTAGGTTTTTACATGTTACGTGTAAAGTGCATTCATTCCATCTTGTAGCAGAAACGATTCGAAAATGTTTTCTAGAGGTAGATGCATTAATAGCAAATACAAAAAAGTATTTCTCAAATCTTCTAAACGGCTTCGAGCATTTCACACACTGTGTCCTGGTATTCCGGAACCACCAGAGCCGATTCTTACACGTTGGGGAACGTGGTTAAAGGCAGCTTTTTAGTATGCTGAATATTTTCAACAAATAAAAGCTGTGATACTACAAGATGTTTCCCTTGAAACAGATTTAAAAACTATTTATAACAATTATAGAGGACTACACGACGCAATAGAAAAATTGCAAAATACTTCGTTTTCGTTAGTGCAATCGCTGCAAATAGTGGACGACGTAAATACACAGCTACAGACTATAAATGACGCAAAAAATAAGCCCGTTATTGAAAAATTCGAGAGTATATTACGGAAAGATCCTGATTTTACCAAATTAAGACAAATTTGTGATGGTGCATCTACAGCTGCGTTAAGTGAGTTCACATAGTGTTTTACTTGTGCCTGTATTACTTCCGTAGAGGTCGAACGTTCTTTTTCAAAATACAAACATATTTTTTCACCACAGCGAACATCGCTTACTGAGACAACTGTAGAAACATATTTGATGCTACACAGTTATTATAGAAGTGCTCCAGCTTGTGATAACGACAACCAAGCTACTTCATAAATCTGCTTAAGAAGGTGAGTTTTGTACATATTTTTATAAAGTCTACCAGTATTAATAAAATTTATTTCCATTTATTTTATTTATTTATTTATTTATTACTAGTTATCACTTAGATATACAATGTACATGTGTGAACGTCATTTAACAGTTTAATAATAATGTGTAGCACATAATTTAAAGCGGACGAAATAGTACAAAAACATACATCACAATATATAAAATATTTTTGTTTTTATTATTGTACTTATTCAAGTATTATGATATGATGCATATCCAGTACGTCTGTGTAGGATTAATGACCTTGGCCAGGCTTAGTTATGAGGTGTTCGCATGAGGATATGGTTTTGGTAATAAAAATCTGTACTCTTTATTAGGGTATTTTAAAAATTTTGTAAATCGTGACGACGACGAAAAAATATATGTCGCTTATTAGCAACTAAATATTTAGTTTTTTCAAAAAGTTTGGTGTCCAGCGTGTGCTTGAAACCATCTTAAACTGATGGAGAACCACCTAATGATGAAATTGATAGGGTACTTGGTAAAAATCTGCCAAAATACCATCGAATCACATAAGTCAGTGTGGAATCTGTTTACGAAATTTTTCGTGCAATAAGCAGCACCTTAATTGTTGGTGTTTAACAAGATTTCGAAAGTCTGGGCCTTTAACATGAAGAAGAGTGATGGCTCGATGAATATAAAGAGATTATCATTAAAAACATTTCGAATCTAACCGCCAAATTAATACCAGAAACGTGTTTTAAAAACTGGAATGTTACGTTCAATTCGCTAACTAATACGATTTTTAAGCCGGCCCCCGATAGTATGCAAGTTGGGGTACCATTTAAATAAGCTTGAGACGTATTACAATAACTGGAAAATTGCAATCAACGAGACAAAAACTGAGGCAATAACATTTAGAAAAGAATTCACAAACATTAAAACTTTTACACCACTTAAAATAAACGACAAGACAATAATGGAGAAGGATGTTGTCAAGCACCTCGGCATGCACCTAGATAAAATATTTTCATTCAAACAAAATAGAACTACAGCCATTAATAAGGCCTATATTAGTGTAAACAAATTATATCCGTTAGTGAACCGACGATCATGCCTGAGTACTGACAACAAACTTCTCCTATACAAGACAGTAATAAGACATACGGCTGCGTTACCTAGATAAATTTATCGGTGAATTTCTGGATTTATTCTATAATGGATGTAAAATAATTTGTAAAGTTTGTGATCAAGACTTAATGTGCTGGAATAAATACGGCTGCAAAATTCATGTCAATAGTAACCGGCATAAAAATTTAAAAAAAATGGCGTGTCTTCTTTGGAACCTCAGTTTATGTTTGATTTACTGTTAATGCTGATTGCCTGTGATGTTCCCCTGTGCATGTTGGATAAACCAGCATTTTGGGAGTTCTGGAATAAATGCAATCCCCAGGTGAATTTACCAAGTCGTTCATCGTTACGTAGATATGTACCAAGTGTTCGTGAAGACATTGTAAATAGGATTAAATGTGCATTAAAAAATACACGGCTGTGGTTATGTGTTGACGAGACGACAAATTGTAAAAAAAATTCTATTTTAAATGTTATAGTATGTGTACTCGACCCTGTTAAACCAACATTTCCACTTTTACTAGCTAGCAAAAGACTAACTGCGTGTACTGGCGAAACAATTACGCGGATGGTGTTGGAGACTTTCGAAAAATTTGAACTGTCAACAAGTCCAGTGTTGATGTTTGTGACCGACGGTGCTGCGACAATGCGTTTGGTGGGCCGTTTTCTTCAAAGAGACGATTGTAAGTTTTTACATGTTACGTGTAAAGTGCATGCGTTCCATCTTGTAGCAGAAACGATTCGAAAATGTTTTCCAGAGGTAGATGCATTAATAGCAAATACAAAAAAAGTATTTTTCAAATCTCCTAAACGGCTTCGAGCATTTCACACACTGTGTCCTGGTATTCCGGAACAACCAGAGCCGATTCTTACACATTGGGGAACGTGGTTGAAGGCAGCTTTTTATTATGCTGAATATTTTCAACAAATAAAAGCTGTGATACTACAGTTCAATCCTAACGAGGCTGCAGCTATTAAGGAAAGCCAGACAAGCTTTCAAGATGTTTCCCTTGAAACAGATTTAAAAACTATTTATAACAATTATAGTGGACTACACGACGCAATAGAAAAATTGCAAAATACTTCGTTGTCGTTAGTGCAATCGCTGCAAATAGTGGACGACGTAAATACACAGCTACAGACTATAAATGACGCAAAAAATAAGCCCGTTATTGAAAAATTCGAGAGTGTATTACGAAAAGATCCTGATTTTACCAAATTAAGACAAATTTGTGATGGTGCATCTACAGCTACGTTAAGTGAGTTCACAGAGTGTTTTACTTATGCCTGTATTACTTCCGTAGATGTCGAACGGTCTTTTTCAAAATACAAACAATTTTTTTCACCACAGCGAACATCTCTTACTGAGACAACTGTAGAAACATATCTGATGCTACACAGTTATTATAGAAGTGCTCGAGTTTGTGATAACGAGAACCAAGCTACTTCATAAATCTGCTTAAGAAGTTTTGTACATATTTTTATAAAGTGTACCAGTATTAATAAAATTTATTTCCATTAATTTTATTTATTTATTATTAGTTATCACTTAGATATACAATGTACATGTGTGAACGACATTTAACAGTTTAATAATAATGTGCAGCACTAAGCTTACAAAATATAAGGAAATACATAAAAAAGAATTTAAAGGGCACGAAATAGTACAAAAACATACATCACAATATATAAAATATATTTGTTTTTATTATTGTACTTATTCAAGTATTATGATATGATGCATACCCAGTACGTCTCTGTAGGATTAATGACCTTGGCCAGGCTTAGTTATAAAATACATTGACAGGATTCCAACACATAATTGTTTCATATCTACTGCATCATATTAAAAAGTAACTTCTAAAAGGTTTAGTGACCTGCTATATATTGATATTACAACTTGGTGGGAATAGGTCACTCAAAACAGAAAAATTACTTTTTTAATTTAGTCAACGCTTTGCTAACTTTTATTAGCATCCTCAGGACTAGTTAAATTACGTTTTCTTGCTAATGATTAGTAATAAATTAAACAAACTAGAATTGGTACTAAACATAAGTTAAATACAACATTCGAGTAGAACACATAAACGGTCTTTACTTTCTTAATTAACCCTATGTTTTCTACCAGTTCTCGTTTGTTTAATTTATTACTAATTATAAACAAGAAAAACACAATTTAACTAGTCCTGAGGATGCTAATAAAAGTTAGCGAAACGTCGACTAAATTAAAAAGTAGTCTTTCAGTTTTTGATTGACCTATTCCCACCAAGTTGTAACATAAGGAAAAAGTAAATTAGCAATTTATAAATTCTCTTAAAATATTCCGCTACACTGTTTGGGTAGGGTAGCTTATATTTTGTTTCGTAATTTCGGTAGCAAGTGTATTTACAGGTCCGTAATGAATTTGTCCGTAATCCTATAGGGTCCTTAATGTTTGCTCAGGTCGATCTAAGCTAGGACATCTATACAAAGCCCTTAATCTCTTTGATTCAATTAGAATTCACTTAACGTAAATCCCACCTGGTAAGCTATTTGTTGAACTATACCTATAATAAACAATGATTGAATCACAAATTCGAGGTGAACAAACATGCTATTGTATTTGTTAACTTTTATCAAATAAATGTTTCTTATATGATTTTAGGACACCTAAGTTTATTTTAATACATAATTTTACAGCCTCCACGATGACAACGAAGCAAAGAGCAATTATTATGTTATAATAAAATAAAAACAGTTTTTTTTGGCCAATCTTGATATATCATCTATATGTAGGAAAATTCATTAAATATGAATTATATTTTATTTCTTTTATAGAATAGAAGTTTGATAAATATTTGATTTCTTGTATCTATAACATAAAAAAAGCATTATGTTAATCGATGTTTTTCATTTACAAGTTTTTAAGTAAAATATACGGGTGGGGCAACAGTGCGTCCGACTTCGATATCTCAAATTCTATGATAGCTAGAAACTTGATTTAAAAACATAAGTAAACTAGACAAAAAAGTTTATAATCGGAAATTGTTTTTGAAAATATAGGGTGAGCTAAGACGATTCTACAGGGTCAAGTAACATTTTTTTTAAATAAATGCCATGTATATCAGAACATTTTTTGAAACCTCTTTGTGGCATCCTTTCACTCCTGTATTTTTATTGACTTTCTCACAGCCACATGGATGTAATGATTTTTTTTATTGAAATTATACCATTTACACGTGTATATTAAAAATATCACTACAATCAAAACTACCGATTTTAAGAAAAATATGTTAGTAAAAGTTTGTTCGAAGTCAATTGAAATCGTATAAAAACTAAAAGCCTGCAAAAACCGTCGGCATCTCTTTATTGTACATGGGCGGAGGTAAATAGAAATGCTTGTCATAAGAAAATGTTATACCTTTTTGAAAATTGTATTAATTTTTATTATTTTTTGTTTATTAGATAGACTATTTTTGTTCATTTCGCCAATAACATATTTTTGAAATATTATATCAGTTTTAGATATAAAGTCTAAATATTTAAATTTATTGGGTTTAGTTTTAAAGTTAACCCATACTATATTGAAATATGTTATTGCTCAGCACGGACCAATGAGAAGGTATGAACATATCCTTGCCAGGATGAGGGAATGGGACAGGTTAGATTAGCGAGGGGCAAGGATGTTATATAGTGAAAAATAAAATTAAAGTTTCTTCTAAAATAAAAATAAAAATGTAAGTTTCTTAACCAAAGCAAAGAATTAGTACAACAAAAATAAATATTTGTTTAGATAAAACATAAATAAAAACAAAATTAAAATATGTCTAGAATAAAGTAACTTAAATTAAAATTTCTTGTCAACTAAATAAAATATATTCCAAGAAATGTAACAATAAAAAAGTAAACTTCATACCTAATATAATAGCTAAATATTTTGTTCTGAAAATATATGTATATTAAAAAAGTTAAATGTTAAAAGTTGACGCGTCCGAATCTTCACATTCTGAAGAGGAATCATTACCCGGTTGAATTATAATCGGCGCAATGGGGGGTAGTGTTGGATATTAATTTTCTTTATTAATTACATGCTGAACGCAATTTTTCCATACACCAGTATTGTCGAGGTCATTTATTACTTCTCTTATATGATCAACTACTACCGCGCTTAACGTTGGAGAGTCATTACATTTTCGCAAACGATCTTTTAAAGTTGCCCAAACCATCTCGATAGGATTAAATATGCAATAGTACGGAGGTAAGCGCAAAAGTGTATGACCGTGTATATTGGATAAGTTATCAATAATATATTCCTTTTTGAAATTCTGTTCTTTTGTTCTTTTCAGTAATTCTCGCTTTATTGGAACTTTTACAGGAATTTCCATATTTTTTTCTCTCATGAATTTTAAAATGTCTTCCTTTCTTGTACTGATGTTTGGTATTTTATTTAATATTCGCGAGTGATAAGAAGCATTATCTAATACAATTACCGATTTAGGCGGAATATTTGGTAAAAGCTGTTCTGAAAACCATTTATACATATTATAAATTATACGCCGTATTACATTTTTGGTAGCATCATCAATATTTTTTAATTTCATATTTTTCCTTTTCCTATTTGTACCGTGATATATAACATCTCCTTTTTTTAATTACACGATAAATTGTTGATTTTGATATTTTACGTTCGTTAATACGTTCTATTATTTCTTTCTCACATTTTTCACGATTTTCGCTTTTTAAACGTTCATATATATTTAAAATAATGCGTTGACTTTGTACGTGTAAATCTTTATTTTGAAACTCTAAATTTATTTCGGCTTCTTCGACAATAACAGGTGTTAGAAATAAAAATAGAAATCCACTATTTCACCCAAGAATTATATTTCTGTTAGTTAATTTTATAAAAGTCGATTTAAAACATTATTTGGCGATAGCTAAACATCAACTGCCTGACTTATTCCCCTGAATCCCCTGTTGGAATTTACCGAGGCGCTTACGTGACTTTACTCATTTAGTTAAAATAATATAATATTTCATAAAGATATCTTAAACATAGTATCATATAAATAAACATATATTTCATAAAGATATCTTAAACATAGTATCATATTACTAGCCGCCGTTATTTAAGCAACAACAATGTATATGTATATTTCTGCACTGCACTGGACCAATGTTATAAAGAACTAGGTTACATCATCGAGTCCACGTTGACTACTGACTGATATAACTCAAACACCCACCGACCAACCAGACTGACGAATATCCTGATCCCAGCCAATCGTCGCCCATCATCCTCAAACCAAGGCCAATCCCGGCACATCTCACAAATCCACGTTGATTGCTGAGAAACGATTTAACGAGTTTTTTTTTTATACTAGTGGGCCTGTCCGTTTTATTATCTTTAAACACGTGCAGTCGTAAATGGTTCATTCAGGCTGATTACATTGCCAGTCTCGGACTCGCCTGCACAATTTCAACTACCATTCGATTCTCGATACCATTGCTAAATACATAGGACGAAATATCAAGTTAAGTGCGCACAGTCCTGTGCTTTAAAACTGACCTATTTCAATTGACTTCGTATAAACTTTACCAATTATGAGAAATCTGTGTGATGACACTCAGCCATTTTGACTTCCTAAAAGTATAAAAGGATTTTTAAATTTACTTTTTGAACTGAATTTTCTCAATTTTTTCAAATGGAACACCCTGTATATTTTTGGAGGATGTGATGTAGGATTGAACAACAAACATTTTTTGTACGTAATAATAAAGATTTTAGAAGTATCACTACGGCAATTTTATGAACAGTAGAAACCTCATTTCAAAGATGCATAAAAATATGTGTCAATTAAAATGGGAGACTTTTTATAACATCTTCTCTTGAATTACAAAATTTTTTATTTTTATAGCTGAATATTGCAATTACGTTCAATAAACCGAAAATGGTTACAAATAGCCATATGAACGTAGATACAAAAAAATTTCGTTTTTCAATTCTACATCACATCGTCCAAAAATATAAATTTTGAAAAAATTGAGAAAATTCAGTTCAAATAGTTGTAAATTTAAAAATTATTTTTGGCCAACCTATATACTTTTAGGAAGTGAAAATGGCTAAGTGATATCACACATGTCTTATAACTGGTACGAACACATTTTTTCTTAAAATCGATAATTCTGGTTGTAGTGATTTTTTTAGTATACACGTGTAAATGGCATAATTTCAACAACAAAGAAAATGATTACCATTATCCAAATGGTTGGGAGACAGTCAATAATAATACAGGAGTGGAAGGAGGCCACACGGAGGTTTCCAAACATGAACTGATATACATGGCATTCCATTTAAAAAAATGATAGTTGACCCTGCAGGATCGTCTTGGCTCCCGATGCAAATAATTTCCGGTTATAGACTTTTTTGTCTAGTTTATTTGTTTTTAAATCAAGTTTCTAGCTATGATAGAACTCAACATATCGAAGTCAGACGCACTATCGCCCCAACCTGTATATTTTAAATTAACCGCATTTTAACTATTTTCAAATTCAATTTATCTGCTTACATATGTATTCATTTGTTCTTCAAACTATCATTTATAACTCAAAAAGTACTTAATTTTTATAACATTTTCAAAGATAAAATCACAACAGCTGAAAACTCTATTATTTTTTTTATTAGAGACATTTTGTATCTTTCATCTACATTTTTGTTTATTTATGAATTAAATAGTTGATTGAAGATGAAGTTACTTTGTGAAAATCCATTTTAATTTAAAAATTATAAATACTTTTTAGTATTTTTCACTTTATGTTGTTATTTATATAACTTGTTTCATCATATTCGGACATTTTCAAGTAAACTAAGTTTTAATTGACTTTACTATTCGGACATTTGCAAATTTACTTGAAAAGGTTCGAATAGGATGAAACTAGTTTTGTAAATAACAAGATAAAGTGAAAATTGGGCAAGTAATAAAAAGTATTTGTAATTTTTAAATTATAAATTAAATTAAATAGTATTTATTTGGATTTTTTGCATATTTATAAACCGATTAACACATTACTTGCACATAAAAACTAATGTTTAAGTATTCACCTTATAATTAATAGTTTTTATAATTTGAAAAAAATAATCAGATTGGATACATATGCTGGATCAAGAAAAACGGTATTTATTTCCCGTTGAGAAATGACATTTCCAAATTAATTTAAGTTAAAACTGTATATTTTCAGGTATCTTTAAAGTCAGAAATTCTCGAAACTCTCAGTTATAAGAGAAATAATTACTCCATACTGGAAACTGGAAAGGTCAATTTAGAAGTGGCTATTATTTATACAAATAATAAACGGTGTCTCAATAGGTACTTCGGGATTTAAATTTAACGCCATTTTTGAACAACTTAACCTAGAATTTTTATATTTTTCATGTGTCATCTAGAGACCCGGTAGTTTAATTATGGATCGTTTTACGACGGAAGAACGTGTTAAAATTGTGGAAACTTTCTACGAAAATTCAACTTTCTTGTGTGAACACTATTCGTAAACTTCGTTTGATTTTTGGGCGTAATCATGTGCCAAGTGACAACGCAATGCGCAATGTTATTAGAAAATTTGTGGTGTCCGAATCGGTTCTTAATTTAAAAATGCCAGTGCTCGAAGTGCTCGATCCAATGAAAATATTGCCAGTGTAAGTGAACATGTTGCTGAAAATCCCAGAACCTTAGTTCGTCGTCGATCTCACCAGTTAATCATAACGAAAAGCTCTCTGCATCGAATTTTGAGCAAAGATCTGGCTCTGCACGCATATAAAATTCAACTAACTCAAGAATTAAAGCCAGCAGACCACGGGCATCGCCATGCGTTAGCTAATTTTATCTTAGAGCAAGTTAGAGTTAATGAAGAATTTTATAATAAAATTATCTTTTCCGACGAAGCTCATATTCACCTCGCAGCTTATGTTAACAAGCAAAACTGTAGGATTTGGGGCCGTGAAAACCCTCGAGTGATTGAAGAAACCTTTACATCCTCTTCGAGTAACTGTGTGGTGTGCATTGTGGACTGGAGGTGTTATGGGGCCATTTCTTCATGAAAATGACGCTGGTCAAATGGTTAATGTCAATGGCGAACACTACCGCAATATGTTAAGAAACTTTTTATGGTCCCAATTAGATAATATGGATCTTGACAATATGTTTTTTCAGCAAGATGGCGCCATGTGTCACACGGCGAGGGAAACATTGACTTTATTTCGGACATGTTTTCCTGATGTCCGCGTCATTTTTCGAAATGGTGACATCAACTGGCCTGCAAGATCGTGCGATTTAGATTTTTTCTTTTGGATTAAGTCAAGAACAAAGTCTATGCAAACAATCCCCAGACAATTAATGACCTTAAGCCAAACATTGATCAAGTTATTACAAACATTGAACCGCAATTGTGCCAAAATGTAATTCACAATTTTGCACAAAGAATGGTCATCTGCAGAAATGCCGGGGGAGGGGGCATTTGGAGACTATTATTTTTAATACATAACTCTCATGTCTCTATTTTGTGCTAAAATAAACAAACATGTTATTTTTCAAAAATTGTTAATTTTATTTAAAAAGCAAATTCCGAAGTACCTATTGGGACACCTAATATTATGAAAAACAAGAAAATATCAGTTTTCCATATTGTAACGGTTCACTCTTAGATCGCCCTGTATTTGGGATAAAAGTTAATTTTATTTATGACCCTGTTAGTTAGTCAATTTCTAACTTGCATATTCGTATTGTTTATAGCTCGATATATTTAATGAATACCTTTATATCCAGGGGGCGCGAAGAAAAAGCCGAAAAATGAGCAAGATCGCGGAGAGTTAAGAGAAGAATCCGGTCCAAGGCGGAAGTGCTTGCAGAAATCTTTAGTCTTTGGTGCTACGCATATAAAATTTGCTGTGGAGAGATCCAAGGTGCATAAACTCTTGTAAGTACAGCGATTTTTATTTCAATGCCGAGGATTCCAGTGTAGGAAATATCAGCTGCAAATTACTTTTAACCTCACGTTTGATCCTGTGTATGAGCTGCCATTATTATTACTATGAGTTATTAGCACTTCCCTAATTACGGACAGTATTGCATTATGTGCTTTTCTTATCTGTAGCGGAGTATTTCTTTGTTTTGTATCGGTATTGTTATCTGTTCTGTGGCGGTGTTTTTCACTTACATTGCTATATTATGTATGTACGTTTTTCTGTTATCTTTTACCTTCTAGTTTACAACCAAATGCGTTCTTATGTAATATTTCACTTTTGGTTAGATTTTATTTGTAACTTGAATGTTATAAAATATTTAACTTGCTGTTGTATTAATATTTTAGTTATATTTCTATTAGTATAGACAATGTTTATGTTTTATGGTTGTAAAAACCAAAGTTGTAAATTTTTACTCAAATATTGAAAGTTAATATTGTAGTGCGCCTAATGTGCAATTATCGTAATTTATATCGTTTAGTTGTAAGTAAGCTATGGAGTTTGTTTTTGAACAGACCACTAAAAAAGTGGAGACGAGTGGAAAAAAAGGAGTTTTTTTTTGTGAAAATAGAAACCAAAAATTAATAATATTGTTTCTGATAAAGTTATAGATAAAGCTAATGTAAATGAATTACCCCAACAAAATCTACAGGGGATTATAGGAAAATTTGATCGATCATATATCTCTGCGTGGAAAGATTTGGGTGGGATTAATAGTAATTTTTCACCGGGTGGGCCGATCAATACCGTAACTTACATAAAAAAATTAAAAACTGTGTTTGAGGATGTAGGTGTTCCTGAAAGAAAACGTGTTAATTTATCTTTCAGTGTTTTTGAGGAAATGTTTTTAGAGCGTTACTGGGGTGATGCAGAGGAACGTGAACTGTATAAAAAAATTACATTTGTGGTGTACCAAAACGGCTGTAGAGCTGATTACTGAAAAATTGTTGCTGATGCAAAATATTTGTCGCTTGAGTTTACGGAAGCTGAGTTAATTAAAATGACAGTACAACATTTCTCTACCGAAATAAGGCGAGGCATTGCATTATCAGATCTTGTCACAGTAGAGGATGTAGAGGCGCATCTTAGAGAAATTGATAATGCGTTTGAAACGAGTGATAATAATCGTAATAATCACGTGTCAGTTAATAATAATTCAGGAAAGTTGAATCGTAACTGGCGGGGCAATAGGAACGTTTCTAACAATACAAATTTAGATCGGGTACCACGTGCGTCGGTCAGATTCAGGTCCCATGCGTCAGGAATTGTATCGTCAGCCAGAAATAATGCAAAATAGAGATGACGGGGCACTTTTATCTACCATTTTTGAAAATTTTGAAGGTCTTCTAGATGAAGATCACCATGAAATTAAACAGTTGTCTATTGTACCAACTATTCAGGTTCTTATAGAGACAATCCCTCATAGAGATCTTGTAGATTCGGGTAGTCAAATAACTTGTATATCGAAAAGTTTCTTTACAAAACATAAGGAAATTAATCTTGATTTGCCAATATTACCAGCCACTTGTACTACTTTAGTAGGGGCCCTTGGGGACAAAAGCCAAAAAGTACGGGTGCAAGCTTACTTGAAGTTTTGTGTTAAACATCTTTCTTTTTATTATGCATGTGTTGTCGTACCAAATTTAGTCCGAGATATTATTTTTGGATGTAATTGGTCACAAGATTATTTAATCAATATAAATTTTCAAGATCAACATATTTCGGATAAGAGTGAAGGTCAAATTGAGATCTTTGATTTTATCGGTGAACCGAATCCATTGTATCCAGTCATTCATGAGTTGTTTACTGATAATGACTATACAGGGTCAATATACTGATGATGAAATTCTGGAGTCTGCATCACAGGCTGAAGTTTTCAATGATGAATATAAGCAAAAGTTAGGCAATTTGCTTAAGACATATCAACATATTTTTTCAAACAAGCCCTGTAGGACAGATGTTTATACCCATGAAATTAAACTACATGATTATCCAGTGCCTAAGATACATAGAGATTAGGTTAAGTGGCAGTTGAACGAGATGATAGAGTGATGATAGAGTGATGATAGAGCAGGCAAGTACCGAGTATGTTGGTCCTCTAGATGTCGTGTAGAATAAGAATAAGTCAATTCGTATTTGTATTGACGCTCGATTTTTAAATAACCATATGGTGAAGGATCACGTATTTCCACCGAATCCTAGCGAACTTTTACATGGATTTGTAAATAACCAAGTCCTAAGCGCTATGGCTTTAACTGCCAGTTATTGGCAAATTCCAATTAAAAGGGAACACCAGAAATATGCTGTTTTTTCATTCAACGGGAGGACATACGTGTTGAAGGTGTTATCGTTTGGCTTCGCGACTTCAGTTGGAAGTTTTATTGTTGGGTTGACCAAAATTATGAGATTCGATGTGGAAAATTTCGTGATACCTTATGTACACGATATAGTTGTTTACTCTGATAGTCCAGACATACATTTGGAGCACTTTAAAATAATTTTTGAGAAATTTAATAAGACGCACATTACAGTCAAGCTAAAAAATCTCGTTTTGCTTGTCAGGCTATTAAATTTTTAGGACATATTATAACTTCTGAGGGGATAAAAATGGCTCCAGCTCGGGTAGAAGCTATTAAGGCTATTCCCCCTCCACGAAATTTAAAGCAACTCAGATCATTTCTTGGTTTGGTTAATTACGATCGACGGTTTTGTGAATGATTCTCGGAACTCACTTTGCCACTGACATGTCTCTTAAAGAAAGGTCAATGTTGGAAATGGGGGGTTAACGAGGACCTAACTTTTAAAAAAGCAAAAGATGCTTTTGTTAATGTTACGCTGCTTAGACATCTTGATGCAAAGCTTAGATACTACATACAAACAGATGCGTTCTGGTACGGGATTGGAGCATGCTTATTCCAAAAAAATACCGAGACCGGAAATCGAAATGTTATAGCGTATTTAAGTCGGTCTCTTTGGGCTACGGAGATCCGATATAGCACTACAGAAAAAGAAGCGCTGGCTATACTCGTAGCCTTACGCCAATGGAGAAATTTTGTTATTGGGAAACCACTAACCATAATCAGTGATCACAAATCACTGTCATTTATACGAAATTGTCGTTTACTAAATGCACTACTGGATTTTGTTTTTGCAAGAATATGATTTTCAAATAGAGTATTATAAGGGCACGGACAATATTGTTGCCGATACGTTGTCGAGATTTCCGTGCCAGGCCCTAGAAACTAATAAAGAAATTCTGAAAACAGTACATGTTGAAATTAATGCGATAATTTCGGAACACGTGCGGGAGATGAAACGAAATTTTAAAAACACCACCGATTTGCAAAGTTCTGATCAGTTTTGTTTGAACATTTAGACAGAGGTAGGGAAAAAGAACGGATAAAAAAAGTTATAAGAACTGGTACAGTATTTACGAAAATAAAATATTTAGGAAGGGTTCTATAGATAACCCCGGCAAGGTTTTCATTCCCAAGTCGATAATAATAGATTTAGTAAATCAAGAGCATAAAGATAATGGCCATTTTGGTGCAAAGAAATGTTGGCTATGGTTGAGACGTTATTACTATTTTCGGAAAATGCGTCAGGTTATTCGGAAAATATTATCTGGCTGTGAGACTTGGCAGAAAGTAAAAATTTCTACACACACTATGGGAAAAATGCATTCTGTTTTGGTGGAAAAGCCAAATGAATTAATATGTTTAGACTTTATGAGTCCTCTTCCAGTATCAAGAGGTGGGGTTACTCAATTGCTTGTAATAATAGATGCATTCAGTAAACACATAGCACTTTATGCGCTTAAGAAAGCAGCAGCTAAATCTATTTTACGTGTTTTAACTGAGAAATATTTTGTACAAGTGTGTAAGCCTAATGCAGTGTTAACTGATAATGGAGCTCAATTTAAAAGCCATCTTTCGCTGAATGAACTCGAGATCAGAACGTTGATGTACGTCATACTTCTGCGTATTACCCTCAAGGTAATATGACGGAAAGAGTAAATAGAGAAATTGGTAGATTAATCCGTACTTTTTGTCATAAGCAACACACTAAATGGTGTTATTTCTTAAAGAACAGTGAAAGATATCTGAATGGAGCCATTCATGATAGCACCGGATATGCGCCCATTGGAATTCACTTAAGGAGATATCGAGAAAATGTATTTCTGAAGGATATAAACTTTCCAGGTGTTCTTCCAAAAGTTGAAAAAGAGAATATCATTCTTCTTGCTCGTGAAACCCCAAAATCTAAGCCGATAAAGAGACAAATAAGGCATAATTTCAATAAGAAACTTGAATCATTTGAGCCAGGAGATCATGTGTTAATTAGAAGCCGTAATTTATCTTCAGCTGATAATCAGGAGATCGAGACATTTTTCTTGCTTTTTGAAGGTCCATATACCGTTAGATCTCGACAAGGACCTAATTCTTATGAAATTTATGACGAATCCTCTGGGATTTCCTTGGGAATTCATAATATCATTAATATTAAGAAATTCGTATCTCAAGTAGATGCTTACTGCTAAAGGGGTATAAAATTTATAGTGTTTAGTTGTAAGTAAGCTATGGAGTTTATTTTTGAACGGACGTTGTCAACAAAAAACAGAAGAAAGTGGAGACGAGTGGAAAAAAAGAGTAAACACAGAAATAGTATTTTCAGTTAAAAACCAACCCCATCGCTTTTCCAGTTTTTAGCATCGGACATACGTTATAATTTTTGTACTAAAGTTATTATTATTATGTGTAAACTAATAAAACTGGTGGCGCTTAACTAAAACAAATACAAAATATTTTTGGTTCCACTTGCCCACCCTTAGGGCCTTCAGAGCTAGTTGGGGCATTATTTTCAATAACTAACAAATTTCTACAAATTAAAGAATTAGAATATTGTAGAGAACCAGGCAGTTGTAATATGTTACCTTCATACCTTAAATATCTTCACTAAAATACAAATAATAGAAGTTTATAATTTTTATGTCTATGTCTGTACGTATTTTTATAAAAATGTTCGAAATAACCCACCTAATAGCCTGAATAGCCTGAATACCTCGAGAACTGTAATAAGAGATATCGAAAGGAACTTTGGCCGTTCAATATTTCTTGAAAATTGGCAAGAATATGCCATCAGACTTTTTTATATAGTGGAAAATGAATTTGAGTCACCCGGTACGATATTAATAATTTCATTGTCTCTTAAGGAAAACTTAACAGACGTAAATCGAAAATTTTTGGGCTTCTTTATTGCGAAATATTTCTTAAAGTCTGTTATTGTAATGAATATCAAGATTTAATTTAATAAATTAATTTATGAATCGTCTATAACACTAAATGTCAGAAAAACTAATTCTATGTTAGTTTGGTTTATGACCCCTAGGATGCCTAGACTTATCACAAATTCCAATAAAAATAAGTCAAGAAAAAAATGTATTTTATATGACGAAATTCTATGACCATAAAGGTTATTTTCTTTTATGAGGAATTGCTGCACTAGCGGCAATAATTGAGGCTATGGCTTAAAATCAGAGCCATGAAAAACAATATAAGGGGTCGCTGTGAACGGAAATAACTGTCCAAACAAACCCATTGGCGATTTGTTGTGATTGATTGATAGATACAAAACAAGTAGTAAACCTTTGATTTGTTGTCTAAACTAAGAGAATTGGCAGGATGCCATGCTATCTGCCCCTCAGTCTTATCAGGGCTTCGTTTGCTTGAATCATCTGCGAAATGAATGGTTGGCATGTTGACATTGCAAGTAATTTTATTTTATCGAACTCTTTTTATTCTTTTCATGTATACAATTTCCTGTATCCTCAAGTTATCTCTTTATATTCAACGGAGGTCTTTCAATTCTTTGGGAACCAAAGTTGCGGAATATACAAAAGGTCCATTATTTGAGATTTAAATGCAACATTGTTATAACTTCAACATTTTCTGTTGTTAAATAGATGATTATGACTAGTTAATAGTATAAACTATTAATAATTGCATACTACGATGTACTAATTTTGATGGTGTATATACACGATATTTCCAAATGATGTTAAACATGATGTTAAAGTAGCTTAATATAAACTGAGAAATGTATTTTGAAAGTATGTAAGTTAACGCATACGAAAATGAAGTAAATTATTTCGATTTTATCTTGCAAAAAGAAGTAGTATTTTTACTATTAATTACTTTCCCTATTTTTATTTACACAATTTTCCACATACAAGAGATACACAGATTGTGTATTGAATCATTAGACATGAGTTTCTTAAATGGTACTGTTACAATGTAAACCAGAGGCAGGTAAGCCTTCACTAGTCAACCTAAGTATTATAATATAAGAATTCATTTTCCATCTAGCTGTCGTGCGGTCAACAGTGCAAAATGCTCGCGATACGATGCCAATTTTCAGTCTTCCTTCAATGCATATGTCTAATAAATCAGTACACAATCTGTAGGTCTGTGATCTAGTGGTCTATATACAGGGTGTCCCAAAATTAATTCCCCAGCCGCCGGGAATAGACTCTGTGACCAAAAATAAGTCGAAAATCATATGTCAAAATTTCAAAAAGTTATTCCTTACGAAATTATGGCCATTTTAAAGATCGCAATGAAGGTAATTTTGCAAACAATTTTTGAAATAGGTATCCAGGTAAAGATAGTTTATTAATTTAAATCAAGTGACATCTACACATAATAAAATTAAAATACTTAAATTTACAAAGGCAAATGTTCAAAATGTTCGCCATTTTGTTCTATGCATGCATGCAATCGGCAAAGAAAATTGTTTTCAACACGACCTATTGTTTCGTTTGTAATTTGAGTTAATGCTTCATAAATCCGAACAATAACGTCATCTTCATTATTCAGTAGGACTTTGTATACCACATTTTTCAAGTAACCCCAAAGCCAAAAGTCTATTGGGTTGAGATCCGGGGACCTAGGTTGCCAAGAAGTAGGTCTTGCGTGACCGATCCATTTATTGGGAAATCGCCGATTTAGTATCTCTCGAATATTTCGAGAATAATGAGCAGGCGCTCCATCATGTTGATACACAATACTGTGACGTTGCAATAAAGAAATATCTTCCAAAAAGGTAGGTAATATGTTTTCGCAAAAATTTGCATAATTCTCTGCGTTTAATATCCTAGGCAGAAAATGTGGTCCTATTATGTCATAGCCCAACAGACCAATCCACACATTTACACTCCAGCGCACTTGCTTATGTGATTCTCTAATTTGATGTGGATTTTCGTAATTCCAGATATGCAAGTTGTGCTGGTTAAATACTCCTTGCTGATTAAAATGGGACTCATCACTCCACAATACTTGCTTAAAAAGGTCTTTATTTGTATCTAAGCAATTTAAAAACCATCTGGAGAATTGTAAGCACAACTCACTATCCCCAGGACGCAATTTTTGAACCGGCTGTAAGTGATAAGGATGCAGATTTTCTCTTTGCATGAATCTGTGAATAGTACTATGAAGATGGTGACGATTGGCATCCAAGATCCTGGTACTTACAGACGGATCTTCTTCAATGTCGTGGAGTAATTATTGCTCTTCCTGTTGCCATGTTAGCTGTCTAGGACGACCAGCATGAATCATGTTAGGAGCCAAACATCCAGTTTCAAGTAGACGAACTTCAACAGCACTTATTGTTTTATGATCTGGGTGTTGCCTAGTAGGAAAACGGTGGCGGTACAGACGCTCTGCGGCACGAGCATTATTATTACAAACTCCAAGTAGTTTAATCATATCTAAATATTCTTGATTGCTGTACCTTCTGGGCATTATAATAAGTAAGAAAACTTAATTGTTTATCGTTGTACGTCAGTTTAAATTTGAAATATTTTATTGTCATTGACACGAAATGTCGTATTCTATCTTCGTCAAGGGTGACTTGATTATAAACTATCTTTACCTGGATACCTATTTCAAAAATTGATTTGCAAAAATACCTTCAATCCGAACTTTAAGATGGCCATAATTTCGTAAGGAGTAACTTTTCGAAATTTTGACATACGTGATTTTCGACTTATTTTTGGTCATAGAGTCTAACCCCGGCGGCTGGAGAATTAATTTTGGGACACCCTGTATGTACAATATGCATTTCGTAGAATTATTGCCAAGAAAATATTAAAAATAATAATTCATTTTTTCTGGAGATACTACGAACTACTGTAAAAGATAAGAAGAACAGTAATAAAATAACAATAAATACTTATATCGAATTGAAATATAGGTATAACGCTAATTTGTCAAAGGGATAGAATTCCCTTCAAACACCTAAACCACGACAAATTAGGGGTTCGGAAATTTTTCTACATTAGGAGTTCTAGTGCTTACACAATTACTATCGTTGGTGATTTGCTTTGGTAAACAAAACATATAATTTTCATTTTATATTTCTTTCAAATGAACTCATTAAAAAATAAGAAGAATTCGAAATAGAAACTGTGATAAACAAAAAATTAGTAAGACGTACTTACCTTTCCTGTTTCACAGAGGCAGCTTATACGCTTTAATTTTTTTTGGTCGTGGTCAATTACATCCCAGATTTCAATTAAACGTTTTTCAATCTCGTTAATATTAGAGGGTGGGGGTTGAGGGCTTTTCAATTGTTTGTCAAGACGAAGATCGAATACTAATAGCTGTACACTTTTAAACATACTACATAAAATAGACAACCTCAAAATCTAAAGCAGGGGCTGCACGGGTGGGAGTTACACTATTGAAAAACGCTAACACATAACCACTTCCTTCGAATTTGTCAGGGTCGAGGTCGGGACTTGAACCCGGGAATCGACAAACAGTAGAACTAGCTAAGGTCGTCATTCAACGCCCTAGTCCATTACGCTACCGAGCTCGGTTTTGCAGTTCCCCCTGTTTCGAGGCATACAGTTTAAGGTCATGCGTATAACATATACGATTAACTTTATGCCACCGATCGCTGGGTGGTCCACATTGATATCCGTGGGTTTAAAGAAGTTCAACAAACAACGGATGCAGTGAGATACAGAAAGAGGGGCCTCAGGGAATCATCCTGTAATAAATACTCCTCTCCTGAATGCCACCTGCTCTGTTGTGATCCGCTGTGCACCAGATGTTATGGTGAAGGGAGAGTCCTCCAGAACGTAAATAGGTGTTCTATGCATCCACTAGTGGTGCTGGTACCGCAAGGCATTAGATAGATAGATAGATAGATAGATAGATAGATAGATAGATAGATAGATAGATAGATAGATAGATAGATAGTAATGCCTAATAGCTTAACACTATTTCTCCATGTAATAGTCCAGTTAGAATTGATTGGTAAACTTTGAGTTTTATTTTTGTTTAAATTTAAGTTATTTGTCGAGACCCATAGTTTTGTTTTTTCTAGAGCTATATCTGTGTGATTTTTGAGTTTCTGTATATCCTTTGAGGAATTCTTGAGGGTTAAGTCATCGGCAAACAATGTACTTTTAATGATGTCTAGAAAAATAGGCAAGTCATTAATAAAAATAATGAAAAAAATTGGGCCTAATACGGAGCCTTGAGGAACTCCATGTTGGATAATTTTTAAATCGGAATCTACACCATTCATAGACACACACTGCCTTCTATTATCTAGATATGATTTAAATAGGCATAGAGGCAATCCTCGAATGCCATAGTATTCAAGTTTCTGAATTAATATCTCATGAGAAACGCAGTCGAAAGCCTTGCTTAAATCGCATAAGGTAATAGATGAATAAAGACTTTTCTCAAGTGCCTCAACTATATCCTCGATTACAGTTTTTATGTTGGAGCAGTTTTTCTTAAAACCAAATTGGCAAGAATTCAAAATATTGTTTAATTCCAAATATTTGACAAGTCTTATTTTTAAAAGAATTTCCATGATTTTCCCAAAGATGGGCATAATTGATATTGGACAACAGTTTTCTAGAAGAGACGCGTCTTCTTTTTTAAAAATTGGTATGACCCTAATTATTTTAAAAATATCAGGAAAAGACCAACATCAAATAAATTACTTAGAGGCACAGCAATAATGTTGATTGTTTCTTTCATCATAGCAGTATTGATACCATAAATAACTGGTGGTATTCTTTAAGGACATTACTACATTGACAACTTCTTGCGGTTTGGTGTGGTATAAAAAAAATTAACATGCTGGCTTGTGTGTATCATTTAAAAAATTCTGTAACTACATAATCCGTATCTTTAATGGAGTTCATAATATTTTCAGCAATAGTAACAAAGAAGTTATTAAAATCACGATTAGCTATATTTGAGTCGGGTACACTTCTTACAACATTTCTTTCCAAATTAACTAATTTCCAACTAGTTCTAATATTGTTGTCAGAATTTGCAGTATAAGTATGAAATCCTCTTAGTAATTTCAATATATTTTTTTATAATTTCGTCTATATTTATAGTAGGTACTTTTGTCATCATCCGAATAGGTTATGTTTGTGTTTTTAAACATGATAATGTGTTTTTCATTTGCCGAAGCTCGTCACTATATCATCGCGGTTGTAATATTTTATTAGTTGCTGAACTGTTAGTCAAAGGAAATAGTTGTTCCACTTGAGATTGGTAAATATTGATAAGTAAAAGTACATAGTAATCGATATTATTACGAGACATTAATTCAAAACTACTCCAATCAAGAGAAATAAAGGACGTTTTCAATTTCTCTATATCTCGGGATGTAATGTATCTCCTAGAACTAATCTTGTTTTGCAATTTTTTCTTTGTGTTTTGGAAAAACATTGACCATAGTGATCTGATAGACATGGATCTATTATGTTAGAAGTAAATACAGAATTGTCAAAATTAGTGATAATATTATCAACACAAGTTGAAGAGGCACGTGTAACTCTAGTATAGTCGCAAATAGCAACATTTAAACCTTATGTGGAAGTTAAACAAATGAACTCACAGAGATTAGCCGATGATCCTCTAAAGTTAATGTTAAAATCTCCAGCTAGTAATATATTTGTATATCTATCTGTAAAGTACTCCGACCAATCAAATAGTTTGTTATGAACATTGTCATAGTACCCCATAGGTGACCTGTACACTGTAATGACAATACATTTCAAATCAGTCAACTCAGTCGTCAATGTCTATACAATATTTTTTTAACTTCTACAAGTTTAAATAAGGTGTTATTTTTTACATATATTACTACTCCACCATGAGAATGCTACGTATATAAAAAGATAATAATGCGTAATCTAACAAATTAATATATTTTAAACATTGTTAATTAGTAAGCCAGTGTTCAGATAAGCAACTGTATTACTGAGGCATTGTATATTTAAGTGAAATACAGAAAAATTAAAGTCATTGTTACCTGATACAATGGATCTACTGTTAATTCCTTCAGTCGCTTTATTTATTCTAGAAGTGTTATTTGTAACAAGCCCCTGGTATAAAAAAGAACTATTGTTTCCGCTGGTGCTTGTTTCATTAGGAATAAAATTAGGTGTATTTGTTATACTAGTTGTATCAGAAGATGTAAGATCGGTCACTTCTACTATATCTTCCGCAATGAACCTATTCACATTTACTATTTCCATATCAAATGGAACAGTTAACAAAGAATCTTTATTATTTAGACTACAGTCAATTGTGGAAATGAAAACCAGAGACTTGGACAGAAATTTAAGTTTGACAATCATATTTGATATGTCATTTGTATACGTAATTTTATTTATTTTGTACGTTGCATTGTTTATTTCGTAATATTTAACAACTCCTTCTGTCACTTTATTTAACTTCACTACGAAATTGTTGAGTTTACAATTATATTTAAAAATGAAGTTATTTATATTATTATTGTTTGAATAAGGGACCGCTGAAAAAATTACGTTTGTATGGCTACACATTTTTAGTTTCTCACAAATTAATTTAAAAGACGGAAACCACTTATTTTGAAAATCGTTTTTGCCAGCCATTATAATTGTAACGTCTTCCTTAGAAAGACGTTGGGACAAATTATCAATATTTGCCATGTCTGCTGAAAGTGAAGCACCTGGTTTCATGATTGAGGTAACTGCATACTTGCTTAAATTCTTTCGTAAAGTAGCATTTATGCCTTTTCCCAGTTGGTCAGTCGGAAGCAGAATTTCTTTCTTATCATTAGGTACATCTACGTAATGTTTGCCGGGACAAGTTTTTAATTTATCCGTTGTAGTGTTACTAAATTTGGATTCTATTGTTTTTCCCTTTTGCATGTCCAGCCGGTATGTAGTTTTGTTATTTGTAGATTCCTGCTTGGATGTCAACGTTGTGTGTAGATATCTTATCAGTGCTACTTAATTGAGTATAATTGACCATACTATTAACATCCTTGATTATTAATTGGGTAGATGTAGTAGAATTTGCCGTATTTTTATTTGTTTGTGTACTATTATTTTTTTGTTATTTTTTTTATTTTAATCCGGTGTTTTAATTATTTTATCTGTGAATTTAATTCATAAATGATTTTTTGTTGGATTCTTATCATTTCATTCATTTCTTCTTCCGATTTCAATCGGAATAAATTGTTTATTTTTACAACACTTAAAATATTGTATTGAAGCAGACATATTCGCGTATAGTATTCACTGTTAGATAGCATTCGAGCAAGTATAGCAATAGCTCGTGAGATGTTGTATCAATTGTCTTTCGGTAATCGATTCAGGGCATCGATAGATTCCGCTTATATTGCACAGAATCCTGTGTACTTGCAACCTGACATGCCTTTCTTAGAACTACGCTGCTCTTGTATCTGTTGGAAGACTGGATCAATAGATCTCAGTGTCCTGGTAAATAAGATACGAGAAAATATCTTTGCAATAGTTGAGGCAAGTAATCGGCCTATAATTCTTCAGGTCCAAGAGTTTGTCCTTCCTTCAACGAACCAGTCCGGATTTTGCTGCCTCTCGTTAACCATGAGTTGAAAACTCTCTACAGAGGGGGACTAATATTTATGGCCAATAAAATATTCCTCATTTCTTCACTGGTCCACTAATATTGCAGGGCAGTGTATATGATTCTTCAGGATTATTTTCCAATTATTAATTCTAATGTTAATATTACAAAGTATTCTATCCAAATTAGTATAAAATAAGTCATAAGATTAAAATTCTGTTATCAACTGAAACTATCTTCTTTCACTGCAAACATTTTAATGCGAGTATAACTGGGTTTAAACATTTTAATTGGTATTTGCAAATAACATAGATGCGCGACAAAGCATTCATGTGTTAAATTGTTTCGAGGTAATAGCATTACTTCGAACCTATATTACTAATTAATAATCTATATTTGCGCAACGAGTAAACTGGTTTTGCAGATAGAACAAATTATTTGGATGTTTTATTAACAGGGATTACAGAACGAACACGTACGGCATGACGACTGAGTTTTTAATTTTTATTTGTCAGTTAAATTTATTTGGGTTGGTGGTATCTCATTAAGGATTTTGTTCTAGAAATGTGTTATATGTTTATATAGGGTGCAAGGAATTGTTCTTGTCATTTTCCTTGAAAATCTGTGCGTTTTGTCCAAATGAAACAAGAAGAATCTTTTTTGTGTATTTTAGATACAGTAATGCGAGATTATTTTTGGAAAAAACCTCACAGAAATGTTTGCGATGCTATACAGCTCTCTTGGAAAATACGCACTGTATGATCGAGCTGCTACAAACCTTGTTTATGTATAGCATGAAACTTTTGTTTTTACTATTAGACCAATCAAATTAAGCAAAAATCAGGCCCACTTTCACGATAATTTCCAACCATTCCCGACCAATACCATTCGATTCAGTATGTTTTTGAATTCTCATGGTCAATTTTGCCGTACGTTATATGAAAGAATTTAATTTACAAACAATTAAAGTTGTGAAAATGATGAAAATTGATGTTTCTGAATGTTCAACTTCAAACGCTGCGAAAACGGCAACAGATAGAGAAAAATTTCTCAGAACATTTTTTTATAGAGCGTTCAATTCTCTTCAAAAAAGTCCGCGACGGCATATCTCTACGATGAATAGTTAAGGCGTTACAATGAGTTAAATGTTTATTATTATAGATTTATTGGGGTCAAAATAAAATAAGGTTTAGTACCATATCCCCAAAAAAACAACTATGCAGCTACGGACACGTGTTTCGGAGTTATTGCCCCTCATCAGCTTAGCGTAGCTAAAGAATTGGATCTAGGATGGGATAGATCAGGAACAAGAACTAAAATAAAGCTGGAAAGTACAGTACACAGTACTCAATTAGTGCATTCATGTTCCCATGTGCCACAATTGGGGCCTCAATGATCACAGTCAACACACAGAGCTCTATGTGTACTGCCCGTTTCCACCTGGCAAATACAAACAAAATAATATAGATTTATTGGGGTCAAAATAAAATAAGAAGGTTTAGTGCCATATCCCCAAAAAAACAACTTAGATCCTAGATCCAATTCTTTAGCTACACTACGCTGATGAGGGGCAATAACTCCGAAACACGTGTCCGTAGCTGCATAGTTGTTTTTTTGGGGATATGGCACTAAACCTTCTTATGTTTATTATTTTTCTACTGCGTACTGGTCAGCTGTATACGCAACGCGTATCCACTTTTTTCCACATAGGAAACAATTTTCTTCGAAATTAAATTGCGGCACACTTAAACGACGTGGGTATCGCTCTTTTTGGAATTCCAGAGCCAGGCTTCAAATTATCTTGAGGAATACGCTTTTCTACACTTATCATGAACAGTAACTTCATTAACATTTTCTATTTGATTCCATTTCTTATGCTCACGTTTCTTGCTGTTTTCTATAAACGATTCGATTCCCTTTTGTTTTACTGTTACAGTCTTGCCCATTTGCAGAGTTCCTTCACATATAAAACAATTTTCTTCTAGCGACATTTTTGATCGGTTTATTTTATATTAATCAACAGCACAACCACAATGATAATGTAAAAATTGCTCACAATCAGTACACTGTATAACTGCGTTATAACTGCGACGACTATTAGCATCAAACTGAACAGCTCATAACTTAATAATAATTTATCTTATAACTTAATAATAATTTTCCAGGTCTTTGAGTATGCATAAAAGTATATAATAATTATATCTAGACCAAAAAAGTGATAAATGCATTTGCTAACGTTGTAAAAATAAGAAAATTATGAAACATTTACAGCATGTCTACTTTCAAATGTTCTGCGCAGGCGGCCATTACGCGGCATACGAGTCTGTTGATCGCACATGCGCGTTACTTGTACAGCTGACTGATATACAGCAGAAAAAATAATAAATATTTGACTTATTGTAACGCCTTAACTATTCATCGTAGAGATATGCCGTCGTGGACTTTTTTGAAGGGAATTGAACGCTCTATAAAAAATGTTCAGAGCAATTTTTCTCTATCTGTTGCCGTTTTCGCAGCGTTTGAAGTTGAACATTCAGAAACATCGATTTTCATCATTTTCACAACTTTAATTGTTTATAAATTAAATTCTTGCTCATATAACGTACGGCAAAATTGACCATGAGAATTCAAAAACATACTGAATCGAATGGTATTGGACCGGTGTGAACTTGGCAGCCAAAAGTTAGCAGCTAAAATGTCGGAAACAGCCGAAGGTTCAGGGGCGTGCGTCCAGAATAAAATAGGTGCTAATAATTTTAGAAAATGTAACTGTTCATTTTATTTATCAAATAATTAACCCGCCACCCATTTTTGAAAATTGATTTAATTATTTCACCAAAAATATCCCCAAGGCAATAAAATGCTTAAAACGAAGAAAGTGTGTTAAATTTTCGTAATTCATAAACTCAGCAAAAATTAATTATTGTTCTTAACGCTTCTACGGTAATCGTTCAAGGGGTTGAAATGCACCCCTAATGAACATAAAAAAAGATATGCGACAAACGACTTAGCATTCAATACTTATTGTAAGTAGAAGGTAACATATGAAATAACTAAAAATGGTTTAATTGACAGGTTCAAGGATGCGAAATACACCCTCGATTAAAACAAACATTTTTAAAGTAGCTGAACAAAACGAGTTATCATATTCAAATTAATTGAGAATATATAAATTAATACAAGAAACGACACATTAAAATATCATTTACTTGCAAGCCGTCCAAGGGTGCGAAATGCACACTCGAATGAAATCAATATTTACAAAGTACATGAACAAAATGAGTTATCACTTTGAAATTCATACGTAATGCACAAATTATTATAACAAGCGACGCGTTATAATGCCATTCACTTGCAAGCCGTCCAAGGGTGCGAAATCCACCCTCAAATGAAATCAATATATACAAAGTACATGAACAAAATTAGTTATCACTTTGAAATTTATACAGAATGTACAAATTTTTATAAGAAACGACATATTAAAATATCATTTTCTTGCAAGCCGTCCAAGGGTGCGAAACGCACCCTCGAATGAAATCAATATTTACAAAGTACATGAACAAAATGAGTTATCACTTTGAAATTGATACAGAAAGTACAAATTATTATAACAAACTACGCACTATGATGCCATTCACTTGCAAGCCGTCCAAGGGTGTGAAATGCACCCTCGAATGAAATAAATATTTACAAAGTACATGAACAAAATGAGTTATCACTTTCAAATTAATACGGAATGTACAAATTATTATAAGAAACGACACATCAAAATATCATTTACTTGCAAGCCGTCCGAGGGTGCGAAATGCACCCTCGAATGAAATCAATATTTACAAAGTACATGAACAAAATGAGTTATCACTTTGAAACTTATACGGAATGTACAAATTATTATAAGAAACGACACATCAAAATATCATTTACTTGCAAGCCGTCCGAGGGTGCGAAATGCACCCTCGAATGAAATCAATATTTACAAAGTACATGAAGAAAACGAGTTATCACATTGAAATTCATACGGAATGTACAAATTATTATAACAAGCGACGCATTATAATGTCATTCACTTGCAAGCCGTCCAAGGATGTGAAATGCACCCTCAAATGAAATCAATATTTATAAAGTACATGAAGAAAAGAGTTATCACGTTGAAATTCATACAGAATGTACAAATTATTATAAGAAACGACACAATAAAATATCATTTACTTGCAAGCCTTCCAAGGGTGCGAAACGCACCCTCGAATGAAATCAATATTTACAAAGTACATGAACAAAATGAGTTATCACTTTGAAATTAATACGGAATGTACAAATTATTATAAGAAACGACATATTGAAATATCATTTACTTGCAAGCCGTCCGAGGGTGCGAAATGCACCCTCGAATGAAATCAATATTTACAAAGTACATGAACAAAATGAGTTATCACTTTGAAATTAATACGGAATGTACAAATCATTATAAGAAACGACATATTGAAATATCATTTACTTGCAAGCCGTCCGAGGGTGCGAAATGCACCCTCGAATGAAATCAATATTTACAAAGTACATGAACAAAATGAGTTATCACTTTGAAATTAATACGGAATGTACAAATTATTATAAGAAACGACATATTGAAATATCATATACTTGCAAGCCGTCCGAGGGTGCGAAATGCACCCTCGAATGAAATCAATATTTACAAAGTACATGAAGAAAACGAGTTATCACATTGAAATTCATACGGAATGTACAAATTATTATAACAAGCGACGCATTATAATGTCAATCACTTGCAAGCCGTCCAAGGGTGTGAAATGCACCCTCAAATGAAATCAATATATATAAAGTACATGAAGAAAACGAGTTATCACTTTGAAATTCATACAGAATGTACAAATTATTATAACAAGCGACGCATTGTAATGCCATTCCCTTGCAAGCCGTCCAAGGGTGTGAAATGCACCCTCGAACGAAGTCAATATTTACAAAGTACATGAAGAAAACGAGTTATCACTTTGAAATTGATACAGAATGTACAAATTATTATAAGAAACGACACAATAAAATATCATTTTCTTGCAAGCCGTCCAAGGGTGCGAAACGCACCCTTGAATGAAATCAATATTCACAGAGTACATGAACAAAATGAGTTATCACTTTGAAATTAATACGGAATGTACAAATTTTTATAAGAAACGACATATTAAAATATCATATACTTGCAAGCCGTCCGAGGGTGCGAAATGCACCCTCGAATGAAATCAATATTTACAAAGTACATGAAGAAAACGAGTTATCACATTGAAATTCATACGGAATGTACAAATTATTATAACAAGCGACGCATTATAATGTCAATCACTTGCAAGCCGTCCAAGGGTGTGAAATGCACCCTCAAATGAAATCAATATATATAAAGTACATGAAGAAAACGAGTTATCACTTTGAAATTCATACAGAATGTACAAATTATTATAACAAGCGACGCATTGTAATGCCATTCCCTTGCAAGCCGTCCAAGGGTGTGAAATGCACCCTCGAACGAAGTCAATATTTACAAAGTACATGAAGAAAACGAGTTATCACTTTGAAATTCATACAGAATGTACAAATTATTATAAGAAACGACACAATAAAATATCATTTTCTTGCAAGCCGTCCAAGGGTGCGAAACGCACCCTTGAATGAAATCAATATTCACAGAGTACATGAACAAAATGAGTTATCACTTTGAAATTAATACGGAATGTACAAATTTTTATAAGAAACGACATATTAAAATATCATTTACTTGCAAGCCGTCCGAGGGTGCGAAATGCACCCTCGAATGAAATCAATATTTACAAAGTACATGAACAAAATGAGTTATCACTTTGAAATTAATACGGAATGTACAAATTATCATAAGAAACGACACATTGAGATATCATTTACTTGCAAGCCGTCCGAGGGTGCGAAATGCACACTCGAATGAAATCAATATTTACAAAGTACATGAAGAAAATGAGTTATCACTATGAAATTAATACGGAATGTACAAATTATCATAAGAAACGACACATTAAAATATTATTTACTTGCAAGCCGTCCAAGGGTGCGAAATGCACCCTCGAATGAAATCAATATTTACAAAGTACATGAACAAAATGAGTTATCACTTTGAAATTCAAACGGAATGCACAAATTATTATAACAAGCGACGCGTTATAATGCCATTCACTTGCAAGCCGTCCAAGGGTGCGAAATGCACCCTCGAATGAAATCAATATATACAAAGTACATGAACAAAATGAGTTATCACTTTGAAATTTATACAGAATGTACTAATTTTTATAAGAAACGACATATTAAAATATCATTTTCTTGCAAGCCGTCCAAGGGTGCGAAACGCACCCTCGAATGAAATCAATATTTACAAAGTACATGAACAAAATGAGTTATCACTTTGAAATTTATACGGAAAGTACAAATTATTATAACAAACTACGCATTATGATGCCATTCACTTGCAAGCCGTCCAAGGGTGTGAAATGCACCCTCGAATGAAATAAATATTTACAAACTACATGAACAAAATGAGATCGCTTTGAAATTAATACGGAATATACAAATTATTATAAGAAACGACACATTAAAATATCATTTACTTGCAAGCCGTCCGAGGGTGCGAAATGCACCCTCGAATGAAATCAATATTTACAAAGTACATGAACAAAATGAGTTATCACTTTCAAATTAATACGGAATGTACAAATTATTATAAGAAACGACACATCAAAATATCATTTACTTGCAAGCCGTCCGAGGGTGCGAAATGCACCCTCGAATGAAATCAATATTTACAAAGTACATGAACAAAATGAGTTATCACTTTGAAATTAATACGGAATGTACAAATTATTATAAGAAACGACACATTGAAATATCATTTACTTGCAAGCCGTCCGAGGGTGCGAAATGCACCCTCGAATGAAATCAATATTTACAAAGTACATGAACAAAATGAGTTATCACTTTGAAATTAATACGGAATGTACAAATTATTATAAGAAACGACACATTGAAATATCATTTACTTGCAAGCCGTCCGAGGGTGCGAAATGCACCCTCGAATGAAATCAATATTTACAAAGTACATGAAGAAAACGAGTTATCACATTGAAATTCATACGGAATGTACAAATTATTATAACAAGCGACGCATTATAATGTCAATCACTTGCAAGCCGTCCAAGGGTGTGAAATGCACCCTCAAATGAAATCAATATATATAAAGTACATGAAGAAAACGAGTTATCACTTTGAAATTCATACAGAATGTACAAATTATTATAACAAGCGACGCATTGTAATGCCATTCCCTTGCAAGCCGTCCAAGGGTGTGAAATGCACCCTCGAACGAAGTCAATATTTACAAAGTACATGAAGAAAACGAGTTATCACTTTGAAATTCATACAGAATGTACAAATTATTATAAGAAACGACACAATAAAATATCATTTACTTGCAAGCCGTCCAAGGGTGCGAAACGCACCCTTGAATGAAATCAATATTTACAGAGTACATGAACAAAATGAGTTATCACTTTGAAATTAATACGGAATGTACAAATTATTATAAGAAACGACATATTAAAATATCATTTACTTGCAAGCCGTCCGAGGGTGCGAAATGCACCCTCGAATGAAATCAATATTTACAAAGTACATGAACAAAATGAGTTATCACTTTGAAATTAATACGGAATGTACAAATTATCATAAGAAACGACACATTGAGATATCATTTACTTGCAAGCCGTCCGAGGGTGCGAAATGCACCCTCGAATGAAATCAATATTTACAAAGTACATGAAGAAAACGAGTTATCACTTTGAAATTCATACGGAATGTACAAATTATTATAAGAAACGACACATTGAAATATCATTTACTTGCAAGCCGTCCGAGGGTGCGAAATGCACCCTCGAATGAAATCAATATTTACAAAGTACATGAACAAAATGAGTTATCACTTTGAAATTAATACGGAATGTACAAATTATCATAAGAAACGACACATTAAAATATTATTTACTTGCAAGCCGTCCGAGGGTGAGAAATGCACCCTCGAATGAAATCAATATTTACAAAGTACATGAACAAAATGAGTTATCACTTTGAAATTCAAACGGAATGCACAAATTATTATAACAAGCGACGCGTTATAATGCCATTCACTTGCAAGCCGTCCAAGGGTGCGAAATGCACCCTCGAATGAAATCAATATATACAAAGTACATGAACAAAATGAGTTATCACTTTGAAATTTATACAGAATGTACAAATTTTTATAAGAAACGACATATTAAATTATCATTTCTTGCAGCGTCCAAGGGTGCGAAACGCACCCTCGAATGAAATCAATATTTACAAAGTACATGAACAAAATGAGTTATCACTTTGAAATTTATACGGAAAGTACGAAATCACCCTCGAATGAAATCAATATTTACAAGTGCATGAACAAAATGAGTTATCACTTTGAAATTCATACGGAATGTACAAATTATTATAACAAGCGACGCATTATAATGTCATTCACTTGCAAGCCGTCCAAGGGTGTGAAATGCACCCTCAAATGAAATCAATATTTATAAAGTACATGAAGAAAACAAGTTATCACTTTGAAATTCATACAAAATGTACAAATTATTATTACAAGCGACGCATTGTAATTCCATTCACTTGCAAGCCGTCCAAGAGTGTGAAATGCACCCTCGAATGAAGTCAATATTTACAAAGTACATGAAGAAAACAAGTTATCACTTTGAAATTCATACAGAATGTACAAATTATTATAAGAAACGACACAATAAAATATGATTTACTTGCAAGCCGTCCAAGGGTGTGAAATGCACCCTCGAATGAAGTCAGTATTTACAAAGTACATGAAGAAAACAAGTTATCACTTTGAAATTCATACAAAATTTACAAATTATTATAAGAAACGACACAATAAAATATCATTTACTTGCAAGCCGTCCAAGGGTGCGGAATGCACCCTCAAATGAAATCAATATTTACAAAATACATGAACAAAATGAGTTATCACTTTGAAATTCAAACGGAATGCACAAATTATTATAACAAGCGACGCGTTATAATGCCAGTCACTTGCAAGCCGTCCAAGGGTGCGAAATGCACCCTCGAATGAAATCAATATATACAAAGTACATGAACAAAATGAGTTATCACTTTGAAATTTATACGGAATGTACAAATTATTATAAGAAACGACACATTAAAATATCATTTACTTGCAAGCCGTCCAAGGGTGCGAAACGCACCCTCGAATGAAATCAATATTTACAAAGTACATGAAGAAAACGAGTTATCACTTTGAAATTCATACGGAATGTACAAATTGTTATAACAAACGACGCATTATAATGTCATTCACTTGCAAGCCTTCCAAGGGTGTGAAATGCACCCTCGAATGAAATCAATATTTACAAAGTACATGAACAAAATGAGTTATCACTTTGAAATTTATACGGAATGTACAAATTATTATAAGAAACGACACATTAAAATATCATTTACTTGCAAGCCGTCCAAGGGTGCGAAACGCACCCTCGAATGAAATCAATATTTACAAAGTACATGAAGAAAACGAGTTATCACTTTGAAATTCATACGGAATGTACAAATTGTTATAACAAGCGACGCATTATAATGTCATTCACTTGCAAGCCGTCCAAGGGTGTGAAATGCACCCTCGAATGAAATCAATATTTATAAAGTCCATGAAGAAAACGAGTTATCACTTTGAAATTCATATAGAATGTACAAATTATTATAACAAGCGACCATTGTAATGCCATTCACTTGCAAGCCGTCCAAGGGTGGGAAATGCACCCTCGTATGAAGTCAATATTTACAAAGTACATGAAGAAAACGAGTTATCACTTTGAAATTCAAAGTATGTAGGTTTAGAGTATTAATTTGTGGAATATACTTGTCATAGAGACTGAATACATTAACTTTGTTTTATTTATATTTAATGTTAATAAATTTTCGGAAAGCCACTGTTGTACTTTTAAAAATTCTACCACCGCTTTATAAAACACCGCCTCCCAGGAGAACTCCTGGATCAAAAGAACAGCGTCATTGGCATAAGCAACTATTTTACCATCAAAATTTAAATATAGCAATTCATTTACATATACATTAAATAGTACAGGTCCAAGAACTGTACCTTATGGAATACTAAATGGTGTGTTCTTGACACAACTTTTTGCTTCACCGATTTTGAGACAGGTTTCTCAATCTACCAGATAACTTCTGAAAAGGTTCTTTGGGATTCCCCGTATTCCATAATCTTCTAGTTTGTTAATTAATATATCGTGTGACACCATATCAAACGCCTTGGCTAAATCTAAAAATATAATGCAATCTGTTTCTAACCACTATCCACAGAGTTATATAATATTTATGTAACCGCAAATATTGCATCCTCAGCATTAATGTTTTCTCAAAATCCATATTGGTTGCTAGATACTATTTTATAGAGACTTGCTATTATACACATTTCAAAAATTTTCGCAATATTACTCGACGGAAGCAGGTCGATCGTTACTTACCTATTAATCTCAAGATAACTCGTTCTGTTCATGTGCTTTGAACATATTGATTTCATTCGAGGGTCGATTCGCACCCTTGGACGGCTTGCAAGTAAATGGCATTAAAATGTGTGGTTTATTATAATGATTTGTTCATTCCGTATGAGTTTCAATATGATAAATCGTTTTGTTCATGGACTATGAAACTGTGGATTTCATTCGAGGATGGATTTCGTACCCTTGGATGGATTGCAAGTAAAGATATTTTAATGAATGGTTTCTTATACATTACCTATTAATCTCAAGATGATAACTCGAATTGTTCATGTGCTTTGAAAATATTGATTTCATTCAAGGGTGAATTCGCATCCTTGGACGGCTTGCAAGTAAATGGCAATAAAATGCGTAGTTTGCTATAATGATTTTTTCATTCCGTACGAGTTTCAAAATGATAACTCGTCTTGTTCATGGACTATGAAAATATAGATTTCATTCTAGGGTGGATTTCGCACCCTTGGACGGATTGCAAGTAAATGATATTTTAATGTGTCGTTATTTATATTAATTTATACCTTACCTATTAACCTCAAGATGATAACTCGATTTATTCATCTGCTTTGAAAATATTGATTTCATTCGAGGATGGATTCGCAGCCTTGGACGACTTGCAAGTAAATGGTATTTTAATATGCCGTTTCTTATGTTGATTTATACATATCCTATTAATTTTAAGATGATAACTCATTTTGTTAATATACTTTGAGAATCTTGAATTTATTCAAGGGTGCATTTCGCTCCCTTGGACGGCTTGCAAGTAAATGACATTATAATGCGTGGTACGTTTTAATAATTTGTACATTCCTTATGAAAATGATAACTTGTTTTGTTCATGGACTATGAAAATATTGATTTCATTCGAGGGTGCATTTCGCACTCTTGGACGGCTTGCAAGTAAATGATATTTCAATGTGGCAGTTCGTATATTAATTGATACATTACCTATTGATTTCAAGAAGATAATTCGTTTCTTTCATGTACTTTCTAAATATTGATTTCATTAGAGGGTTGACTTCGCACTCTTGGGCGGCTTGCAAGTGAGTGGCATATATTTCATCCTTTGTTGTAATAATTTGTACATTTCATATGAATTTCAAAGTGATAAATCGCTTTCTTCATGTACTTGGTAAATATTGATTTCTATCGAGGGTGAATTTCACACCCTTGGACGGCTTGCAAGTGAATGGCATTTTAATGCGTAGTTTGTTATAATAATTTATACATTCCGTATGAATTTCAAAGTGATAACTCATTTTGTTCATGTTCCTTGTAAAATTAATTTCTTTGGAAGGTGCATGTCGCACCGTTGGACGGCATGCAAGTAAATGATAATTTAATGTGTCGTTTCTTATATTAATTTATACATTACCTATTGATTTCAAGATTATAACTCATTTCTTTCATGTACTTTCTAACTATTGATTTCAATCGAGGGTAGATTTCGCACCCTTGGACGTCCTGCAAGTAATTAATTTTTCTAATGTGTCATTTTTTTACAATAATTTTTACATTTCTTATTAATTTCAAGATGATAACTTGTCTAGTTAATGTACTTTGAAAATATTGATTTCATTAGAGGGTGCACTTCATGCCCTTGGACGGCTTGGCAGTGAATGGCATCATAATGCGTCGCTTGTTATAATAATTTGTACATTCTGTATGAATTTCAAAGTGATAACTCGTTTTCTTCATGTACTTTGTGAATATAGATTTCATTCGAGGGTGCATTTCACACCCTTAGACGGCTTGCAAGTGAATGACATTATAATGCATCGCTTGTTATAATAATTTGTACATTCCGTATGAATTTCAAAGTGATAACTCGTTTTCTCCATGTACTTTGTAAATATTGATTTCAGTCGAGGGTGCATTTCGCACCCTTGGACGGCTTGCAAGTAAATGATATTTTAATGTGTCGTTTCTTATAATAATTTGTACATTCTGTATAAATTTCAAAGTGATAACTAATTTTGTTCATGTACTTTGTATATATTGATTTCATTTGAGGGTGGATTTCGCACCCTTGAACGGCTTGCAAGTGAATGGCATTATAACGCGTCGCTTGTTATAATAATTTGTGCATTCCGTTTGAATTTCAAAGTGATAACTCATTTTGTTCATGTACTTTGTAAATATTGATTTCATTTGAGGGTGCTTTTCACACCCTTGGACGGCTTGCAAGTGAATGACATTATAATCCGTCGCTTGTTATAATAATTTGTACATTCTGTATGAATTTCAAAGTGATAACTCGTTTTCTTCATGTACTTTGTAAATATTGATTTCATTCGAGGGTGCATTTCGCACCCTTGGACGGCTTGCAAGTAAATGATATTTTAATGTGTCGTTTCTTATAAAAATTTGTACATTCTGTATAAATTTCAAAGTGATAACTCATTTTGTTCATGTACTTTGTATATATTGATTTCATTCGAGGGTGGATTTCGCACCCTCGGACGGCTTGCAAGTGAATGGCATTATAACGCGTCGCTTGTTATAATAATTTGTGCATTACGTATGAATTTCAAAGTGATAACTCATTTTGTTCATGTACTTTGTAAATATTGATTTCATTCGAGGGTGCATTTCGCACCCTCGGACGGCTTGCAAGTAAATGATATTTTAATGTGTCGTTTCTTATAATAATTTGTATATTCCGTATTAATTTCAAAGTGATAACTCATTTTGTTCATGTACTTTGTAAATATTGATTTCATTCGAGGGTGCATTTCACACCCTTGGACGGCTTGCAAGTGAATGGCATTACAATGCGTCGCTTGTTCTAATAATTTGTACATTCTGTATGAATTTCAAAGTGATAACTTGTTTTCTTCATGTACTTTATAAATATTGATTTCATTTGAGGGTGCATTTCACACTCTTGGACGGCTTGCAAGTGAATGACATTATAATGCGTCGCTTGTTATAATAATTTGTACATTCCGTATGAATTTCAAAGTGATAACTCATTTCGTTCATGCACTTTGTAAATATTGATTTCATTCGAGGGTGCATTTCGCACTCTCGGACGGCTTGCAAGTAAATGATATTTCAATGTGTCGTTTCTTATAGTAATTTGTACATTCCGTATTAATTTCAAAGTGATAACTCATTTTGTTCATGTACTTTGTAAATATTGATTTCATTCGAGGGTGCGTTGCGCACCCTTGGACAGTTGTAAGCTCGTTTTCTTCATGTACTTTGTAAATATTGACTTCATTCGAGGGTGCATTTCACACCCTTGGACGACTTGCAAGTGAATGACATTATAATGCGTCGCTTGTTATAATAATTTGTACATTCTGTATGAATTTCAAAGTGATAACCCGTTTTCTTCATGTACTTTGTAAATATTGATTTCATTCGAGGGTGCATTTCGCACCCTTGGACGGCTTGCAAGTAAATGATATTTTAATGTGTCATTTCTTATAATAATTTGTACATTCCGTATAAATTTCAAAGTGATAACTCGTTTTGTTCATGTACTTTGTAAATATTTATTTCATTCGAGGGTGCATTTCACACCCTTGTACGGCTTGCAAGTGAATGGCATCATAGTGCGTAGTTTGTTATAATAATTTGTACTATTCGTATAAATTTCAAAGTGATAACTCATTTTGTTCATGTACTTTGTAAATATTGATTTCATTCGAGGGTGCATTTCGCGCCCTCGGACGGCTTGCAAGTAAATGATATTTCAATGTGTCGTTTCTTATAATAATTTGTACATTCCGTATTAATTTCAAAGTGATAACTCTTTTTCTTCATGTACTTTGTAAATATTGATTTCATTCGAGGGTGCATTTCGCACCCTCGGACGGCTTGCAAGTAAATGATATTTCAATGTGTCGTTTCTTATAATAATTTGTACATTCCGTATTAATTTCAAAGTAATAACTCATTTTGTTCATGTACTTTGTAAATATTGATTTCATTCGAGGGTGCAAATCGCACCCTCGGACGGCTTGCAAGTAAATGATATTTTAATGTGTCGTTTCTTATAATAATTTGTACATTCCGTATTAATTTGAAAGTGATAACTAATTTTGTTCATGTACTTTGTAAATATTGATTTCATTCGAGGGTGCATTTCGCACCCTTGGACGGCTTGCAAGTAAATAATATTTTAACGTGTCGTTTCTTATAATATTTTGTACATTCCGTATTAATTTCAAAGTGATAACTCATTTTTTTCATGTACTTTGTAAATATTAAATTCTTTTGAGGGTGCATTTCACACCCTTGGACGGCTTGCAAGTGAATGACATTATAATGCATAGTTTGTTATAATAATTTGTACATTCCATATAAATTTCAAAGTGATAACTCCTTTTGTTCATGTACTTTGTAAATATTGATTTCATTCGAGGGTGCATTTCGCACCCTTGGACGGCTTGCAAGAAAATGATATTTTAATATGTCGTTTCTTATAAAAATTTGTACATTCTGTATAAATTTCAAAGTGATAACTAATTTTGTTCATGTACTTTGTATATATTGATTTCATTTGAGGGTGGATTTCGCACCCTTGGACGGCTTGCAAGTGAATGGCATTATAACGCGTCGCTTGTTATAATAATTTGTGCATTACGTATGAATTTCAATGTGATAACTCATTTTGTTCATGTACTTTGTAAATATTGATTTCATTCGAGGGTGCATTTGGCACCCTTGGACGGCTTGCAAGTAAATAATATTTTAATGTGTCGTTTCTTATGATATTTTGTACATTCCGTATTAATTTCAAAGTGATAACTCATTTTTTTCATGTACTTTGTAAATATTAAATTCATTTGAGGGTGCATTTCACACCCTTGGACGGCTTGCAAGTGAATGGCATTATAATGCATAGTTTGTTATAATAATTTGTACATTCCGTATAAATTTCAAAGTGATAACTCCTTTTGTTCATGTACTTTGTAAATATTGATTTCATTCGAGGGTGCATTTCGCACCCTTGGACGGCTTGCAAGTAAATGATATTTTAATGTGTCGTTTCTTGTATTAATTTATATATTCTCAATTAATTTGAAGACGATAACTCGTTTTGTTCGGCTACTTTAAAAATGTTTGTTTTAATCGAGGGTGTATTTCGCATCCTTGAACCTGTCAATTAAACCTTTTTTAGTTATTTCATATGTTACCTTCTACTTACAATAAGTATTGAATGCTAAGTCGTTTCTCGCATATCTTTTTTTATGTTCATTAGGGGTGCATTTCAACCCCTTGAACGATTACCGTATGAAGCGTTAAGAACAATAATTAATTTTTGCTGAGTTTATGAATTACGAAAATTTAACACACTTTCTTCGTTTTAAGCATTTTATTGCCTTGGGGATATTTTTGGTGAAATAATTAAATCAATTTTCAAAAATGGGTGGCGGGTTAATTATTTGATAAATAAAATGAACAGTTACATTTTCTAAAATTATTAGCACCTATTTTATTCTGGACGCACGCCCCTGAACCTTCGGCTGTTTCCGACATTTTAGCTGCTAACTTTTGGCTGCCAAGTTCACACCGGTTGGTATTGGTCGGGAATGGTTGGAAATTACCGTTTTGAAAAACCCTTAATTTTACTGGTCTATATACGTTTATTATCGTTTCTACATATATTAAAATAAATACTAAGGTACGTAATAAAAGTTTAAACTTCTTCTAGACATTTCATTGTATCGGCCTAGGTATTCAGAGTGGAAGTTTTCAGATAAACACTATATATAATTTCAATAAATATACTTTGCTTAGACGAAGTTTGCTATACACTTAATTCCAGTAGCCCTTCACATACTACGTATTTAAAGAATTTAAATAAAATATTCTTAAAATTATTTATGTTTATATTATCTTGAAGCACGTTGTCCCTAATTGAGGAAACGAGTATACAAACCTCATAAATAATTTCCCTCACGCATTGCTAATGTATTCTTTTAGAGTTTGGTCGTTATCCTAGTTTGGCAAAGTGAATAGAACGTAGAAAACGTTTTTACGAAAGCCAATTCAGTGATGTACCTCATAAAGATAAATTCGACTCCCTATTTTGTTTTCCCATGTTGGTCAAAATGACCTGGGGTATGGCCTGAAAGTTCCTAAATTCCCTAAAAGCTTCTCAATCAGCTGAACTATTTTCTCCTAAAATACGTGCATTCAACATTTCTGTTATTTAGTCTATCTTGATTATTATCATTAGTATACTCTTATAATGAAATAGTCATTATCCTTAATAAAAATTTGAGATATATTTATAATACACTATATGTATTGATAATAATTAGATAAAACCTGCTTCATGACATACACACTGGGCCATTTTCCGAGTATTTCAGCGACACCGCAAAGAATGTAAACGTCTTATGTATTAAATACATGCAAAACATACGAAGAGATATTGCATCAAGCATCTAGCAGGTAGGCAGTCTAGCTTCACAATCGGTACGTCGTGCGTCGAGTTAGTTATAAATAATATTGATAAAAATTACAATGTCAGGCAAAAAGAAGCCTTTGCGGTTTGCAGACTATACTTGTTGTAAACATTTATTGAGATTTGGGGACTTAAAATGTGATAGTTGGAAGTTCCTCTCCTCTATTATTACAAGTATTGTAACGATTTAATGACGTAAAACTTTTACACCACTAACATCCTGATGACTCAGAAGCCATCTCTGAGTCTCAGCAATTATTAATCAATCAAGATATTGGACAGTATCCACAAATTAGAAAGTTTTTTCCTCTACCTAGTATACTTGATAGTGTATACACTATATAAACACCAAATAAACACAAAATAAACTTCTGTTTGATTTTCACAATTTTAATAAACTTATGACAATTGTTTCGCCACACAGTGGCTTCGTCAGATGGTGAGTACAAGACTATATTCTTTATTACAAAGTGTGGGTATATATATCAACTAATCTAGGGTAATAAAATGGAACAGTAATAAAATAAGGTACAAAATAATTTAGAAAATATTTAACAGCGGTGAACAGTTTAAATCTAGCTGGTCATTTAAAATGATATTACTATTTTTTAATTTATTAATTTCTATTGTCTCTAATAGTGACAATTTTAAGCCTTTATTTTCTATGTGTAAAATATCAAAATTGTTATTAAAAGAATGATTTTCCTCTAGCAAATGGTTGGCATACGTCGAATCTAATTTATTGTTATTAAAACTGCGTTTATGTTCCGACAATCTTTTTCCAAAATTTCTTCCCGTTTGTCCGATGTATACTTTAGGGCATGTACCACAAGTAAGCTTATAGACTCCACTTTTTTTGTTCTTTTTTTAGTTTTATCTTTATTGTTCTTGATAAATTTTCCTAGAGTGTTATTAGTTTTAAATGCTATTTTAATATTATGTTTTTTCTTAAGTTCAACTGATATTTTTTCGGTAGGTTGGCCTATATAAGTAAGGGTTTTATATCTTAAATCACTTAATTCACTAATTTCTACTTTTGGATAAACTGCCTCTATTGCTATTTTATAATTTTTCTTTTTAAGTAAATTGTTAACCAAAGTTTCTTTAAAACCATTATTCACTGCTATTTGTTTAATAAAATTGAATTCGTTGTTGTAATTATCTTCAGTTAAAGGAAATTTGGTTAATCTGTTTATCATACTAATATAGGCAGCGTGTTTATGTTTTACAGGATGTGTTGAACTATTATGTATCGTAATATCTGTGTATGAAGGTTTATGGTAAATATTAAATTCATGTGAATTATTAATTTTTGTAATAGTTAAATCTAAAAAATTAATCGAATTGTCTTTTTCATATTCTACAGTAAATTTTATGTTAGGGTGTAAATTATTGATAAATTCTACAAAAGTATTTAACTGTCTTGTTGTACCTGTAAAACATGCGATAATATCATCTACATATCTATACCAGTATAAAAAACTTTTACTTAATTTGTTTTTTATGTATTTGTTTCTCAATATGATCCATAAAAATATCTGCTAAAATAGGACTTAATGGGTTTCCCATTATTAAGCCCTCTTTTGATGTGAATATTTCGTTGTTGAATTGGAAATAATTTTGGTTTAAACATGTGTTCAGCAAATTTAATAGTTCAGATTTTACAACAGGGTTTGTGTTATTTCTATCTAGTAAATTTTCTATAATTTTTATGATATCTTTTGGCGGTATACTGGGAAATAAATTTTGTACATCAAAAGAAATAAATTTAGCATTGTCAGGCAACTTAATATTTTTAGTTCTATTAATTAACTCATATGAATTTTTAATACTAAACGTTGATTTGAATTTACATGCATCTATTAATATATTTATTAGTCTATTCGAGAGTTTGCTAGAAGGTGCTGTTAAGTAAGAAACAACAGGGCGTATAGGTAAATTGTTTTTATGCAATTTTATCAAAGAACACAATTTGGGGGCCTGTGGATTCATTATAGTTAAATAATATTTGTCTTTAGAACTAAATATACTAGGTGAATTATCTATAGCGTGTTTAATTGTTTTTTGATATTTTTCCGTGGGATCATTATCAAGTTTCTCAAAAGTAGGCGAATTTAAAAAATCCATTGTTTTTTCTATATAATCATTTTTATTAATTGCAATCACTATACACTATATTATAGACATTGTGGAATGTCCCCAGCATTTGGAATTGTAAGAGATTGAACACTGACGTAGTTTTCCACGACACACTAAAACACTATATACTGCACTCGACGCACGTTTCGCCAACCAAGTTGGCATCATCTGGAGATGATTAAAACAGTTTTAATCATCTGCAGATGATGCCAACTTGGTTGGCGAAACGCGCATCGAGTGCAGTACATAGTGTTTTGGTGTTTCTTGGAAAACTACGTCAGTTATCTTCACATCCAAGGTTCCAACCCACTCCAGGAGTAAGAGAATTAATGTTATTTTACAAAAAAAAAATCCGAGGTATGCAAACTTGTTACATTAATCGGTGTCAATAAGAAACATCTTTCAATTGAAAATTTACAACGTTTTTATTTATTTTCCTCTGTAAACAAATATGTTTACACAACGAAGGAGACGGCAGAAAATATAGAAACTGCTTTGCTCGTGCTAAAGTTCTCATGCGTTTTCTATGAGCCTTTGTTATCTGCACAGGACAGTTGAAAGGTAAGCACTCTTCTAAACACTATATAACACTTACAATTCTCATATTAACCACTTGGACTAAATAAATACGCTGTAATCCAAATATAAATGCATTGTCGGCTATTTACATACGTTGTCTCAGGTCTGAAGCCACTGAATTACTACGTAATTTAGCCCAGTCTAACGATATGTTTGATCTAAAATACTGCCTCATAAAAATCGTTGATTAAATTTATCACCCCGTAAGAGTCTAGTAACTTGAGCGTAATTGTTTGGTGTGCAAGCGATATTACAAATTATGTAGAGAGTATAGCCATCATTTCGAATAGATTTCCTATGTCAAGAATGTCTTTTAACAGAAAATTTTTTAACATTTTATATAATCACTAAAGCCTTGAATATTATTAACGTTTCGTCAACCAAGTTGTCATCATTTGGTGCTTGTGAAAATATCTTTAAATGGTACTCACAGAATTAATACACAAAAGAGTAGACCTCAGTAATTCCCTCAATTAATAATGATGGATTCTAAGATTGTAGCCTGCTTTCTATAAATAATAAATATGCAGTATTAGTCAAAAGTGAAAATAGAGCCATTTTCGTCAATACGGTGGGATTTCATCTTCTATTTTGGATTTGAATGTATTCAATATCTGCAGAGACTTGGATCATATTAAGAAATTTTTACCATTACCGGTTGATAACGAAAGCAATAACAATTTTTTAATTTTAAATGGAATAGCCAGTGGCAGCTGGTGAAATTTAGGTTTATGTTTTAGTTTAAAAACAAATTAAGTTCCTCTTCTTGGTAAAAGTATAGAGTACAACTAAAGTTGTACTGAACATAATGTGCATATTATCTTTTTTTGTAATCCAAGTTTCAGCGTTTTGGCAAATAGCCGGGAAAATAATTGTTTAAAAAGATATATGTTATACTTATCTGTGATAAGATTTGTAAAAGTTAGTAAATAATAATTAGCAAAAAAAAAAATTTTCAGTTATTTTTCATTCCACTCTTTATGTTTTAGTATTGGATTTTTTTGATGAAATTTGAAATCTATCGATATATTTTCCACCTGGTTTTGAAAAAAAAATGTTTTACAAATTGTCTAAAAAATAACTCTTCGGAAATTTTGATCACTAATTTTTTTCTGCAAAACATCATTTAGTTTTGATAGTTCTGCCTTTAAAGTATTGCTTGGATGCCAATACTAAGATATGTCTTATCCAAATTTCCCTAGTCGCCACTGGGAACAGCGAACAATCATAACTTTGGCTTTTAAATTAAATTCAGTTGAAATTTGACTAAACCGCATCGACAAAACGGTCCATAATATTTAAGAGGATCCTTATGTAACAATTAGTCCGTAATTAGTTATCTTTTGATAATGAAGGAAATCAAAGTTCTGTAGTAGTAATTTTTAGAAAGGAAAAGTTTTACCCATATAAAATCAAATTTGTGCAAGAGTTGTCAAATGATGATTATAAGGAGTTTTTGGAATAATGAGTGACAGGTTCAATAATGATCCCCAATATCTACATAACATGGTCTCCTCAGAGGGTACTACATTTTTGCCTGAGTTGTAAAATTAACACAATTTTAGATATTGGACATGTCAAGATCCCATACCCAGTTTCCACAGAAAATCATTGTATGTGATGGAATTATGGTTCGGCACGTAATTGGTCCGTTTTCTTTGGAAGAAAATTCCACATCTGCCAAATATCTACTTTTCTTCAGAATGACCATCGTTGCGTTATTTCCTTAAAATATGTAATACTCATATACATTTTTTATTTAGATAGTAATCGACTTTTCAATGGCAACATCTGGCTGCAGCAATTCGATACACCACCACAATAGGGATGTAATATTTGGGAATATTTGATCAAAAGTTTTCACAAAAATTGATTTGAAGAAGAGGTGTTATTGAATGTACTTCCAAATCTCCAGATATGATCTCTCTGTATTTTATTTGTAGTGCCCTGAAGAGGGTGGTTTATAAAAACAAACCCGATAATTTAGATGACTTAAAGTTAGACATCTAACATGACATTCGAATGATAAATAGAGTTGGCAAGTCGTGCGGCTTTTCAGTGGTGCAACAGCAGGTAGATAGATATCTGGAGAGGCAATGACCGGTTGGCGGACAAATCGAAGCGCTGGAATAAATATGACTGTAGACATCACGTAAATACTGTGCAGCATAAAACTAAACAAAATTGCGTTCCTTTGAAAATATAGTTTATGTTCGATTTACTGTTAATGCTGATTGCCTGTGATCGCTGCACATACTTAATAAACAACGATTCAGGGAGTTCTGGGAAAATACAATCCCCAGGTGACGTTACCAAGTCGCATAACGTTGCGTAACTATGTACCAACTGTACTTGTAGATATTGTAAATAAGATCAAATGTGTATTAAAAAATACACGGCTGTAGTTATGTGTTGACGTGACGACAGATCGTAAAAAAATTCTATTATAAATATTATAGTACATGTACTGAACCCTCTTAAACCGACATTTCCACTATTACTACGCTAGCAAAAGACTAACTGAGTGTACTGGCAAAACAATTACGCGGGTGGTGCTGAAGTGTTTCTTAAATCTCCAAAACGTTTTCGCTCATTTCATAGCAAGTGTCCTGGTATTCCCGAACCATCACAGCCGATTCTTACATGTTGGGCAACATGGTTGAAGGAAGCTATTTATTATGCTGAATATTTACAACAAATAAAAACTGTGATACTACAATTCAATCCTGATGAGGTTGCAGCTATTATGGAGAGCTAGAAAAAAATTCGAAGATATTTTCGTTGAAACAGCTTTAAAAACTATTCACAAGAACTATAAAAAACTACATGATGCCATACAAAAACTTACAAAACAGTGCGTTGTCGTTATCGTAGTCACTGTAAATAGTGGACGAATTAAAACGTCACTCTATAGGTGACGAAAAAAATGAGCCCGTTAGAGAAAAGTTCGCAAGTGTGTTAAAGCAAGACACCGATTTTACCAAATTAAGAAAAATTTGTGGTGGAACTGATGGTGTAACCGCAGATCCGTTAAGTGCTCTCAAAAACTATTTTAATTATGCCTGTATTACATCAATAGATGTCGAACGGTCGTTCTAAAAATATAAGATTATTTTTTTACCACAGTGAACATCACTGACGCGACAATCATAGAAACACATACCTGATGTTACAAAGTTTTTACAGATCTTCTCCAGTTTGTGATAACCAAGCTAGTTCATTAAGCTAGTTAAGAAGGTAAGTTGTGCAAATACTATTATAAATTGTAACAGTTTATTGCTTTCGTTACTGCATAATTTCTTTTATTACGCCTATTATGATACGTACGCCTATGTACCGCAGCACATTTCTGCCAACTCTACTGATAAATGAGCATATCTCGTTGAATTGCCTTGAAAGATTTCACAATTGGCTTCACTACTGTCAAAAAGTAAATTGTGGATAATTGGAACAGTAACTGTGATCCTAATAGGAGTTTTAGTTTATTTTCAATATCTTTGCAGCGAGTCGAGGTAATGTCACTATAATAAGCTAAATTAAGAATCCCTGTCTAAATCCATGAGAATATAGAGGATGTCATATTTAAAATAAAAAATTTCACTTCTGCTTTTAATCGGAAAATTCTTAATAACAATATTGCCAATTAATAGCAGAAAAACTACATTTTCAATTTAGTCGACATTTCGCTATGTTTAATTGCTTCCTCAGGATTAGTTAATTGAGCTTTTCTTGTTTATAATGAGTAATATTAATCTTACATAATAGTACCGAAATGTCCGCAGTTATCGAAGCAAAACAGAATAAACGCTGAGTATAAATTAAACTGTTACAATTTCTTATAAGAGAGCTTGGAAATTAGAACTATCAATTACTCCTTATAAATGTATCGTTCTAGTCCTCATCAATTATGTACGGTGTAAATTAGATGAAACTTGTTGCGGGAGGTAATGGAGGCATTCGTATACTCCCAGAGTAATTATACTGCCTAGCCATATAACTTTTGTGAAAGATAATTAGTGTCTTGAAACTAATGAACCGCATTGTTTCTAATAATTTCGCCGAAATCCCCTGTAATAGGTTGGGGTATAATAATGAAAATAAGCGTTGCATACGTAGTTCTATAACTCAAGCCGCTTTCCTTCATTACGGCGACTCAAAGGGCCTTCCTTCCTCCACCTCTTCCTCCTCATAATCCTTTCAGCCGTTCCGGGCCGCTGTGTAATCGTTCTCCTGGAAAATCTCATCTTGCTCTTCGGTCTACGCTATAATCTTGAGCCTATTCCCTTGTTTATCAGACCATACAATATGTGTAAACACTAAACAATATTAAATTCATTAACATTTAAACGCATTGGCAAATACTTGTTTACATCTCCTCGCGTCAAAGGATTCCGGTTTATACGATGGATACTTCACACAAAGGGATGTCTCTTGGGTGCATAAAATAATAGCACGCTAAATTTCCTTCTAAGTGGCCTTCAGTTTATTGCTAATGAATTTTTAAAATCATCATTATGATTAGCTATTATACTGTTTAATAGCTTTTGTGGGGATAATTGGTTTAGCTGTAGTTAATTATAAGGGATATAGTAGAACAGAACGAATATGTTAACATCTGGAATTACTTAATTTTGCAATAATGAGGTTAATGGCAGTGGCGGTTGTGAAATTTGGTTATGCCAATGAAATTTGCATAGTGAAAAATTAATTTGAAATAAAATTTCAAAAACTCTTTACATAATCAAAATTTCTTAATGAAATTTGAGATGTGTCGGTAAAATGTCATTCTGATTATGAAGAAAAGTATGTTGCGAATATTATCCAAATTGTCTAATATGTGTATTTTTTACAAATTGATATGTCATCATTTGCCTTTATATATAGTTAAAGAAATATTTATAAATTTGGCAAAAAACTAGATACTTTGAATACAAGAAATATCTAGTTACTTTCTTATACCTAATACAGGGCAGTATAGTAATCGTGATTTTTTTTCGACCTCGAGATTTTGATTGATTTATACGTTTTGAACCCTTCTGAATCCATTCTGACTATTTCCAAAAGATGTCTGTCGGTCCGTGTGTGTGCGTGTGCGTGTGTGAATGAAAGAAGAAAAAAGGTACATACAATTTTGGGGAAAAAAATTTAAAATACTTATTGCATATCTGGACGAAACGATAAATTATAATGAAAAAACATAACTTTATGGAAACAAATCTATCTGCATGTCTGTAGTATCGCGATAGCAGCCATAGTTTTTGAGATAAAGCTTTCAAATTTGGTTCACATGTTCTAAAGGCCAAAGACAATGATAAATGATGATGAGTAAAATTGGCCAGCTGAAAGGGGACTACGGGACTCAAATTTTTTGTATTTGTCTTTACTAAAAATATAATCTTGATGAAAGATTATAAATAATAATAATAATAATAAATGGCCTCTATTCCAAAATTTTAAATTATAAATACAATTTGCTTGAAAATTTGAGGAGGCGAAGTTCAGTAATCATACTGTTCTACCACTTAACTCCCTTAATACTTAACCCTATCCATCGAATCCCCATAACAAACAATTAATTACATTGTTAATAACATCTTGCCTAGAAGTTTAAAATATTTTCATTGATTCCTTAACAATAATTTACTTAATTGTAATTTAAATCTATTTATATTGCACGATTTCAAACTAGCAGGTATTTTGTTGTAAACTCTTGATATGTTGTAAGAAAATGATCTCTGATACAATACTGTTTTATGGACAGGAGGAGTAATAAAATATTTTCGTCTTATATTAATATTATGAACATCTGTTCTAAATCGAATTTTATTATATAGATAACGTGGTGTCCTCGTGGTTACAATCTTGTGAAAAAAATATTACGGAGTGAAGTAAACGTCTATTAGACATATTTAACCAATTGATTTCTGTTATTTTGTGAGAAATATGTTCTCTACGTCTAACACCACAAATTAATCTTACGCAGGAATTTTGAACCCTCTGTATCCTTTTTGCTGTGTCAAAATCCAGACAAGGTCCATATATTATGTCACAGAAGGCAAAGTGAGACAGACCTAGAGAGTCACATAATAATTTAATAGTACTTTTATTTAAGATATCTTTGCTAGCATATATATTTTTTAGATTGCAAAATAATTTTTTTATGCAACTATTAATATGATTTTTAAATCTTAGAGTGGTGTCAATTGTTAAGCCTAAATTTTTTGACTCATTAACACACTCTATAGGTATATTCTCAATGTTAATATTTAGGTACTGAATGAACCTATTACGCAATGTAGTTTTCCCAAAAAACATAACTGCTGACTTATTCGGATTTATACATAAACCGTGGTCTTTTGATGTCTCTACTAAAATCTGCAAATCAGTATTAATTGAATTCATAACCTTATCCATATCCGCTGGGCTAAATGATTTATAAATTTGTGTATCATCTGCGTAACAATACATATTACACGCTAACAGTTTTTTGTGCATTTGACTGGTATATATTGAAAACAGTAAAGGCCCCAGAATAGATCCCTGAGGTACTCCACGATCTAAAGTTTCTTCATAAGATGATTTATTATTTAAAATTACAATTTGTGTTCGATTTACTAGAAAATTTTCAATAAACTCTACTGCATTATTACTGAACCCAATGTAATGCAGTATTGACAATAAAATTTCGTGGTTTATACAGTCAAAAGCTTTTGAGTAATCAAGTAGAATTAATACGGTTAGCTCATCATTATCTGTAGCTTTTAATATGTCATCTAAAATGTCCGAGAGTGCAGTAGTGCAGCTATGACCCTGCCTAAAACCAGATTGGTTTTGTGGTAAAATATTAAATCATGTCTATTATATCAAGTCTATAAAATATATTTTCCAATTACTTAAATAAAGCTGAGGTAAACTTAAATTGTTTATACATTTGACCTCATAAAATGGGGGTAGGATAAATTTAACAGTTTGACATTTGAAATATCTAATTTAGTTACAAAAATGTCAATGTCAATAAGAAAAAATTATTAAAATATATGACATGAATTATTATTGACAGTATCGAATGACGTTGATACTTAATTATTTAAAAATATTAATGAAACATTTCAAGGTACGCTATTAAAATTTAATTGAGGTAAGTGAAGAATTAAATAGAATGATCTTTTACATCAGGATGATATATACTGGTATAAGAAAGTTATGTGCTGGCCACATCAGATATTTTTTTATATGTTATTTATGAAGTTGAGTGGTTTTTATAATTTGCTGTAATAATTTCTTGTGACATCAATTTGTAACCCTAAATTAACACTTCTGTTTAATATGTAATACCAATTACTAATCGTATAAAATTAGTATAGCTGTTTTTAAGGCTCTGTAACTCTAGCTCAACAAAATTTTCGTAGAAAATTACAGCGTAAACACAAAATAAACTTATGTTTGATTTTCACAATTTAATAATCTCAGATGGTGAGTACAAGACTTTGTACTCACCATCTGATGAAGCCACTGTGTGGCGAAATAATTTTCATGAGATTATTAAATTGTGAAAATCAAACATAAGTTTATTTTGTATTTATTTGTAAAATGGATTTTCATCAAGTAAAGGTAGAATGAATCAACTATTACAGCGTAATGTTGCTCCCTCTGCGAACAAAACAGAATAGGTAAGACAGTTTGATAGAAATGGTACTATAGAAAATGTTAGATGAAAACTAATTAGACTGTGTGCTATAATACTTATTACTAAATTTAGGAATATGGTGGGTGATAATCAATTTTTTCCATGCGACGCACAGTGGGGCGAAATCCCCGAAATGCTGGCCAAAACCCTTAAAGTAATAAAACTGGTCCAAAATGAACTCGTCATTACGGAAAAAAATAGTGAAAAAACCCCTTTGATAAAATAGGGTTGTTTTTAGGGGATGGAAATTGAAAAAAATTAGTAAAATTCTGATATTTCGGATTCTTATAGAACTCGAACCGCGAATGAATGAAAAAAAATGCCCTCGATGAAATAGGGTTGTTTTTAGGGTGTGGAAATCGAAAGAACTTTGTAAAATTCTGAAACCTCTGATAGAATTCGACCCGAAAATTAACGAAAACTTGTGAAAAAAAAATCTCTTTGGTTAAAGAGAGTGGTTTTTAGGGGGTGGAAATAGAAAGAATTGAGCAAAAAGTCGGAAACTTCTGATTCTTATAGAATTCGTACCACGAATTAACGAGAAAATAGTGAAAAAAACCTCTTTAATGAAATACGATAAATTGGTAAAATTCTAAAACTTCGGATTCTTATAAAATGCATAATACTTGTTAAATGTCTGACAATTACAAAAGAATCTAGTTTATAAAATTTATAAATTTATATTTATAAATAAAAAATCTTTGACAGGGATTCTGCAAACTATGAAGAAATTTTAATCTAAGAGATATTCTTCAGAGCCTTCAGGCTTCTTCAAAATCTTCTTTGCTTGCGGCACCTATTTCTGCAGATAATAGCAAGGTCACAACTTCCTCGTCAAATGGTTGTGCTTTTCTCCTTGGGAGTACTCGAAGACTTCATATATAGGGATCTGAGCATAATAAAAGTCGACTAAAAACATCTTCTAAGGTCTTTTCGCGTCAGCATTTCCTTGAATATCCCTCACAATATTTCCTTATGTGTTTATCTAATGCTTTTTGGGCCTCTTCCCTGCCCAATTAGCAGTATTGCTGTGTATTAGAATCTCGTGTACAGTTGTTGGCATAGTATGCCAACCAGAAATATTTTTCTGCAAATAATCATGCTGTCGTCAAAGCATAGTTTTCAAACATTTGTATATTTATACTGTATCCACTTGTTATTGTTTGTAAAATTACTATAAATCTTTTTACAACGTCTGTCTATTCCTGTAATGGTGGATGAAAGTTCATAATTTTCGAAAAATCGGCGGACTGTATTTCCATCATTACTACCACCAAAACCGGGTTTCGGTCGATCTACTATGAGACCCACCTTAGATTTGAATTCATCTTGAATTTCTTTCTTCGTTTCTGCAACTAATCTTTTATTGTTCTCCCCACGGGCCTGCCACGATTTGATAGGCAGTTTGTATGCCACGTGTAATAAACACCCGAAGAAACGTATCCAGGCATGCAAAGTAGATAAACGAAACGGAATGTTGAAGTATCTACCTTCTGTTTCAATATTAAATCTATGTTATTAAATGTCTTCGAGGTAGCATCAAACATATAGCAATTTTTCGTAGAGGTTGTGGAGGACGCAGCATTGCAAACTTTACCATCTATCATTGTAAATACTAGAGTATGCGTAATAAAGATTTCCGTTTCTTCGAGTTTAGCAGAAATTAGAACAAGTTGCTGAATTTGGTTTCTACATAATTTTTTCTTCCAAAGTAATATCCGTCGTTTCATGTACAAATTGGAGCCTAATGGGACGACAATAACGAGGAGAAGACTGTCGGGGGTTTTGTCATACTATAATTTTGCTGGATGATTAGGTTCACCAGATAAAAGCTGAAGTGATACAAAAGAAGTATGAAAAATGCTCGAATTTGAATCTTTTTCATCGTCAGATTTCTGTTTGTATTAACTTTGTGCTGAACTCCCACCACACCCTGACTTGGACAATAATATTAAGCTACTAAGTTGTTCGTTTGTGTTTGTAAAACTTCTTCCTATACTTTCACAATTCGCTTAACTTTGTGATAGAGGTTGCAACCCTACAGAAACGTTCTTTTTTGTTATTGTAATAGCTTCACGTTCAGGATAACAGTGCTTCTTGAATCTTTTTGTAAGAAGGAAATCTTTGTTCATCTGCTACTCTTATTACTTCATACCGTTGTCTTGTAAGTTGTGCCTCAAATAGTACAGATAGAGCTTGCTCGCCAGAAAATAGGATTAATTTGCTTTGACTCATTTTGTAGTTTTTCGATACCATTAGGAATGAAAGAGAACGGATATTATAGTAAAATGGAACGGTCACAATGCATATTCTAATTTTTTTCACTACAATGCGGCTATATCCGGGTTGTTTTCTTTCACAGTAAAATAGCTGAAGTATTATACTAACAGGCTGTATGAAACTTTTTGCCCGGAAATGCCCGGACGGTAACTTACAGGATTCATTTTATTAGGGCACTTTAAAGTCTGTTTTTTTTTAAGTGTAAATATATGAAAATAATCGATAAGAAACTGTTACTTCAACATCACTCAACTGTCGACTGATAGGGATCGGTACGTAGCAACCCTGACCCCTGCAAACTAGCAGTAATTAGTAGTAAGGTAGTTTTCCTCAGTGACTCATGGGCCAAAAGACTTGAATTATCGATTTTAAAATTTGGGGTTTTGACCAACTTTTCCGTGAATATACCCCACTGTGGTGACGTATAGAACAACTGCAAAACTCTCGCCACAGTTCACAAAAGTTTTAAAAGGATTTGCAATGATATCTTTAATAATGGCAAAAGGCACAACAACTTCAGTCAAGTGACGAGTTTCGCAGACTGCAATTTTTTGAATGAGTCTTGAATAGGGGCAATAATTTATCCGATAAATTTTATTACGAGCGATTTTCAATTAAGTGGAGAATGTAAAAAGCTGAATAAAAAATTTTTGGGCTGCACGAAAATGCTCAAATTGTTTGTGAAAACCACTGCATTCACAAAAGGTTACATTTTGGTGCTGTATAAGTTCTGTAGACATTCCAGACAATTATTTGTTCGAAAATAACTAAAATCATACCAGAATCACACTTGAAGAAAAATTCAATCAACAATAATAAAATTTTATTAATAACGTGCGGACTAGCTATAAATAATCCTTCAAAACGCTGTAAGCAAACATTATTCTTTAAAAAATTCATCTCAACGCTAAAGGAAACAATAGAAAAACTTTGTTAATCGCCCGTTCTGTGAAAATATTCATTGCTTTGGGTCTGGGCCAAATTGCTTTAGATGCTTAAGGTATATATCAAATTTAAATCAATGAAATCAGGCGTGACTTCATGAATTGCTGCAAAACTGACAATATAGTATCTAATATTCAACTAATATGACTGTCATAATGTCATTTATACAGATTTCTCAAAAGCATTCGACATATTGGATCACAGTATCTTATTAATAAAATTGCAGAGTTATGGTTTCTCGCAAAATATGTTAAACTTTATTACATCGTACTTATCTGACAGGAAACAATTTGTTCAATGCTGTAGACTTCAGTCTGTTGAAATACATGCCACTTCTGGAGTTCCTCAAGGCTCGAATTTAGGACCCTTACTTTTTAATATCTTTATAAAAATGACATTATATCTAATTTAAATTGTAAATATGTATTACATGCGGATGATTTAAAGATTTATTCTATTATTAAAAATATTGAAAATTGCTTTACTCTGTAGAAAGATTCGGAAAACCCTAATATTTGGGGCTTTAAAAATAAATGACCCTTAAACATCACAAAGTGTAATGTTATGACATTTTCTAATAAAGTACAAGCACTAAATTTTGACTATACTCTTAATAATATCGTATTTGCAAGGCCTACTGTCTTTCGAGACTTAAGTAAAATATTTGATAGCAAACTCTTTTTCGTAAATCATGTTAATAGCATAACATCAGAGAGTTTTAAAATGTTAGGCTTAATTATAAGAAACTCCCGTGAGATTAATAATGCAGATACGCTGAAATTTCTTTATAACACTTTTATGCGATCTAAACTTGAATATGAAGCTATTATTTGGTGTCCTTATTATAACATAAATGTTAACAGTATTGAAAAGGTACAGTGGAAATTTTTAAAATATGCCTGTGTCAGAGAGGATGGAGTATACCCAGCTATTGGATATTCAAGTGCATATATGCTGGACAAATTTTAGATAGCCTCGAAAACAGACGGGTAAAATCTCAGTTAACCTTCTTGAACAAAATAATAACTAATGACATTGACTGTCCCGATATACTACAAATGTTAAATTTTCCTAGAGTAACCGCAAGGCAACACATGATCTTTACTTTGAGTATACCTCGTACAAATATTGGTAAATTTTCGCCTTTATATCAAATGTGCAACAATTATAATAAACACCAACATACTCTTGATATTTTCTTCTGCAATGTAGCCATAGTTAAAAAATCATATGCAATTTTTTTTCTTCAAAAATTTGCATATGTTTGTTATAGATATGTAATGCATAATAAATTTGCATATGTTAATTATAGATAAGTATATGGATATGTGTGTATGTGGGTATGTATGTATATATGTATACAGGGTGAGTCAATAGTGTGTTCTCCTTCGATAACCTTTGAACCGTTAGTGATACAAAGACTTATTAAATACAAAAGTTTTTGGGTCGATAAGATCTATCACTTGAAATTATTAGGAAATCTACAGGGTGCTTAAATTTTCTGTTACACACAAAAAATACTTTTTCTTAAATTGAACATCCTATATATTTTGTCACCATTTTACTAAATGAAAAGAGTATTATACAGCGATATTTTGTTTTTTACAAATATTATACTATTCTTAGTTCATACTACACGCTAAGTATTAGTACCTTTTTCACATTATTCTATTTTACAGGGTGTCCATGACAGGATGTCAATTAATGCGAATTTTAAATGGGAAAAACGCTTTCTTTTTAAATAGAACACCCTTAATTTTTTTACGTGGTTTGATTCCTCCTTCAAATTGCTTTCTTTTTTGTATAACACTTCCTATACCTAACTGTTGAAGTTTTCGAGAAAATTAAGGTTTTCTCTTTAACCTCACGATTATAGTAAAAATTAATACAATTTTATCAAGAATGGCTTTGGAAAACAAAAATTGTGCTGTTAAACTGATATTTTGTGGTTTACACGTAATTAATTTTACTTGATGGTGATTAATCTGTATTTCCTAGTTGATTTAATTATTTTTGTTAAATAAATTATGAATCTTTCACACGAAGAGTTGATCGACATGGTTTATGCATTGGGAGAAGGGAGAGAAATCCGCTATTGGCATCAAGAATTTAAATTCAGCGTTATCCAGAACGAAAACATCCTCACGATTCTGCATTTGAAAGGTTGCGAGAAAGATTTGAATGAACTGGACATGCAAATTATGAAAAACATGAACGTACAAAACTAGCAACAAATGAAGAAAAAATGTTTCAAGTTGCATTAAGTGTCGTTGAAGATCCGCATAAAAGTACGAAAGAAATTAATAGACAACTTGATATAAGTTAGTCCTTTGTAACAAGAATATTGAGGACACAAAACTTTCATCCTTATTATATTCAACTGCTTCAGGAACTAGAGTCAAATGATTTCGAACGTAGGGTAACATTTTGTGAGTAGACACTCAATAAGATTTGCAAACAGCCGCAATTTTTTGATTTCGTGCTATTCACTGATGAGGCCACATTTCATAAAAATGATTGTGTTAATAGACATAACTTACACTACTATGATACCATGAACCCTCATTTTACGAGAACTGTAGATAATCGACACCGACGGTCACTCAATGTGTGGGCAGGGATAGTAGGTGAATATGTAATTGGACCGCATTTCTTTAATGGTCACTTGACTGGGAATATGTACCCCCGATTTTTTACAAAATGTGCTGGGAGGATTGTTAAATGGGTGTCCTCAAAATGTCTTACAGAGACTGTGGTTCCAGCACGACGGAGCTCCACCCCATTATAGTATTGCCGTAAGAAACTGTTTAAATGTTACATTTGGTGACAATTGAATAGGTCGAGGAGGACCAGTTCAATGACCACCAAGGTCACCAGATTTGACAAAATTGGACTTTTTTTGTGGGGGTACATTAAAGGATTAGTGTACAAAACATCACCAACTACAAGAGAAGACATGTAGCAAAGAATTCGACTAGCGTTCGACACCATCACGCCTAACATGTTGCAAAATGTAAGTGACTCATTTCTTCATAGAGTCAGAATTTGTAATTTACAACTAGGAGGTCACGTTGAGCATATTTTGTAACTTGTTTTATTTTTTCTCTTCTATTTACTGTTTACGTTCAAAATTACACTTTTATTTTGTTATGTACATATCTAAGGTGAGGTGTAAATTTTGTCATTCAAGTTCAATAAATTTGTTACTTTTACTATTTCCTTTGCGATTTGATAGAAAATAATTTTTCGCCTGACCGCAATTTTTGTTTTTCCAAAGTCATTCTTGATAAAATTGTATTAATTTTTACTATGACCGCGAGGTTAAAGAGAAAATCTTAATTTTCTCGAAAACTTCAACAGTTAGGTATAGGAAGTGTTAAACAAAAAAAGAAAGCAATTTGAAGGAGGAAGCCAACCACGTAAAAAAATACAGGGTGTTCCATTTAAAAAGACTTTTCCCATTTGAATTTCGTATTAATTGACATGCCGTCATGGACACCCTGTAAAATAGAATAATGTAAAAAAGGTACTAATACTTAGCGTCTAGTATGAACTAAGAATAATATAATATTTGCTTACCCAGCTTCTTTTCATAGGTAAATAGAAATTATTAAACAGACCCTTATAAATCCTTACATTTCCAGGAAATGTTAAATAACTTGGCAACGTTGTTTGCAAATACAAAAAGCAAAATATCGCTGTATAATACTCTTTCCATTTAATAAAATGGTGACAAAATATATAGGATGTTCTATTTAAAAAAAAGAATTTTTTGTGTGTAACAGAAAATTTAAGCAACCTGTAGATTTCACAATAATTTCAAATGATAGATCTTATCGACCCAAAAAACTTTTTGTATTTAATAAGTTGTTGTATTACTAACGGTTCAAAGATTATCGAAGGAGGACACACTATTGACTCACCCTGTAAATGTATGCATGCATATATGTGTGTATACATTTTAAAATTAAGTTTAAAGTTATATTCTTAATGCTCTATGTAATATTGCTTTTTTTTACTTCTGTCTTTTTAAAATATTATTTTATATTATATTTTTATAATTCCATTCTGTAAATGGTTTCCCGTTAAATGGTGTAAATAAATAAAGAAATAAATAAATAAAAATAAATAACTTTCTTTTCTGCTTAAACAATACAGTTACTACTAAACAAAATAATCATAGCATACTTCATATCAAACTAAAAGTGAATGGAATATATTTGTTGTAAATGTACTGATGCATAAAGTCATACATTGGATTTTGCAATTTTAATCCAGTTACACTGACTGACACATTTTTTGTGACGTAGCGCACACTACTGTTTGCATATTGTTAATACCTCCTTATTAACTGAAAAAATATACAACACGTCCTAATATGTACCATTTTTGTGTGTTGTGTGAACACAATAGACCTTATTATATCGCCAGGTAATAAATTTTATGATGTGCACAATTTTAGAAGGGCATGTTAAATGTTGGGACGTTTTCAGAGTCCTGTTTTGACCTTTCAAGTGCCCAATTGTGTCTGTTAGAAAGTGTTTTCGTTTGTCTACATATCTCTGTTACGACAAAAATGTCCAGTCAAACGCGTCGAAGTTGCAAAACCTCACCAGACAAATTTTGCTACATTTGTGCAGAATTCCTTGTGAAGTCACAAGCGAGGCCATTGTCTGAAAATATGAAAAAAGCGTATTTTCTATATTTTTGAGTTTTAGTAGGAGATCAAAACAAGCAATGGGCTTCCCATGCTTGTTGTGTTAGTTGTAGTATGTCATTAGTGCAGTGGATGAAAGGGAAAAGAAAAAGCATGCCTTTTGCGGTTCCAATGGTATGGCGAGAACCCACCAATCAGTTTGATGATTGTTATTTTTTTGTAACAAAAATTGAGGGATATTTCAAATATCCGAATTTGCCATCTGCCCTAAGACCTGTCCTCACAATACATCAGACTTATCAATGCCAATTGCACCTTTGGATTGGCAAAATATTGTTTTGGGACGTAATGGAAACAGTAACGAGTCTTCAGACAGTCCAGACCGTGTGCCTTCCCTTTGTATATTTCAGAAAGTTTTAGTGACCCGCACTTAATTACTCAAAATGGATTGAATGATTTGGTACGTGACTTGGGGCTGTCAAAGCAACAAGCACAACTTTTATGTTCCTGACTTAAAGAGTGAAATTTACTGGCTAAAGAAACAAAGATTACGACTTTTAGAAAAATAAATGTAGCATTTTCCACATTTCATAATATGGAAAATCCACTATGCGCGTGTATGGATGGTTTAATGTAGGAACTTAATATCGAGCATTTCCCTTCTATGTACCGCTTATTCATAGATTCCTTCAAATTCCTCCACAATATAAACCCTGTAGACTCAAATATACATGTGTCCAAAGTCAAACATATAAAGGACGGAGGTATATTGTAGCAACAATGCAGGCGCGGCGGCATTCAGAAAAATAGCCAATCAAAAAATGTCAGGAAATTATGTAATAAAAGAAGCGAAGAATTCAAATCCACGTATTAAAGTCGTTGGAATGAGTGAACAATTTTCCGAAAATGAACTGCTTAGACTAATTAGGTCTCAGAATATTGAATCGTTCCTAGCTGCTGCTCAACTTAAGGTATTGAAGATATGATCAACTAAGAAAAATGCAAGCGTTTATCAAACTATGCTAGAACTGGATCCTGAAACCTATTGCAAGATAATAAATCTGGGTAATTTGTTTGTAGGTTATGACTACTGCAAAGTTTATGCAATCGAACCAAAAATGTGTCATAAATGTAGTGGTTATAATCATGTTTATAAAAATTGTAATGAGCCTCTCGCATGTCCCAAATGTTCTCAGAAACATAGGTTTCAAGAGCGTAACGATTAATTTTCAAAGCAATACATTAACTGTAGTAAACTTGGTCTTATCGATTTAGGATGCTGCAATATATCCTGTATATAAGCAAAAACTTGAACATCATAAATCCAAACTTTTCACTCTAAAGTATCAATTAGAATTTAATAGGAAAGCTACTGAATATCCAATAAATGATTCTATAAATACATTGTCTCATGACAAAAATAAGGATTTTAAGATATATTATCAGAATGTTCGAGGCTTAAAATCTAAAACTCAATGATTGTGTAATATGAGTTGCGTAACAAATCAGTATCATTTATTCGCTTTTAGTGAAACATGGTTAGATTCAACTGTTCTTGATAACGAGTTATTTAGTAAAAAATATAACGTTTTCAGATCAGATCGTAATTTTGAGAGTACAAATCTTACTAGAGGAGGTGGAGTTCTGCTTGCCATAGACAACAATTTCTCTGTTTTGTTCGTAAATCTAACCAACTTCAATGCTCTTTCCAAAATAGACATTGTAGGTATTAAAATCTTTCTCCAATTTCATCATATTTATATATTCGTTCTGTATATACCACCTAATCTAAGTACAGATTTATATGAAACATTTTTTGACATATTTTCAAGTATGGAATGTGTGTGCAATGGTGACGATATCATAATTGTGGGGGATTTTAACATTCCTGATTATGTAAATTATTTAGAAAATAATAATAAATACGTAAATGTTATTAGTAATTTTTGCACGCTGGTATAATTGCAGCAAACTAACTTAACAAGAAATATAAATAATCGTCTTTTAGATTTAGTTCTCAGTATTAAGAATGTTTTAGTAAATGATAGTGATGAACCACTTTTACCTGTAGATCTACACCACCCCCCACTAGATATTTATTTATCCTCAAGTTTTTCAACGTCAAAATTCTCAAAGAATACAGATTGCAATTTTAACTTTCGAAATGCCGATTTGCACCTACTTTATGGAAAAACTTTAAGTACAGATTTGTCACACTTTACAGATGTTAACTTAGCATGTGACAAATTATATTCGATTCTAAATTCAATTTTCATAGAATGTCTTCCAAAAACTGTACCTAGGAAGTCCAAATACCCCCCTTGGATTAATAAAAATATTATACGGGACATAAAACATAAGGAATTACTGCGGAGGAAATACAAAAGAGGCAAAAATCAGAACATCCATGATAAATATACGTCTATTAGAGCAAAACTGAAATTAGGTATAGACTTAGCATATGAAAAGTACATTAGTGACAGAAAATCAAATGACCGTTTCTGGTCTTATATTCATGAGAAAAAAAACTCATCTAGTATTCCTAATAACATGAGATATAAGCATGAGTCTTTTGATGATCCAACCATAATTATTAACAAATTTGTTGAATATTTTGAAGCATCTTATACCACAAGTCCAAACACAGACACGCCATTAGATAATAATTGTCCTGATATTCCTCATTTGCTACTAAACGAAATTTCTGAAGATGATGTCTTAAAAGCCCTAAAAAAATGATGCCCAAATGTACTGCTGGTTGTGATGGTATTTCAACTTTTATTTTAAAGGACTGCTCAGTAATACTCGCAATCTCGTTAACAGTTATTTTTAACCTATCGTTACGTTCTAAACATTTCCTGACACTAGAAGCAATCAAGAATATGTCCTATTTTCAAGTGTAATAACAGACATGAAATAGAAAATTATAGGCCTATAGTGATATTGAACAATTTCTGTAAGGCTTTTGAAATTATATTATATATTATTTTTCCTCATGTCAAACCTCTCATTTGCCCTAATCGACATGGATTTTGGCTGGTAGATCCACCACCAGCAACTTATTCTGCTTTACGCAACACCTAGCAGAAGGCATTGATACTGGAGGCCAGATCGATGTCGTTTATACAGACTTCTCGAATACTTTTGACCGTCCAGACCATGGCATACTACTTAGCAAACTAAGCTCAATATGTTTTGTTGATTCTCTCATTATGTTTTTTATTCTTATTTGCACAGCAGAAAACAGTATATAGTCTTGAGAAATATTAGCTAAATCTGGTGTTCCCCAAGGTTTCAATCCTGGACCCTTATTGTTTATAATGTTTATAAACGATATCGTGTCTGACCTTCAATGCATGTCTCTTTGGTATGCAGACGATTTAAAAATATGTAAAGCAATAAAAACAATAAATGATTGTATCTGCTTAAAAAATTATTTGCTTACACTTGAATCGTCGTGTGAAAAAAACAAGTTGCCATTGAATGTCGGAAAATGCTATAATATATCTTATACTAAAAAAAGTGTCCCGATAATTAACAATTATCTACTCAACGATCAGGTCATGAAAAGATGTAATCAGTAAAAAGATCTTGGTGTAATATTTGATTGCAAGTTAACTTTTGTTGATCACATTTCCTCTGTTATCAGTGCGGCTTATACAAATTTAGGAAAATATTCAACGCAAGTTCCTAAAGTATTCAGCTTATAGACATGATGGAGTATATCCAGAAATAGGAACCTCTCATGACGGTTTGCTTCAGCGATTTCACGTTAACGATTTATGTACTAGACATAATTACCATTCAGTACTTTTTTTGCATAAAATTCTCTGTAATAAAATTGATTGCCCTGAAATTCTCGGTATGATCAATTTTCATGTAGCATCCATTTTCACATGCAACACTTCTCTATTCCATTTGCCAACGCCTAGAACGAATGTACTCAATTTATCACCTTTACATGTAATGTACTCGAATTATCAAACTATGTATAATGTAATTGATATCTTTCAATGTAAGATTTGTGATATAAGAAATAAGATTCTTAATGTCATGTCATTTAACTAATCTATATTCTCATATTTTATTGTATTTCATTTAATGTAATTATTATTGTATTTTTCACCGTCCTGTAAATGGGTTCGCTCGTTGGTCAGTGTATGAATAAAATAAATAAATAAAATAAAATATAGTTAGTTTAAAAGCTGTATTACTACATAATGGAAATTTAAAACCATCTATACCAATTGCCCATTCAGTAACAATGAAAGAGGATTATGGCAGTATGAGCACCATTTTAAATAGAATTAATTACAACAAATACAAATGACAAATATGTAGGGATTTAAAAGTACCAGCCATTTTAGTAGGGCTTCAACGAGGCTTTACAAAATATTGCTGTTTTCTTTACTTGTGGGACAGTCGTGCAGTAAACATTATGTGAAAAGAATTTGGTCGGAAAGGAAAGAATTTGAACCAGGAACTAGTAATGTTAAATATGTGCCTCTTGTAGACCCTAAAAATGTTCTTTTGTCACCTCTTCATATTAAACTTGGGCCAATGAAAAATTCTGTGAATGCTATGAATGAAAATGGTGAAGGATTCAAATACTTAAGAGAACTTTTCCCCAATTAAGTGATGCCAAAGAAGGCATTTTTATTGGCCCTCAAATTATAAAATTGCTTGACGATGCAGATTTTAAAAGAACACTCAACAAACAGGAACTCAGCCCTTGGAACTCATTTGTAAGAGTAGTCAAGAACTCAGAGCTTGGAACTGATTTGTAAGCGTAGTCAGGGGATTTTTAGGGAACAAGCAACTAGTAAACGAACTTTTAGATTAGTACCAAACGCTTGATTGCCGTATGTCTTTAAAAATTTACTCTCTATATTCTCAATTAAATTTTTTCCCTCAAAATGTGGGTGAGGTAAGCGACGAGCAAGGAAATAGATTTCATCAAGATATCAGGACAATGGAAATTCGTTATCAAGAATGATGGGATCCAGCTATGATGGGTAATTACTCTTGGTTCTTAATGCGAGAAGATTTGACCCCCCTTAAAAGACAGGAATAAACTGTGCATATATTTTTCAAAAATTATTCTTTATCTTTGTAGATACATCTATGTAAATCTAATATATATTATATACATCACTCATATATAGCAATAAATTAGTAAAAAACCGCTGCCAATTACTTGGGGATCAGAACTTTCTCACCGTAGTAAAACTGAACGTATGGTGGTTTATAATAAAAGTAATTTTTGACGTTTCCAAAAAGTCACATTTTTGACGTTTCAAAAATGTCACATTTTGACGTTTCAAAAAAGTCACTTTGACATTTGACATTTCAAAAAAGTAAAATTTTTTACGTTTCAAAAAAAGTCACTTTGGTGGAATGTGACTAATATTTTCTTTAGACCGAGTTTGCTCATCAACGAACTCAATCTCTTCCTTGACCTCTAGAATGTGTGTACCAAATTTAAAAGCTTTATCTCAAAAACTGTAGCTGCTATCGCGAACACAGACATACAGACAGAAAATTTTTTCTGTCTGAACTTTTGTGTATTGGCATAATTCGTCGAGATTCGTCCAGAAATGCAATAAAAATTTTCGAAATTTTTTTCACGAATACATAACTTCCTCACTTTGAGGGGTGAGAAAGTAATTAACAATTATATTAGTCCTGCCCATAATTTTATATTTATATAACAAGAAAACGTTACGTGTTACGACTTCTTGCTTGTCATTTCTGTAATCAGAAGATTTTATTCCGGTGGAATATGCTATTCAGGTACATAGTTATTAATTATAAATTACCCACCCCTTATCATCGTTATTATTGCCTATAGAAAAAAAAATGTATATAAAAGTTGTGCGATTATGACTGAATTTTGTTAAAATGCTATAAAAAGTACAGTAGCGTGCAGATTTCAGGGGATACAAAAAAAATAATATATTTTTTAAATTGGATACCCTTTATATTATTAAATTTTTGGAATGATCCTTTGTTCCTGATTTCAAAAATATACCATATGTTACCCCTACCATATACCGTTTTTGAGTTTTTAAACGTCAATTATCTTAGTTAAACTAGTTACTGTAAATATGGAAAAGTTAACATTATTAAAGTGAGCTATGAAAATGACAACTATTATGTTTGACAAGTGACATTTCTTTAATGAAATAATCAAAATGGATTACAGTGAGGAAGAAAAAAACCAAATATTTATACAAAGGTTTATTTAGTAAATTTAAATATAAATGAAAAGATGTTCGATGTGTCCACCATTACTGTCAATGCATAATTGAGAAGGTCTTCTTATATTTATAATTGCACCGAAAATGGCTTCATTATTTACATTAAAATTGTTTATTTCAAGTCGAATCCTGTCCTTAATGACTTGAATACTATTATTATTATTATTATTATTGACAATGTCTTTTAGAAATCTCAAAAAAATGAATGCATAGGAGTCAAATCCGGACTGTAAGGTTGTCATTATTCCATTATTCCCTAGCCATATTGGGAATACATTATTCAAATGATCTCGAACAGGTAGGACACTATGTGGAGTTGCCCCATCCGGCATCCAAATCATATCATCAAGTTCGGCCTCCGGAAAATTCTGCAAAAGAATATTTTCTGTTTCTGGGATAATTATTGCCATATTGGTAACTCCAGTTAAATTAAAATCATAAAAATATAGGCCCAACTGTTTTATTTCTGAAAATTCCACACCAAACGCTAACAGTTTTTCTTCCTGATTTCTTTATTTGTTTATGTTGTGCCTGTTTTTCCACGACCTTCAATTTTTCCTATTAAAAACTCCTGCCGTCGAAAAGAATGAATCATCAGTCCATAATATTTTATTAAAAAAATCGGGATTTTCATCCAACTTTTGAATCACCTGGCGGCAAAAGTCCAGCCTTTTCCTTTTATGAGCCTTTGTTAAAACTTGTACGGGTAAAATTTTACATGGTCTGTAGCTGGTATTTTTTAATGTACTTTGGATTTTGGAATAAATTTTACCTAATTGATCGACTTTATTATTTATACTACATTCAGAATTTTCTAAAAAATAATACAATGTTTCAAAAAAGTCTATTCGCGAATAAATATGGATGGGCTTACCTTCAAAATGAAGCAGTATATCTAGCTGTCCTTTCTGGTTTGCTTGAACTACACGCTTTTTCTACTACCTCCAGTATTATTCACCTTTCGGTACATATTTTTGAACGTATTTTCTGATGGTGTTGGACAATTTGGATACAACACCCTATATGTTCTTTTTACTGCACGTTTATTTTTGTTATTTTGTATATAACAAGTAAATGTTTGGACTTCTTCTTCCTCACTGTAACCCATTTTGATTATTTCATTAAAGAAATGTCACTTATCAAACATAATAGTTGTCATTTTCATAGCTCACTTTAATAATGTTAACTTTTCCATATTTACAGTAACTAGTTTTACTAAGATATTCGACAGTTAATAACTAGGGCTGTCAAAAATGTTTCGTGGGACAGTGGCGTACGCGAAATTAACTTATACGGAACACAATAAACTGTTATAATTTATAAAAATGTATGTAAAACTTACCCTCTTAACTAGCTTGACGAACTAGCTTGCGTATCACATACTGGAGAAGATGTGTAACCATTTTGCAGCATCAGATATGTTTCTATAGTTGTCTCCATGAGCACTGTTTTCTAATTTTTTTATGCTTTCATGTAATGGTTTATAGTTCTTTGCAATATTTTTTTAAAGCTGTGTCAACGGAAATATCTTCGAATTTTGTCTGGTTTTCCTTAATAGCTGCAGCCTCATCTGGATTGAATTGTAGTGTCACAGCTTTTATTTGTTGGAAATATTCAGCATAATAAAAAGCTGCCTGCTACCATGTTCCCCAACATGTAAGAATCGGTTGTGGTAGTTCAGGAATACCGGGACACTTTCTATGAAATGCACGGAGACGTTTAGGAGATTTAAGAAACACTTTTTTTTACTTGCCATTAATGCATCCATCTCTAGAAAACCTTTTCGAATAGTTTCTGCCACAAGATGTAAAGCATGCACTTTATACGTAACATGTATAAACGTACAACCTTGTTATTGCTAATACTGGCCTACCACACGCATTGTCACGGCGCCATCATCAACACTTGACTTTTTGACTTCAAATTTTTCTAACGTCTCCAGCACCACCCTGCTAATTGTTTCGCTAGTACACTGACTTATTCTTTTACTAGCTAGTAACAGTGGAACTGTCGCTTTAAGAGGGTGCAGTATTCGTACTATAACATTTAAAATAGAATTTTTTTTTACAGTCTGTTGTCTCATCAACAGATAACCACAGCCGTGTATTTTTTAATTCACATTTCATCTTTTTTACCATGTTTACGTATACAGTTGGTAGATAGTTACATAATGTTCTGCGACTTGGTAACTTCATCTGGGCATTGTATTTATTCCAGAACTCTCGAAATGCTTGTTTATCGAGTATGTGCAGCGGAACATCACAGGCAATCAACATTAATAGTAAATCAAACATAAACTGTGTTGTCGACAGCACCCCATTTTTTTTATTTTTATGGTGTACACTATTTACGTGAAGTCCACAATCACGGTTATTCCAGCACATCAAATCTTTCTCGCACACTTTACAAATTATTTTAGCACCATCATAGAATAAATCCGGGAATTCACCTATGAATTTATTCACTTTGTCAGCAAATGGCCGTTTTCTAACCCTGCGTACGTCTGCCATGCTTTATTATTAAATTAATATCAACAATACCGTACAACAAATAAAATAAAAACACAAAAACAATATGCAATACGCCCAAGTGTCTTAACGTGTACACAACTCGAAAGCTAATAATTGATTGGACTCGAGAAAGAGTTTCGCGGTCAAGGTGAATACCGGCGACAGTAAGTACATCTGTATTCTACGACCATGATTCACAGAAGCGATTTGCAGCTTTATTAGTAACTCAAAAACGGTATATGGTGGGGGTAACACATGATATATTTTTGAAATCAGAAACAAAGGATAATTCCAAAAATTTAATAATATACAGGGTATCCCATTTTAAAAAAATATTATTTTTTGTATCCCCTCAAATCTACACGCTCCTGTTTTGATAGCATTTTAAAAGATTCAGTCATAACCACACAATTTTATTTAAACTTTTTTTTCTATAGGCAATAATAACGATGATAAGGGGTGGGTAATTTATAATGATTAACCCTGTACATGTTACAAAAATTATATATTTTTTTGTCCCCCAGTGTTATTAGAATATACCAATGTTGTAACGTAGCTTGATTTTCGTAATTCGTCATCATGAATGATAAAATAAAAATTAATTTTGAATATAATCGCTTCGCTCCATTATGTGAGTTTAGTTATGTACTAGTTTATTGAGCCGAGGGAGGAGCACGTGTCCCCAGTCCCCCCTTAATTCCTGCACTGCCTTCAAATTTGTTCTCAAAAGAAAGCGGGGTATAAAAGGTGTTTAAATTTTTAGAAGTAAATGCCCCAGAATAAAAATGGTAGTAATATTCGCATTCGCCTACTTCCAAGTGCAGTTATTATTAAATTTAATATATCATATCATACTTGAAAATGATAAATCTGTGACATAGATTGCACTACTTACAATGGAGTATTGTTGTCACAGCTTTTGAATATATAGTAAATAAATGATCAGCAATTGTCATTTAGATGTGACATGCATCAAAGGGAAAGGTAAACACAGTTGCCAATATCAATTAGCAATAATCCCTTGTTGCTCCAGTACATTTCAATATCCGACCTTCGAACTGTATAAATAAACCTCTTACGTAAACATTCTGATTGGCTAATGCGGCCTCATGATCATGAATGCTTCCAAAAATAGACAATACGCTTCATATTAAGTGAGCTGTGATTTATAATTAACTTCAATCAATAATTGTTGTATTTATACTTTTCACATTTCAATGTAATCGTCAACACATTCAGAAGAGAAATTTTTCATTTTAGACAGAATGTAAGACAGAGAAGGAGAATATTATATAAAAACCATGGGCGTACTTAATTAAGCACATTGGGAAACAAATTCTGAGAATATAAAATAAATATATATTAGCACTCACCAGTCCACTGACCTCGACACTCATAAATCCACTGCCCACTTCTTCCTAAATATATACAGGTTGTCCCAACCAAAAGTAGGCACCCTGAATAACTGTGGAGATAAAAGTTTTTTTAAAAATTGGGGAATCACATCGACCTTGTTTCCAAGGGGGACATATTTTAATGTAATACTTGTATACCTATCATCATCCCTCTACTCTACACGGCCACCCCCTCAAAAAATTCAAATGGCAAGGGGGTCGAGTGATACATCTTTTGAAAGATCTTTCAATTCCCTACAAACTGTGTATTTTTTTTTAAACTTTTATCGATTCGTTCTTAAGGAAAATAATTTTATTTTTGATGATTACACACAATCGAAATCGTTAAAAAAATCTAAAATACACGGCACTGGGTATTGGAATTTATAAAAAACTACATTTTTTAGTGCTCTTGAATCAACACGAGTTTTTTTCGACAAAAAACACTTTCCTTGTCCGTTTAGTTTTAGAATAATAAAAGACTCATAAGTATTTGATAATCCTTGAACATTAATTTGTTCACAACCAGTTTTAAATCGAGACACATTTTACCAATCGATCAGGAAAGTAGCTGAGGCTTCCGGTATATCACGAAGCAAAGTTCATCGAATTGTAAATGCCAACAAATTTCATCCATATAAATTTAAATTAGTGCACGAATTAAACGAAGATGATCCCGACCGTTTGCTTGACTGAGAGATTTTTAGTGAACAATTAAACGGTAATGCCAATCTACTGTACAATACGCGTTTTTCTGAAGAATCGATATTTCAGTTAAATGGGGAGGTAAACAGGCACAATTGTAGGTATTGGAGTGAAACCAATCCACATTTGTTCATGGAAACTCATACCCAAAAGCCTCAGAAGTTAAATGTTTGGGCTGGCATCTTAGGGGATCACATTGTCGAGCCGTTTTTTATTCCTGACAATTTAAATGGCGAAAGGTACCTCGATCTGTTAGAAAATAACATCGACCCAATGATTACCCAAATACTCGAAGAAGACGATAATCCTTTAGAGGGCGAACTGTTTTTTCAACAGGATGGAGCACCGCCACATTTTGCTATAGCAGTCCGTCAATTTTTGGATAATCGGTTTCCGATGGATTGGAAGAGATCCCGTGGAGTGGCCCGTTAGGTCACCCGATTTAACTCCCTTGGATTTCTTTCTGTGGGAACATTTGAAATCGAAGGTATTTGCAACAAAACCCGCATCTCTGGAAGAGTTATGTGAAAGAATTGTTCGAGAATGCCGTTTATTGACTCCAGATGTGTTCAGAAATGTTCGTACAGAATTTCAAGAGAGATTATACTACTGTATGGAAGTTGGTGGGGGTCATTTTGAACAATACATACGATAATTTAAACTGCTTCTTTTATTTTTATTTCCCGAACCTAAAATAATGAAACAATTATTTCTCAGGAACGAATCGATAAAAGTTTAAAAAAAATACACAGTTATGTAGAGAATTGAAAGACCTTTCAAAAGATGTATCGCTCAACCCCCTTTGCATTTCAATTGTTTGAGGGGGTGGCCGTGTAGGCTAGAGGGATGATGATAGGTATACAAGTATTACATTAAAATATGTCCCCCTTGGAAAGAGGTCGACGTGTTTCACCAATTTTTAAAAAAAATTTTATCTCAAAACTTATTCAGTGTGCCTACTTTTGGTTGGGACACCCTGTATAAAAAAACAACTATGTCTTAATCCGATGGCCTAATTTAAATAGTAAATCTTTCTCATTTGCTAAAAACATCTAGATCACTTTTCCTCAACGATTTCGCTTAGTCATTATTAAACTTCACATATATCAGACATTTATCGCAATCACACTCAAGGCCATTCCTCGCCTATACCAGATTAAGGCCTTTCCTCGCCAAGATCCAACGCAATATACTTGTGGCCATTCCTCGCCATAAGTAATCACTGAGCTAAGGCCATTCCTCGCCAAAGCCTAGATAACCACTCAGCTAAGGCCATTCCGCGCCGAAGCCTACATATACAATTAATGTCATCTATCAACCACAATGAGCTTATCAGAGCGTTCTAGGTGTCTGTTAGCACCTACGTCTTATCCAGTTGGCAAGTAAACTGAATTCCTAATTGACTCAAGTAACTAATCTATCCTAATTTCTAATTAACTGTGATATTTAAATCAGAACTTAACTGTACTAAACCTATTCAAAATAAAACACTTAGTGAAACTCCTCGGATTTATGTATGAAATGTCCCCTTGGCAATCTCACTAAACACTACAAAACTCAACAATTTCACATTATCAAAGTATTATTAAAAATGACCTATTTCTAGAATTAACAAAGCCCGTTAGTGTCAAATATTGTTTAGTCTAATTCATTCCCTTTTCATTCCCTAGGAACTGCCTGTGCTCAGAGCCCGTTGCCGCAATCATAATTATAAAATAATAAACAGTTTTCAGAATCTCGCTCGATTCACTTCTTGTTATAGTCTTATTTAATTATGATAAAAATTAACTCGCTCTTACAGGAAGGGAACATTTCAATGGTGTTTTTAATTCTACACATGAATTTCTGTTATAACGGCTTACCAAATTTTTAAAATATATCTGTAGTAAATTTCATAAATTGGTGTATTTACTACAGCGTTTTCCTCAGTTTTTGTCTTTAGTGAATCTCTAGTAAGAGTAATTGATCTCAGTAATAGTCGATGGAGTTTTCCAGCGAACTATTTTACAAAATAAATGAAAATATATAAAATTTATAAAATGGTGTATGTACTAGAAGCCCAACAGATTCTGGTATTCCCTAGGGTATGATTTTGGCCCTCTTATTTAAAACATATCTTATTGACCCTTCTGTAACAGTTCTGGGTTAACAATTTCGCTTGTATACGAATTACCTCTTTTTGTGGAAGGATGAATTGAGCATCCAGTATCTAACATCTAAAAATATTATTAAATGGTTTAAATATATTTTTCTCAGTATAAATTTTTAAAAAGTCTCTCTACAAACCAATGATTTCAGAATTATAAAGTCAATAACATTTTGAAAATTGTAATAAAAGCTTTAGTTCTACTTTAGAGTTTAAGCAATATAGTCAAAATACAGAACTACCATCATCATCTTTGAATGATTTTTATTTTAAATTTGATCAAAATACGTGATGTATTTATGAACTTACAAATATCATAAATATGCCACTTTTATAATATCTACCGTTTATATCTTTAATAATTTTATTTAATGAATTTTATTTATACTGCACATCACACAGAAAATTTCTACTTACATGGCGTACAGTGTTGGTTACTACAAGTTTAAACTTAAACATTAATAGTCAAACAAACAGACAGGATAAACATATTTTTTGACAAATACGTCTTAGAAGCTATAGCATTATATATAAATTATTATTTTTTTTTAAGTTGATATGGAAAAAATCTATATCGTGCTGTTTTATAAACTCATTAGTAGTAATATGGCACCTGTTAACGGGTGAAATCATATTTGTTGTTTTAAATGTATGATCCCTTCTTCTTAATCTAATATCAGGTATATTCTCAGATTAATAACACTAGAAGATGAGTAATAAAACATAAAAAGTTGTCCGATTCATCTACATCCTACGCGACGTACGTTAATATTATGGCTGGTTTTATTCCTATTGGTCAGAATCATGAACGCAGCACGAAGAAACCCGATCGATGCCCGATCTATCACCGTCTTGACAACAAATTGTGTTCTGTAAGACGACGCCTCTCATTTTAATCTGTGTTTTTTAAGTGATTTTATAATCAGATTCATGAACGCAGCACGAAGAAACCCGATCGATGCCCACTCTGTCACCGTCTTGATAACAAATTGTGTTCTCTATTTCTATAAATGATGATAGTTTAGTCTGCAGTGCCCGGTATATACGCCTGTTAGAGTTTTCAAGTTTACCCTGTTTAACTCTAAAAGTTTCTTAGCTCTTGATTTCAAAGGGTGTTTTATAAACGCCTTCGAATGAACTAATCCTGGTAAATCTTGCCAATACTGGAGAGTTTGCCTTTCAGCCCAGGTTGAAATAGCCATCTTGGCAGTACTTGAGGATATGCCAGGTCAATACCTGGCCAATGTTCTGGTCCGATGAATCGTGATCCCGCTCCTTCTCTGGCTAAGGAGTCCGCTATTTCGTTATCTTCCATACCAGAGTGGCCGGGTATCCAGACCAGAGTCACTTTGTTCTTGCTCAAATGATTTAGAGCTTTCTGACAGTTCCATACCGTTTTGGAGTTACACCGGTAGGAGCCAAGAGCTTTTATAGCTGCTTGGCTATCTGAAAAGATATTTATCTGCGTGTAAGATGCATATATTCCAGCCTTCGTACACAGTTCAATGGCATGAACCTCAGCCTGAAAAACAGTTGCATGAGTACCTAGGCTTGAGATTATCCTGACCCTTGGTCTGTAGCTATGTACTCGGGCTCCTGTTCCCTCGGGAGTTTTGGAGCCGGTAGTAAGTTAAAAAAAGTATTCGATTTAGAATTATTACATCGTATAATATATTTTTTATTATTTTATGAATAATATTCGTACAAATTTAGACATAAATTTTGTCTTTTCAGTTTCATCATGTTTAAGTTAAAGCTTCTTTAACATTTATTGAAAATTATTGGCACTATATAAAGTGTTCGACACTTATTTTAAGAAAAGTGTGGAATAATTTCATATTTCAAAATAAAAAAATAATAGTAAAATGCTTGTGTCTAGTGTCATATGTGTAGCTTCTGTTTACCCATCGACAATGTTCATATGTGCTACTAGTTTTCAGTATTACACGAGTAAAAACTTCTCCGAGAATCCAGTATTCTATAAGAATGAAAAGAACATGCTTTATGTAACCAACTTCTTTTATGGATAATATTTTTAATATTTAATTGAAAAAATAATATTGTACATGACTACATATAAAACCATGCACCAAAAATATTTTACTATATATTTTCTTCAATTTGTGCTAAAACCGTGTAATGGTTTTTATTCAATATCAACTGCAGAAATTAATGGATTAATAATTTGAGAACATATAAAGTGGTTATACTCTCCAGTCTTTTCTCAAAAACAGTAAAGGGCATTTGAATATATTCTCTTTATTTTGTAGCTGTTCTTTTGTTGTACAAATAGGCTTAACTCGCCTACAGTGTCCAGATAAAGCGTCGCGATGCTGAATGTATTCTTGTCTACCGAAACTCAACCTGCAATACATCATTTGAATAGTCTTTCATTTATAAAGATATTTTCTTTATTAGGGAAATTCCTAATCATAGAAATGTTTCAATTATAAATTAAATTTCCTAAAGAAATTAATTTACATTTTAGTACTAATTACTCATGAAATTATATAACTTTTTGATTTTTTTAATGAATAAAAATATTATTTTACAATTATTTCAGATGTAATTAGGACCAAAATTGTAAAACTGTTATCTCACTAAGGACAGCAAGATTTCATACGAAGCATTGTTGACTTTTTAATTATTTATTAAAAAAAAAATATGTAAAAATACTTATTATCCAATATGTTCTTTAAATAACTTCATACCTAAGCATCAAGATGGGGCTGATTAGCTATTGTGTTTACCATTTTGAATTACAAGGAAACAAGTCAGTTCTTACCATAGGCCTCCACTATTTCCAACGAACTGGCATTCTAATTTGTTTATTATGATAAAGCAAGGCCATAATTCCCGGATCCATTGTCATGAAAACGCTTTTACAACAGAGGTGCAATGGTGCAGCAGAGAATTTTACAAAAGATTCTAATCTTCTTACTCCCTATTTCTAAAAGACACGTAATTTTCGTTAAAATTTATGCAAGTAGGTCGTTACGTATTCATAGTATCCTACTGAAAGGGAGGAAACATTTTTTGTAACTACAGGAATTTGTGAATCTTTTCGGAGCAGTCTTAATCTTTACAAAAAAAATTTAAAAGGAACGCTTTGTTACATTTTATTCGCTAAAAATATAAAAATTACTACATTATCTATCTATCACATGGGCCACCAAAGCAAGTGTTTTGTTACTGACAATTAAAAATACTAATGTACGTTTTGTGCTTCAGAAAATTTAAATTTGTTGAACAATTTTCTTTATCCTGGAGAATAGTCAAGAAATGGAACTAATAATTCAAATAAAATTAGTTGATGCTGTCTGGCATATTGTTCCTTATTAAATATATTAAAGTTCAATTTATACCCCCACCTAGAACTTTACGTGAAAAAATCGAACCAGTACATTCGTACATTGTACTTGTTTTTTGACCCAGTTTACTGTTAATAATTTTTCATATTTCTTTTGAACTGCTTCTGGAGCCTTCACTTTGATTTTTTGTAGTCAAGTATTTTGGTTTTGCTTGTTCCTTATGTGGAACATATTTCCTTATCCCTTGTATGTAATGATACTAATCCATGTCAAAATAAATGTATCATATATAAAGCAACAAATCTTGAAATTTTATTCCTTTAAGATGATTTAATTTTTCATCTAACACTAGAATTGAATAGAATCGAGCCACCTAAAAGCAATTTTAATATCAAATTTATCGGTGAAGGTTTTTTTACTCAAAATATAAGATAATTAATCACCATATTTCTTTTTCATTTTATAGTTCACATTAAACGTATCATTTAAGAAATGTTACTTTAATCTGAATTGAAATTGGCTTGTCGACAATTTATATCAAGTAGAAATAGGGAAAACTTATGACATGAAGTAAATAACAGGGTCGCACTGGGGAGGGATATATAGATTGTCCTTCATAAAATTTTTCAGTTATAATGAAACAGTATTTTACCTTGTCTTTGAAGAGGGTTGGAGGTCGCAGAAAGGTGCAACATATAAAACAATTCCATGATTTTTTTTTCAAGGCAGCTGAATTTACAAGAATCGTACTAACACCTATATTTGTTTCATCCACGCTAAGCCATTCATTTAACCTCAATAATATAGTCAGCTACTTGGGGCCAATAGTAACATTTCTTATTGTAGTACGTTTTCTCATATTGCCCCTCTACATATTTTTCTACAAATTTCCTGAATATCGGATTGTCTAATTGCTTCCAGGGAATGTTACACCCCACAATAAACTTTTATAAGTTCACGTTGATTTGTCAGTTTCGGCTAATTAATGTTCAGTGTTTTTTTTTGTCGCCACATGTTGCATCACACTGTTTACAGTACAGTTTAATATATCAGCGCCACACTATCAAAAGCCAACTCAGGATAATCCCTAATCCAGTCATGTACTGTTTTGACGCTGACTTCATCTCCATTTTCTAGTCTACAGAAGCATTACACTAAACAGAAAATATCGTCTATAGTGTAAATAAAAGCACTAACCAGAAAATCTCGTCTATATCGTAAATAAAAACCGTCGTTTTACTCACTCACTATACGTACAAGACCACAACTAAATAATTTATCAAACAAAATTCGTCAGCACGGGAGAGTCACAGTTTCTCACGAATCCGACCAATGGAGAAACAGATTCCTACCTGCTGTTTATAAAGACGCGTCTAGCATATGACATTCAGATGAGACACTAACTGTGTGTTTTACTTGTTCTAATTATTAAAATTAATACACGAATTTTTAACACGTACATAATCAGATTATTGCTCCATAAATTTGTGTGAAAAAATACGGAATATAATAGGATGATTAACTCCGTCTCTGGCATGTCATAAGTTTTCCCTATTATAATAATAAGTCAATATATAAGCAATATATGTTGTAAAAGATCTACGAAATATTGCAGTTTTATGAGGTGGTGATACAGGACCCTTAAATCTCAAATTTAAGGCATGTACGTCAATGCGAAATCTTATTTTGTTGTAGAGATTATGGTAGATTTTTATTTTTTATGATGCGATGGTACACTACTGATGAATGATAATTCCGCAGCAATTTTGTTTCTTTCAACTTATGAGACTTAAACTTGCCTTTCGAACTTTTTCAATACCATTTTTATCTATGTTATCTACGTTACTTCCTACTTAAATTGTATATTACAATATTTGAAACGACTTAATACCAGAATATCTGCTGTTTTAATTTTAATTGAAGTGTTAAGCTAATGTCGATGTGAATACAACATTTTTAGATTTATATACGCCTTTTGCAAATACTTTGTGATAAGTCCGTGTACAATTCTATTCTTTACTTTTTGGAAACAGTAGAGAAAGGTAATTTTGTATCATTAATGTTAGATTAATAATCTGTCGACATATACACGCGACTTGCCAAAAACGAAATGTAAGGTTTGTTAGGATTTATGTTTATATCATGTCTTTGGAATGTATCAAACTATTTTTTAATTATTTAGAATTAAATTAGTATTCTGCGAGTTAGTAAAATCAAAATACACGTACAACTGGGTGGCACCCATATAGCAATGAATGTTTAAATGTTTCAAATTAGAAATTGTGTTTCAGATATAGGTACTAAACAGCAATAGCCTCACGATAGAACCTTGAGGAACACTATACAAAATTTTCCCAAAGATTTGAAATTCCTTTGGCTTTTTTCTACGAATTTTCACGAATTAAATAATTGATTTGTTAAAAATATTTAATTATATATTTATTTAACAGAAATATTATATTATTTCTACTAATATTATTCTACTTTATATTATTTTTGCTAATTAATTAGTTTTGAGGTTTTGTATGTGGTTATTAAATCAATCGAAGCTGAAATTTTATGTGTATTTGATCCACCGTCCTTATTACATACTTACCTATTTACTCAATATAATTGTATAGTTCATACGTTTGTACTTTAATTTTAAGAAAGTTAATTAATGATTCCCCTTCGCTAAATATCAGGTTGTTATTCCTTTAGACTCTGAATAATTCCTAGTTTAATCCTGGAGGTAAATACTACGATTCTGTTTGGTCTAAATTTCCGTTAACTTTATAGAACTTTCCCGGTGCTTTATGTAAATATTTGCTTTGCTAGAAGGTATTATAATAATATTAAGTGCCTTACAGACAGCAGGCTTACTTTACAACTGGAAAATCAGTTTTCATTTCACAATTGAAATAATTTCATTCTACATTAAATTATTTAAGGTTTGTTCCTTAGTATAAATTCAGTACACCTTGGAAACGTGCAAAGGGTTGCATTGAGTTGAAAAGGTAATTATCTAAGACAATAATAAACCTGTAAGAACCTACAACCACAAGATTACATTCTAAGTATTAAAATTCTCTACAAAAATTAAGTATACAATTCAGGATTATGTGATATCCAAGCGACAACATGGATAATATAAAAAGGATTATTTCAGTTATAAATAACTAAAAAATTATGACTGACGTAATATAAAAAAATTTAATTTTGACTAACAATAGATCTGTCCATAAAATTTTGTTTTCAACTGAAAATGATAGATTTATCAATATTAAAAATCACCATAATAATAAAAATAAACAATTTTTTCATAAACTTATTCGTAATAAAATTTGTCCCAACGCAGCGACATTAGAAAACGTTCCTCGGGTAGAAACTAGGGGATTGACATCAAATGTTCGTTGGCTTCAGCATGCCCATAGTTATACAATAGTGTTACGCCACTGGACTGTGTAGACTGGTTAGCTGAGACTGGAATTGTACGCTAACGGCCGGGAATATTCTGGACTGCTCTAGAACGTGTGAATGGATGTATAAATACGACACACGGTGGGCCGATTCTCAATCTGAAGTTGAACGTGAACGAGTAAAGAAGAAATAAGAAAGAGACTTATAAGTGTTCAAGTGTGATTATAGTTAAGATATTAATTAATCTATTGTTGTTAATTGTTAATTAGTAAATAAAGTAGTGAGTAAGTGTTACCTGGACTTTCAGTCAACGAATCTATGAGGGTAGGTGTTTGTGTGGATAGCAAACACGTAACAATTTGGTGTTGGAAGTGGATTGGAGGAAAATTCTGTGGAATACCGCTTTGGCCTCGTTGAGAAGGATGACTGAATTAAAATGACAGACAATGTGATCCTGGCTAGGACTTTAACACAGACTACTGACAAAATACCGATTAGAATGGTTAACCTAAATTCACACTCAGTGACGTTCAAAGAAGGCGAAGCAATTGGCACCTACGAACCAGTCACATGGATTGCGAGATGTGAAGAACAAATCATTGAGACTTCGTCTACAGATATGGACCAAGAAGTTGTAAAGATGTTAAATACCCAGTTAGAACATTTAACTCCAGATGAACATAGAGAAAAGTTAAAAAAGAAAAAAATAGTTTAATTTTATGAACCCTCAATCCACCTCAAAAATATCGGTTATATATTATAATTTATAAATAACGGCACTATGGGCTTCGTTCTGCGTACAATGAACGCTGAGCTACGAGCATGTGACGTCACCTTAAACTGCAGGCGTTTATCGGATTCAAACAATGCAAGCAGCTTCCGCTTCTTCTGTTGTAGTTATGATTGTTTCCTGTTTCAGATAAATTTCACATGTTAGTAATAAAGGCTCTAATGCATGATATTAACTAATTTAGCGCAAAACAATTTCCTTGTGGACATGCATATATTTATGTTTCAATAGATTACTTATTTGTGTCTATTATGTTCATATATCATCGTTTATTTACCTTTAGTATATGACTAGAAATGATTGATTTTAATCGATTCGACTGAAAGAAATTAATCCTATTTATAATCTTGTCTAGAGTTAACTAAAATAGTGGTATATGCAGAATCAATTTGAGTAAATTCTTTTATTAAGTATTGCTCATAAATTTTCCTTAATTGGGAGTTAGTGAACCTACTAAATGATAATAAAACTATCGAAATAATTTACTAAAAATAAACGAATGAAAACTGAATTTATCATTTATCAGTCGCCTTTGAGTGTACCTTGATCTAGAAAATGGTTAGTCAACTATAACTACTAAGAATAAATTTTCATTATTTTTTATTTTATTTTATAGAAACGAAAATGGTCATGCATTTGTTAACATTTTTCATTGCATGTAAAGATATTATTGCCAGCATATTGACTTGTTAAACATAGACATTAATTTTGTAAATAAATCTGAGGAAAACTTCAGGGCGACCAATATCTAAGATCGAAGTATATAGACAGTGGCAAATTAATCACCCAGAAAACATGGTGCGTAAAATATCCATAACCACACGTTGTGGTGTACGGCCTTTCCGATAAAACAAGGTGATTGGTTGATACAGATGTTGATTCTCCGACATATATTCTCATGTTCTATGTGTAGGCCATTAGTATGAAATTCATTTTAATTTACAGTGTGTAAATTAAAAAGAAACTCACAAAATGAATCAAGAACGTTTAGAGTAATAATAAAAATAATACATTTGAATCGTAGTTAAGTATCTTTGCTCGATATTATTCTACATTTTAAAGATTCATGTGTAAACTGATCTTTGAATGTCATTATTTACCTACTATTTTTGTTTTCTTTTAACGTCTTTCGAAAAATTCGGGTATCAACAATCATGTAAGATGCATAATTTACTATTCTTTTTTATACAACACATACCACTTTATTTGCTCGATTGAAGTCCGACTGATTGTTAGAGTTTTTTTTTTCATTTTTGAACTATAAAGAGAAATTTAATTTAATATTCAGGTAGGTTTCCCAAAAGGGGGAACATTTAGAAAAGGTGATGTTGTAACATGTGCGGAATATTCTGTAAAATAATTGTGCATAAGACGTAACTTTTTTCAAAAAAATGAAACGAAAGATTTTACATACCTAACTTACAGATATTAAATATAACATATAATAATAATATGACTTTCTTGATGTATGAAATTTCGATAACATAAAAAATTATACAATCATATCAGTACAACTTCTTGACGATAAATTTTGTTATAATAATTGATACAGAAATCATCTAAGACATTTTATTAATTGTCAAATTCTAAAGCCTCGTTCCACTGGGGTCGGCTTTATAGATATTCAAGGAATTACGATAATACCTATCATTCGGATTGTGCCTGTCGAAATTCCGACAGGTTTACGGTTTGTACAACATGAGAGAGAGGATCGAGAGGAAAAATATATGTAGTTATTTCTTCAGAGAGCTAAATATTTAAAAGGACAATATTCCTTTTAATGCATGAGAAAATGTATCATCTCAAATATAATGTGGTAAATGATATTGGACAATTTGTATTGGCTGTTAAAGTAGAATTTATTTTTTCAATAAAAAACAGAAAAAAACTTTCTTTCCTATTTTTATTTTTAGAGGACTTTCAGCCAGGTACATGGACAATTTACCCTAGGTTTCGTCCGAGTTTTCGGACATTTTCAAGGTTAAAGGCTAAAAATAATGGTTTTACATGACTCGTAAATTAGATTAGTGACAATATATATCAAAAAAAGTGTTTTCTCACCTAATATAAATTTCCTATCTTAATTTCATTGTATGTGCTGGTTTTATTTTGTTTTTCATTTTTATTGGGTAGGTATTTATTTATGTACATGTAGTTCGAAGAATTAGACAGAGAATGATCAATATTTGGTGTCGCCGTTAACTTGTTTCTTTTTAAGAGCAGATAATTATAACCAATTCCAATTCCAATTTAAAACATTTACTGATAATTGACACATAATTTACAGAACTTAAATGAGGCATTACATAAAAATTATTAAAATATATACACAAATAAGCCAAACTAAAAACTAAAAATAATAATTTATTCCTACCACTGATGGTATAATTATATTGAAAGTCCGATTGGCAGAGTTATTGTAAACATTCTCATGACATTGGATAGCCGTTGAGAAGAGGTTTTGCAGTTAGCGCATATACAGGATGTTTAAAAATTGTTACTATTGAATAAGTTTGCGATATATGCTACGTAGATTTTCTATATCTGTTTGATAATTTACTGTTTATTTTGTTGTTTTATATTTCGGCCATTTCCAAAAACATACGTTTTTTGGTATTTTTTTCTTTATGCAGTATAGTTGTATCCGGGAAGTTAAAATTGTGTAAATTATTTTCGGCGTGTTCAGTTAATGCTGTGCTGCTTGAATTAGGGTTTGCTATGGAATTTCTAATTGATCATTTATGTTGATATATACGTTTATTTAAATATTGTTGGGTTTGTCCAATGTAACACCTATCGCAATGTGAGCAATCAATTTTATAAATAACATGGGTTTGATTTAATTTTTCTATTGGATCTTTTAGTTTTGAGTATAATTTATTTTTTATGCTATTATTTTTTCTGTGTGCTAATTATATATTATATTTAGCTAATTCTTTCTGAAAATTTTCTGATACTTATGCTATATATGGTGCCGATATGTATACTTTGTCTTTATTTGGATTGTTTTGATTTTTGTCCTGGTTTGTGTTGTTAAATATGGGTCCTAAGCAGTTATGTTGTAAATCTATGTCAACTTGATTTTTATTGTTTTTGTTATTTATTATAGGTATTCTCCTTTGAATATACTTATTTATGAGAGGTTATTTAAAAGAATATTTTTATTTTTAATTATGATTTCTTTGTGAAATAGTTTATCTGATAGTAAAATGCTAATTTTGTATTTGTAACTGATACTTTTTTGATACCATTAGGTTTTAATTCTACTCGCAGATAAAATTTTATTTGTTGGTTTTCTAGATATTCCAGAGTCAAATTTACACACACTGCTGATAGTGGTAGGCCCATAGCTAGTTCATCTGTTTGTTTATAAAAGATTTTATTGAACGAGAAGTCTGTTGAATTTAATATAAATTTTATGGTAAAGATAAATTCCTTTTCCTCTATGCTTGTTAATTGTTTGATATCATTCCATTTATTTTATATGGCTTCTATTGTCAAGTCTATTGGTATATTTGTATATAGTGATGTAATATCAAGAGAGATTAATATATAGTTTTCCGGTATGTTGATCAATAAATTTTTTAAATTCCAGGAGTCTTTCAAGCTATAAATAGTTTTTCCTACTACATTTGTTAAGCTATTTGATAGACATTTTTAATGTTCGTATTTCGTTGCTTGTACGCAGCTACATATTGGTCTCATTGGTATATTAGTATACTTTTGGTAAACCATATAATTTTGGTGAGATGTAATATTAATCTGTTATACACTTTTTAATCAATAAAGCCTCTTTTACAGAGATCTTTAACTATTGTATTATTTTCTTGTCGGGTAATTCGCGTTTTATCATTACATTTTTCATATATGCTGTTGTCACATACTAAATCATTCATCATATTTAAAAATTGAGTTTGTGTCATGATGATTGTTTTATTAGTTTTATCGACAGTTGTTATGATTAATTCTGGATTGTTTTTAAAAAGCTCCTAGTTTTATTTAAATTACTGTTTAAACTGCTATATTTCTGATTAGGTTTGTTTTTATAATTAGTTAAAATATTACAGGTACTGGCTCGGACGAAACGTAGGATAAATTGACAATGTTCCTGGCTGATAGTCCTCTAAAAATAAAAATAGGAAAGAAAGTTTTTTCTGTTTTCTATTGAAGAAATAATTAATATTTTAAATTTTATTGTACATAACAGTCTTTTCTGTGGTTTGATTGATCATCCAAAGCATTAGGTAAAATTGAATAGCTCTACAGTGCAAAAAAATGATACCAAAGGCCAATGTTTCAAAAACAAACAAAAAATTATCCTTAGAATTTGCTGAAATCGAGTTACAATTTTAAAAAAATCTATATTAAAATATCTTCAAACAAAAAAAATCCTATTTAAAGTTTTCTGTTGGTAGAAGATTTTAAACAATTTATATTTTTTGTAATTCGTATATAGATTTCAGTGAGCTTTAAAATTGTGTTCTAATTATTACGTATATTTTGAAAAATCAAAAGTTGGTCGAACTTTCTTGGAAATGAAAAATTTTTGATATCTCAATATAATTATCAGTGAGACAATTCTCTCTTTTGTGCTTATCCCAAATTTTGTTTTGTTACCTCTTATACATTTAATATTATCATCCGCTGAAAAATATATTAAATAATATGTTAGACGATGATAGTAACGTAGGTATATAAAATAAATTATAAAGAATTGTAATGTTATGTGGAAGTTTCATTTTATATTCTGTTTTATGTAGATAACAACAGGCAGGTACTGTAGAGATATATGTATAAATTCGTGTAATATAGTTTTAGTTGATAGTTTATCTGATATGAGAATTTGAGTTGAAACTACTCCATTTACGGTACATAAAATATCCAACAATAAAAGTGCAGTTACAGCATTATTTTATGATGCGACATATTATTCCTGGAAAATATTTCCTGTTTGTATATGTATAGTTAAATATATTTTCCTAATACTTTATGACGCCTTTTATTTTGTAATTATTATCTACGTTACTGACCAGAAAAATGATTATTACTGCATATATGATATACCTAGGGTGTGTATCACTTAAATAGAATATACTCTAATAAGTAAACATATCTGATTGTTCAGAAAATATTTAATTTCTCTCTTCTTTTATTTTATTAAACTGTCAAATAAGAAAATTTGTAAATAAGTAAAATGAACACGTTTTTTATTAATTTTTGAAGTAGGCTTGCTTTTGTTTGTTTTTTTTGTTTTATCATTATCGTCTTTGACAATAAATCACTTAATAATACTTTACCCGAGTAATGGTTGCTCAATAATTGTCGTCGATTTATTATATTTTATAATATGAGTGTATCTGTAAAGCAGAGAATTGAAATTCTGAAATTCTTACAAGGATTGGGTATGGTGATAGGATGCGAACTCAACAAGAAGTGTGTAATTTATTTAATACTAAATATCCAGAACGACCCATAACTCAATAGACGTGATTAAAATTGAGGAATAATTTAAAGACTGGTACGGTGGAAGATTTACTGAAAACAGGTCGTCCAGGTGTTGACGAGGATACAAAAATAAATATTTTACTAGCTGTTAAAGAAAATCCACATACCAACTTTCACCAGGCTAGTCGCGATTATGATGTCACTAAAACGTCAGTTGTATACAGTATTAAAATTAAAAAAAATGGCAGCCCTTTAAGATTCAGCTTGTGTAAGAACTAAGTGATGATGATCCAGATCGGAGGATAGAATTTTGTGAAAAAAATGATGAATATGTGCAGTGGTGATTTTTTGATAAAAAATATTAATTTCTCCAATGAATGCACTTTCAATTTAAATGGTGAAGTGAATTATCAGAATTGTAGATACTGGGCAAGGGAAAACTCCCAATGGATGTGAGAGCAGCACACACAATATCCACAAACGGTAAACGTGTGGGCGGGAATTGTAAAGTATAGAATCATTTGACCATATTTTTTGATGGAACTATAAACAGACCGACATATGTCCAATTTCCAATGGGCTATCTTATCCCGACATTATTAAATTTATTTACCAGTAGAATTAATCCCAGACGTGGACCCATCGAATGGCCACCAAGGTCACCGGACCTCAATCCATTAGATTATTTTCTGTGGGGACATCCAAAAAACTTTCTTTATAAAACCAAACCGGAAAACATTGTTGAATTAAAAGAAAGAATTAGAACAGAAATACATACACAACATTTCTCAGGAAACTATAAACAAGGTTCGCAACACTTTATTCTTCGTTTAGGGTACTGTCAGCTACAACATGGAATACAGTTCGAACATTTACTATAAATTGTTTTTATTATTATCGTACCATTAGTTCTAATGACTATTATTTGTTCAAACAAAACATGAAAAATTAGTAAATTCTTATATTCAAAATGACCGTTTCTTTCAATTTATCAATTTTAGACCCCGAGTATGGTAAATTTTTGGAATCAGCTGCTTATTTTGAATTCAAAAATGGAGAAATATATACGGTGTTTTATTTAAAAAATATATCGATGACGTCATAACGGAGACAGTAATGATGTGATAACAAAAAAAATAAATAAATGATATGGTGCGCAATTGAGATTAAAAATCGAGGTGTCTGAGGATTTTCTCTAAATGTTTTTGGTTTAAGAAATAATACTTACGGACACACTGTGGAATAAGTATTTACACTATTTATTTTTAAATTTTAATTGTTTGTAAACGAATCAACATGTTGAAAAGTTATGATATTTTGTCTATGAGTAAAACAGCGTAGTTTAAAAAAATGCATTATTATTTAAAATGTTTGAAACCCTCATTCTCTGGCAATATTCCCTGTTTTGTTCTTACAGAACACTATCTGTAGACAACGTACGCCTCCATGTAGGTATAAATGATCTCATTTGTGAGGCTAGTGTATGGTTACCTCAATGATATTCGCTAACTAAGGCCGTTCAGGTAACTTAATTGAAACAATCTATCTTGTGCTTGCGCAAATTCACTCCCTTTAATCTAATAATTTGTGTGACATCAATGAATTTGTATTAAGTAGAACATATCACTCCAATAATTATTGTCTAATTGTACTGATGCACTGATGCTAGTCCTATATTAATGGGTTAAACAAAATTTATGGCTTATAATGTTAATAGCTATATGGAGTCAATACTTATATGTCGTGAAGTAAAAGTAAAGGTTAGAAACAAAATCAAGGAAAACGTAAAGAATTCACGAAACGTATATAAGTATAACGTTTCTTATTTGCATTAAGGAGATGAAAGTGTAGTCAAATTGAGACTACAATGTTTACCAAAAATAGAATTACACAGGTTGTTTTAGATTTAAAGCGACATAATGTTATGGGAGGTAGAGAATAATTAGCTGACTTCAAAACACCCCAAAATTACCCTAAATCTTGAATATGAACTGTTTTTGAGATACAGGATACATTTATTAATTTTTGACTAAATCTGTAGTCGGCTATATTTCTGGAATGGGTGTAAATATTTGGATACAATTTGGTACAAATAATACACTCTTTTAGTCAAAAAGCATAATTTACTTTGTAAAAATTCCAGAACCTGAATCAGTTTTTATAATGTTGCTTTCAGTGTAATAAATTTTAAAAATATTAATTGACCAAATTTTAAATAATTGTACAAATAAATCCTAACACAAAATGATAGACAGGATGATGTCTATCATTTTTTGTTAGGATTTATTTGTACAATTTAAAATTTGGTCAATTAATATTTTTTAAATTTATTGGAGAATAACCTTAAACGTGCCATCAAACATTATGACATTATTTTATACACTGGTCCATTGGTTTTTTAAACTTTACTAACATTTACCAAAAAATGATACACGAGGTGATGTTATCGATACTGAGAACAACATTATAAAAATTTAGTCTGGTCCTGGAATTTTTTCAAAATAAATTATGCTTTTGATTGGACTATGTAAGTATAATATTTGCACCAAATTTTATCCAAATATTTACAACCGTTCCAGAAATACGGCCGACTATAGTTTTAGTCAAAATCCGTAAAACGCCCTGTATCTCAAAAACGGTTAACATACAATGGTAAGTTTGGGGAGGGGTCTTGAACTCAGTTAAGGAGCTCAGATCCCTTCTTGCGGTTTGTAGACCATCACGAAACTGTAGGAGTGGGAGCAGGATCGTTCAAGGTAGCTAAAAGAGCCACAGATGAACTCCGTCTCCATCAGGCGAGGAGACCGGCGAGGTGCTGATGTAGAGTCAGTCACCGAACTTCAGCCAAATCGCCTGAAAACCCGAATCAGAGCTGTCGAACAGGAAAATCTGTAACGGCAGCATGTCGATAAACCCCAGCATGATGTCTTCTATAAGAAAATAGAAACACTGGGTTTCTCGACCAGGCTGACATTCGCCTTTCTAAGGTCGGCCGGGCTTAAGACCGAAGGATTCATTATTGCCTGCCAAAATGATTTTATCAACACCTTGGTCTACCATAGCCCCGTGTGGCGTGTAGAGGTTCCTGACAAAAACTGCAGGACCTGCCGTCAAGCGCCGGAATGGCTCTTGCACATACTATCTGCATGCCCTGTATACGCGATTTCGGCATACATCCACCGACATAACGCGGCGTTACGGGTACTATACAACCATCTAAGGCCTCGTACGGGGTAGACAGACACCAGTGCTGCCTTGCGTCCCCGAAGATATTGAGTCCGTTGTCGAGAACGAGAAATGCCGAATTTACTGGAACTACTCGTTCCCAACTGTCAGGCTAATCCAAGCCAACAAGATTGACATAGTTCTCCTCAAGTATCAACTCACGGTGATGTATGTCATCCAGTTCTCAACACCTGCGGAGAAAAACATCACCTTGAAGGAGGAGGAGAAATGGACCAAATATCGCGATCTCCTCGTACAAGCTTCAAGTGTTGTACCCAGGCTACTCGGTAAAAATGGTCGTCCTAATAATCGGTGTACCCGGAGGGATAAAGCCTACGCTGCTCTCGGATCTGAAGATCATACCGGCCTGCCAAAAATCAGCAGAGTGGCTGGCAGGCCAAATGCAGAAGGCGGTCATTCTGGGTTCTCTCCGTCTCCTTAGGGCACACGATTCTGGTATTTACAGTCACTAACCCTGCGAGATGTGGGGAGTGGCTGTAGTTAATGCGCCGGCGCGACTCCCGTGAGGCGTCGGAGGCCACGGGAGGACTGACCGGCATCGGGAAACCGAAAAAATAATAATAATATTTGTTCACCCAATAAGGTTCTACATAATATAATTACATTTCACTTTTTGGTAAACAAATATTGTATAAGTCTAACTAAAAATCACTATACTTGATTTTAGACTGGAATAATTCCCTAATTTTAAATTAAATAAAAAATATTCAGTGTTTTAATTAAATAAACGTTCATTTGATAAAAGGGACTTATGCTAAGGTTTACAAGAAGTTCGAAAACCTGCGCGTAATACCCTTTCATATTTTCGAGCCATAGGCAATATAATAATAACAAAAATAACAAATATATCAAAAACAACAAAAACTACAGAATTGAGAAAGTTGTTCACGAGAGAATTATAACGGTTATGTTGTGTACCATTTCTTTTAGGATACCCTGTATGCGTTCGAATTGTTCTAAAACTCAATATATTTTCAAATTTATACCACTATTCCTATTTGTCTTTTATTCAGATATGAGATGACATAAGCTTCCTTTTGAAATAATTTAATTGTTAGCAAGAAATGTGATTCAATATATTTCAGTCAACTGTATTCAGATATTGAATTTCAGTTGCAGTTGATATTAGTTATCTATTGTTTTCAACACTGTCTTACAATAAATTGCTTCACTGTACGTGAGCCGAGCTGATGGATACGTATAGTACATCATCTTACCTAAATTCGAAGTTAAATATAATCCTCCCCTAGAATATTGAAAATGAAATATTTTCAGTTGAATCCGTTTTAATATTCAGCTTTTATAAAATAAAACTGTGTACTATTTTCTAGAAGACAAGATAACTAAGTAACCACAGGTTTAATATATTGGCAAATATCTCTAAAATGTACTGTATGTAATATACGTCTCGTATCTCTGTTAGTTTGCCTTTAGGATTTTTATTTTGAACAAATAGTAATATTTTTTTCTATTTACAATTACAAAATATAACGAATTTAATAAAATAAGTAACAAAGAAAAACATATATACGGAAAAAACAGAAATTAGAATCATCTCACCATTTTGATTTACATTTTCACTACTTTTTACGCATTAAATATTGAATACGTCTGAAAACACCTACATTCTGACAGTGGCGGCTCGTGGGATTGTACAGTGGTAGTGCCATATATAGGTGTTATTTCGCCGACACTTTTGATAAATATTTCAGTCATCTTTCAAATGACGAAAACCACACCCAATACGTTTAAGAAACCGCTGCCAATTACTTGGGCATCAGAACTTCCTCACCGTAGTAAAACTCGACGTGTGGTGGAGTTTATAATAAAAGTAATTTTTGAAGTTTCAAAAAAAGTCACATTTTTTGACGTTTCAAAAAAGTCACATTTTGACGTTTAAAAAAGTCACTTTGATGCCTCAAAATTGTCACATTTTTTGACGTTTCAAAAAGTCACATTTTGACGTTTCAAAAAAGTCACATTGGTGGAATGTCACTAATATTTTTTTTAGACATTAGGACCGATTTTGCTCATCAAAGAACTCAATCTCTTCCTGGACCTCTAGAATATGTGTACCAAATTTGAAAGCTTTATCTCAAAAACTGTAGTTGCTATCGCGAACACAGACACACAGACAGAAAATTTTTTCTGTCTGAAATTTTGTGTATCGTCATAATTCGTCGAGATTCGTTCAGTCTTGTATGCAAATCAAATTTTTGCATTCTGCCAGGCGTTTTCTAGTGTTACAAAAAAAAATGCATAAGTTGTTTTTAGTAAAAATATTAAGGAGAATGCAAACGAATTTTCTACTAAATTTAATTATTTACCATCGATATTTTGTTTTTATACGAAAAAACTAATTTTTTTCAACGATTTTTATTTATTTTAATCTATTTTACTTCGACACCACGTCATGTGAGCAAAAGTGCTGTATCGGCGATTATCGAGATTAATTGCTTCAAGAATAATATGCGAACATATCTTACATCTTATAAATTCATTAACACAAATTTTAAATATGATTTGAACCTAACCAGACATAGACCGGTATCGAACTTATTAGTTCTCCTCAGTATGCCATAGGTTATGGAACAGACAAATGATAGTGGCCAACCTGCTAGTCATATACTGACTAAGATAAATTGAGTAGTGGTGAGAGGTATGTGAAACTTCTCATATGGTCCAATATGGTTTCACGTACCTCTCACCAATACTTAATTTACCTTAGTCAGTATATGGCTAGCAGGTTGGCCACTATCATTTTTTGTCTGTTCCATAACCTATGGCATACTGAGGAGAACTAATAAGTTCGAAGCCGATCTATGTCTGGTTAGGAATTGACAAATGATATTGGCTACCGATCTATCATGATTTGAAGGTATAATCCAATGCAGATCGGGGTATTTGCCCGCTGAGTAGTTGTTTCGTTCAAATCATATTTAATAACAGTAGTTTAGTCCACCTGGGCCAGAGGTCGACGCTCTCGGTACTTGCTTCGCAAGTCGGTATCCACCACGGAGACATCTATGATGTCGGTCGGATAGTAGCATTTGGACCATATCAAAAGTTTTACATACTTCTCACCACTACACAAATTTTAAAACTGGCAAACGAAACAAAAAAATTAATAATTTGGAAATATCAATAATTCATTTGTTTTTTTTTATATCTAACTATTTCATTTTGTAACCTAAAAAACTTTTAGCATTCATTATTTAATTATTAGTAATAAAATATTTCTTCTAGTGTATATTTTGTTTCATTTATCTTGATAATCTACAGATTTTTTATTTTAATCATGTAAAATGTTAAAAAATGAAATATGTACACCTAGCTGCAGAAAGATTAAAAACCCATGGTCTATTTCCTAACTAATAATTATTTATTTTATTAATTAATCGATAACGCTAAATTAGCTTCGTACACCCATGATATCTTTTTAAAATACTGTGCCAGTAACGCAACTGCCTGCATTTGATGTCCCAGAGAGTTCAGCGGATTTATGAATGAAATGTAGATGAGGCTCGGGCCAAATATTTGCTGGCACCAATCTCCGTTCACAGAACGCGTACTCCCACCTTCGTTCTACACCCGCTAGCAAACCATCGCAATGTTTATTCATTATTCTGCTGAGAGACGGAGCCAACTCGCTACTTGCTTGGTTGCCTTAGGTATGTAATAAAATATGTTTAAAACGATGCATCTCCCTCATTGAACTTATCGTACATGGTGTGTGCTCAATATTCATGGAATAAAAACGTCTTATGCTTTTTATGTAAGCTTTAAATGAGAAAATATAAAATCAGAAAAAATTCATTTTTAAGGGTAAAAAAAAATATCATTTTTAAAGCTGATTTGCTATGGTAGTGCCATGGTTCCGTGGCTCCTCATAGTGACCTGCCCGTACATTCTTACGCAGTCTTTTAGCCTCAGTCACTTTCTTACTCTGTTCCTCTATATTTATCAACGAAATTGTCATAAATTTCATTTTTCATTACTCCCCAGGTAGAAAAATCCCACGGGTCAAGTCTAACATTTGAGACAGCCATAGACATGGTGCATTATTTCCACAATCAATTCACCTGTGAGGAAACATTTTAGGCGATCACTGATGAATAGTAAGGTCAATATTCACAGAAACGTCATCATGCATGTATCAAATGAAGTTTCCGTCTTCTAAAGTTACATCCTTATGATGTTTTTTGTAAAATATTTTTTAAAAGAAGATACTTATCTCCTCCTGATCGTTGTGACAGAGAATGATCCAACACTGTCAACAACATCTATATAAACATTATGGGTTTATACCCAACAATGAAACGAGCTGAATTTATAGGATTTCAGTTTACTGAATTCGAATCTGTAGCCAAAACAAAAATATTACGTCACGTTTTTGAAATACTTATTAAAATAAAAAAAAAATTGTTTTAAAATGTTAAAAATAACTTATTTCTCTCTTTTTTTTATAAGTATTGGTGTCAATTTCGATGAACTAACAATAGTTCCTCAACATATTTTTATCCCAAAAACTTTGATAGCATGGCCCAAAATATTTCAGATCTTGATGAAACGTTCACCATGTTCATCGTTCATACTCCCCTAAATTCAGGAAGGAAATCAAGATGGGAATGTAGGAAGTACATTTTCAGCGACATATTAACTCCCATTTTATGATAGTTAACCAATAAATCAGAAACGATTTGTTTATAGTTTTCATATTTTATATTTCCTACGAAAGCTTGAAGCGTCATTTTAAATGATCTCCAAGCAGCCTTTTCAATACTAGATGAACAGCTTTTAAAATTTTTATCTTTAAGAACTCTCCTTATTTGTGTACGATAAATATACCTGCCCTGACCTTGACTCTAGATAGAGTGGGGAAAATTTTTGAAAATGTTTTAGTGACGCTCCTGTGGTGTCTAGTGCTATTACAAAATTTTCTTCAAGCCCAAATTTAATATGAAGTGAAGGCAAAATAATATTCTTCGGATCAATTAAAGACATGTTATGAACGTTCATTTTGCCAGGAGTGTATTCATTTGTGACGGGCTAAACGTTCTTTATGTTGTTTAGCATTAAGGGCGACAATGTGCCATAAAAAATCCTGATATGATAAAAATTATCTGCACGGAAAAAAAGTTATGTCATAAACACTACAAACAATTGTAGGAAATTTTACTACAAATTACGTTTCAAATAGGGACAACAACAAATTGAAGTAAATTTCAAGAAGAAATTGTAGTAAAATTAAAGTACATTATTACTACATTATTTGCAACACACATAAAAATTTACAAAAGAAAAAGTGACTGGTTTAATTTCGATGTCCAAATCTGTACTACAAGCTAAAGTGTAGTTATAGTCAGTGAAGAATTGTAGAAGATGCTACAAAAATTTGTAATAATATTTACTATTCCTTGTTTGGAGCATGTTCAGATTCTTGTTGACTATTTCACTACAGCATTGTAACATATATTGTAAACTTTTGTAGCAACATTTTCTACATAAATGTAAATGTACAATTAAGTAATGTCACCCTCAATTCCGAAGGGAATATTGTTAGGTCACGTATTCCGAGTTGATCCCCTTTTCATTTTACCAATAGTCGTTGAAGTTCTTGTGGATTAAAACTACAGGTGATACAACGCGCCATCTTTTGATGGAAAACTGTAGTTCAGATATGTTTTATGGGTTTCCGCACATTTGGCATTCCCCACCGACTAGCAGTTAAATCAGTGATGCAAGGTCTACTGATTTTTCAGTAGATCTACTGGTTTGGCTTTTAGTCTAGTGAACTACTGAAATAGAATTATAACTACTGGTTTCTCTTTCTGATTTGTTTTTATTTAAATAAAATTAACGTCGCGCGTCGAGTTTGATTGTTCAAATATCGACATTTTACAACACATACTGATACAGATATTTTGTATGTTTACGTTATGGAAAGCTGGATAGCGGCATAAGGTGTATTTTTTTTAATTAATTTAACTCAATCAAATGATTAAACTGATAGTAGTGAGCCTTATTACAGAGTGCAATTAATAGAGCTCACTACTATCAGTTTATTCACTTGAATCAGTTAAATCAAATTGAAAAAAATACTTCTATTGTTGGATATTTGCATACCAATACCAACAATTATTTCAAGAGTAGAAACCAAAATTGTTACTCTGTTAATTTTCCAGAAGATATTTTTCGTCTGCATAATAATAATATGCACAAAAAAAAACATGACGATATATGATTAGAATGTTTTTTGACTTTTTACAAAGGTACATTTTTTATTTTTATGCTTTATTTTTATGTTTTTATAATACTTACTGCGAGATTTACTGTTACGTTGAGTAATGTAAGAATGTAAGTTTTGTCCATCTGAATAAAAATTTATTTTGTATGTAAAGAGTGCTTTTGTATTTTTTTTTTTCGGTAGGTATTACACGTTAATCGCAGTATACTGAAATCTAATAAATATTTAAATGGCAATCTACTGATGAAAATAAAATTGACCTGAGTTAAATATATCTGTTCATATCTTAACATTTTCATTATTTAAAGGAATCGATTCTTTTACATCCACCTTAGTTAATGAAATGAAAACTTCCTCCTCAACGTTTGCTGTTCTAAATATTATAAATAAAGATTTTATATAATGTTATGCAATATTAAAACATATCTCGAAATGGCTCAGTTCAGGCAATACCCAACTAAGTATTTAAGAGTGAGATAACAAAATAGTCCATGGTTAGTTATGTTTATAAAAATCACCACTCATAACAATTACAATATAAATGTAACTATAACAAAATCACAGGATTATATGTTAAATTTAGGAATGAAATGAAATGATATGTACATAATCCAATAATCCATAACGCAGAAGCAATAACTTAATAATAAATAAAATCTGATGGTGACTTAATTAATGCGTACGTCTAAATTAAAATTATTACTACATTCTGGATCAGATTTTGCTACTAATTATTTCTCAATGCCACACAATTTGAAGCGTAATTTCCCATTAGCTTGTTATCAAAATCCTTGCAATGATAGGTAAGTACTTTGTACAATGTTTATTTGAGTTCAGCAAAGACCGCGTGGTAATTTTCTACACATAGTTGATTTCCTACTTTGACGTAAATGGTTACTTTTACCATCCTAAGAGAACAAAAAGTCAAATAATATTAATTGCTTATAACTACAACAATTTTACGGCAGATGTTTATAGTCATTTTATATGTATTTTGTGACAATGAATTACAAACTTTGATAAAGACAACTACAATTTTCATGAAACAAAGTTGTAGTAAAATAGTTAACGTGTTTTTTTTCGTGTGCTATTGTATGATTGGTGGATGCACCAGAAGTGAAAAACATATATTTACTACACTGAACTGACCGAATTAGACAATTTCTTCACATATCAGTACATATACTGTTTGTTATAGTGTGCCAAAATTTCGTGAAAATAGGTTTTACTGTTTTTGAAATATTGAATGATAATTTAAAAAATGTACCGAATTTCGGTATCATTTTCAATATAACGGTATTTGCGAATTAATTTCTCAAAAACTAACTGACAAAACTACTTGAAATTTTCGTGAGTTATAAAATGGACCTTTCTGTACAGTTGACGTCCTTTGCAAAAAGAAACGACTTTTAATTATTTAGTTATTAAAAAAAAATGTTGCTAATTGATATTTTCATTATTATTATTAATATAAATAAAATAATAATAACATAAGATAACAGTTGCACAACAAATAGCGATTCTATGAATAAATTATAATTTTATCAAAAAATAACGAAATACCACAAGAAGAAAAGAAAAACATAATCGGAGTAGGAGAAACTCGAAAGCTTTCGCTTATTTATTTACTTTTTTCAAATATCTTGGACTTTCCGATGAGATTTTTTATACATTGATTCCCCAGACATTGAAACCTATTTGTTGTAAAAAAAAATTACTTATAAATTGTTTCGTTTAAGGTATACATTGATGCTGCAAAATATTTTTAAAATTTTTCTCTTTTTATTTTTTTTTAATTTTTTCACATAATGTGAAAATAAACATATGTTTTTATCTACACTCCAAATTTTGTTCGAATATGTTAATATTTCATGAAGTTATACATAATTAAACATTAATGAGTCGAAACTTGGTAAGTTTAAAAAATAAAAAAGTTAAAGCTATTACAGAATATTAACATATGTCCAAGCAATAAAACTTAGTTTTTCCAAAATTTTTAGACCGTTAGTTTTTTTTTGTAATTCGCACTCAAAGTGAAGGCTCAATACATTTGAATCGTATAGTCTGAGTACAAAAAAATAAAAAAATTTTAAACTAGTGATATTCGTAATTAAATGTTCCCCACTTGTAGCATATTGATTCTCTTCTTACCAAACGTGTTTCCTTTATTAATCAAACTATGACGAGTGAAGGTAAATGAAATATGGTCAAAGTAAAATCTGCTGCACACTTGTACAATGGAGTAACAAGTCTTGTACGGGAATGGGATGAAAAAACCGCAGTTGCTGCTTATATGAAACTCACAAGATAGTTTGGTGATAACTAAGTCCGTTACTAGCAGCAATTAATTTGGAGCTGCAACTAGGGGCTTGTCAATTTGATCTAGGACGCGTTCCTCATTTTGCATTGTCTGCTCACTGTAGAATATTCCCTCATTCGTTCGACAAACGAGAAAAACTACCAGTCTCCATCAAACAACATTCACATTTAAAAATGTCCTTCTATGAGGAATATTACATAAAAGATGCTTAAATGTGTATCTTCGCCGGACCCATGCTGCATTTGCGCCTCTATCACTCACTGTTACCATCATTCGAATTTTCTCATAAGAAAAGTATGTTGATGAGGAATTTTTCTCATCCCAGACTTTTGATTGCGATTTGATATGAATTCTAAGTGGCACACTTGGTTTTAACATTGTGGCACACTTGGTTTCTACATTTAAATTGTGAAAAATGCATGTGATACTCCGGTTAAAAATAATTATTTATAGAAAAACTTTGCTGTTAGGAAAAAATGTTTTACTTTGGAACTGTCTATATGAGCGAAACATAAAAAGTATACGGTTTGCAGCATTTTTGGAGCCTATGATCTTCAAAATAGCGTTTCTATAACAAAAGTGGAAATAGAACATCCATGAGCTGAAAGTGCATAAAATTTAAGAAATCTTATTGAGACATAATTTTGATAATTAAAATAGTTTTTAAAAAATTAACAAAAAACAGAAAAACTTTGAATGTATTATAATCAACTTTAGACCTGCATATTCTGGGCTTAATCTAAGTTATGTAGCGCATATTAACTTCTTTTTAAGAGAAGGGAATTAAATTTAAGACCACCTTGTATATCCCTTCTAGATTATCTGGACATTATACATTCAGTTAGGTTTTTGCTCACAGATGTATATGCTCTTTTACTGTAATATTTTCATCATAACTCCATTTAATGTTCCCTAGGAAAATGGCTGAAAGTGTTAAAATATCGCAGCGTCATGATTTATCTAAGCGAAGCAGCTAGATTTAATTTCAAATTTGGGTTAGGTGCGGATGGAAATAGATGATAAAGTATACATATTCAACAGTGTGAGAAAGAGTTTCGTGTTATAGATAACATTCAATGTATATCCCAGTTTTAAAAGCACAATTACCTATTCTTCCTTAATAGTAACAAACCTTGAAAATTACCTAATTTCATATTTTAGTGGTTACGGTCCATATTTTTGCAATTAAATGTACCTAATGACTAGAGCTCGAACGGTAAATATTAGTTCAAGCGAGGGCTATTGTAAACACTTACTGAAATATTTCCAAACACGAGAAAAACAGAAATTTAAACATGATAAAGTGATTTTATTTCACTTTAAAATGCTAATACGTAAACTAGTTTTATCGGAAAACGTACTATACAGGGTGATCTACCACGAGTGTGCCAAACTTCAGAGGCTGGTAATTTATCAAAAAATAAATAGACTTTCATTAATCAATATATGTCCTAAAACGCATAATAAGGGAGCTACAACTCCTTGAAGGGGGGTTGATGAATATCAATTTTTCGATTATGGTGGTGATATGGTGGTGATTAAGAAAATGAAATTTTCATACATTACGGCCCCGATGTAAGCGCATAAAATTACAAATTTCGTAATTAACAGTTTGCTTTATTGAGGTAGTTTTGAGGGGTGAGGGGTAGTTTTTTACCCCAAACATTTTTTGACGTCACTTCCGAAGCAAAACTTTTAAATAACATTATTTTCCATACCATGACTGTAGAAAATGCAATAGCCAATCGGAGACCATCGAGCATATTCTGTCTGGATGCGAAAACTTAACGGGCACAAAATACTTGGAAAGACATAACAAAGTGGCTGTGATAATATACCTCAAACTCCTGAAGCTACAAAAAATAACACCAGACAATAATGAACCATATTATCGTTATAAGCCGCCGCCAGTGGTGGAAAACGAACAGATTAAAATATATTGGGATAAAGGTATTATAACGGATAGAAAAGTCGAACACAATAGACCCAACATAACCATCCTGTACAAGAAAGATAAGAAAGCTCTCCTGATAGATGTTGCAATCCCCAATAACCACAATATAGAGTTAAAGTTCAACGAGAAATTAATAAAGTATACTAACCTCAGGCGCGAAATTCAAGAGGTATGGGAGTTGGAGACTGCGACGGTGGTGCCCATCATCATTTCCTCCATGGGACTAATACCGAAGACGATAAAGAATGGAATAAGAGACATAGGGATACCCTGGAATACTTGCCGTGCTATACAGAAGTCGGTCACTTTAGATGCTACAAACATAGTACGGTCGTTCCTGGAGCAGTAGGATCGAAGTCTTTATCTTGCTAATAATAGCCGTTCTAGACTTTAAGACCAGAGAAATCTTGGAAAAAACAAAAAAAAATACTAATAATAATAATAAGCTTTGTTTGCCCTACAGGTAACACCCAATTACAGGACAGTTTAAATTATTCTTAAATACTACGAAACATTTTATAATACTTAGTAACAAATCTTTATATTAAACATAAAGGTAAGTACAATAGATGTTACTAAAAGAACTGAAAATTAAATTTAAAAAAAGATAGTGTGATAGTAATAGTTAAGAAAAACAAAATAACTAACTATTGAAAAAAATATATAAATAACGATGATAAAAAAATGTATATCTACATAACACGCAAAGGAACAATCAATAAAGAAAATAGTAAGCTAAAATGATGTACTAAAGGTTTGCTTAGCATATTTTACCAGCTGATTTTGTGTGCAAAGGTTTATATCAAAATGTTGACTTAATTTGTTAAAATAATGGCACATACAATGTATTGGTGATTTTAGCAACATATTGGTATTGGCTCGTTTAGTGTTAAATGTGAGATTTTGTAGAGAATGCATTCTTGGAGTGAAAAAATTAATTTGTGAAAGAATTTGCGGACAGTCAATTTTATTATGGAATAATTTGTGTAGAAAAAGTAGCATAGAGCAAATTCGCTGGTAAACTTTCAAAATGGAATATGCTTAGAAAATAATTGTTATCTATACCCCTCTCAGGATATATTCCCGTGCCTCTAAACGATAAAAATTTTAAAAATTTTCTTTGAAAATGCTCTAACGCGCCTTTGTGAACTAGGTAGTAAGGGTTCCAGATTATAGATCCGTACTCCAGTTTTGATCGTACATAAGAATAATATAATGAATTTAAACAATTTAAATAAGTAAATGATTTACAGTTTCTTATGATAAATCCTAACATTTTGATTGCCTCTTTAGATTTGATATGTATATGTTAAACAGAACTCAGTTCAAAATCAAAATCTATACCTAAATGTTTAATTGTTTGTATGCGCTCTAAAACAGTGTCGTTAATGCTGTAGTTGTAGTTAAAGCAATTTTTCTTTTTTGTGTAAGATACTACTTTACATTTAGCAGCATTGACACCAACTTTGTTCAGGCCGCACCACTTGCTGACGATATTAAGGTTTTTTGAAGATATATGCAATCGTTTACGGAATTTATGCTCTTAAATATTTTTAAATCATCTGCAAGGATTAATTTGTCGCTCTTCAATTCAGTACATAAATCGTCTATAAATAATAGAAATAGTAAAGGCCCAAGGTTAGAACCTTGCGGATCTCCGGAAGTGGCTAAATATATTGACGATTTATATCCGTTGTAGAATATAAATTGTTGTCTGCCTGTTAGATATTATTGAAAGTGATTTAATAGTTTTAAATTAAATCCATACTTTACTGTTTCTGTAAAAGTAATTGATGGTCGAAGGCTTTGGTAAAATCGGTGTACCAAGTCTGACCGTCTACCTGCCCCCGTTCATCTAGAATATTACTGTTTAACTGAATATTACTAAGTTTGTAGTAGTCGATCTGTTAAATACAAAGCCATGCTGATCTACTGACAATAGGTTTTTAGTAGACATATAGATGCGATTGTATAAAATGATAACAAGAACTTTAGCAAAATTACACAAAATAGAAATTTGTCTGTAATTGCTTATATTTGACGTATCACCTGCTTTAAAAATTAGAAACGCCTGTGCTACCATCAATTTTTCCTAACCGATGGAATGTTAACAAAAACTGATATTTTTATTGAAATATTAAACAGAATAAAGAGCGGTGTTAAGAATGCATTGGCACAATCTTTCACTAAAAAGGATGGTGTAAGGTCTGGGCCGGATGTAATTTTGTTCTTTAACTTTTTTATAGCATCTTGAATTTCTAACATCGATATGTTTGTAATACTTATAAGGTATCTATATAATTTTAAAGTTCCATAAAAAAAATAGGCTTAACGGTTTATAATCCCGTTTAAAATCAGTTATAGACAGATTTAAAAATTCGTTTGCAAAAGATTTAAAACATTTAAGACAAGTATTAATAACATGTAACAAAATAGATATAACTTTGAAAACGTAGTTATTAGTATATGTTGATATATTTTAATTTTTTCTTGATTGATTGAAATTGGCTATAATTTATGTAATGTACTACTAGATTTTTTTTAATTTGTATATGTAATAGACAATATAATAAAATCAGTCCACATTTCGAATCAATTCAGGAAAAGGCTTTTTTACAGCTTTACATTTTTATTTTCTACTGCGACGGTAGAATACAATAGAAAACTCGTAAAAAGCATTCATTTTTAAGTTGAATGGCAATTTTATTCCCCAATCAAAGGTTCTCTTTGCGTTTGGGTAAATTTCAAACCTTCTTCTTCTTAATGGTATGCTTTCATAAAAATATAAAATGTGTTCAGAAAATTTATTCATGCATGAACTCAGTCTGAAATTTTAAATATCCTCCCATTTAATCTGCTCACATTTATAATTAGATTATATTCAATATTAATTACTACTACTTTTCAGAGATTATTATCTGTTTAATACTTGGAATTAACAATTAGAAAAATATGTTTAATTTAGACGTATTGTAATTTTTAGGCTCTCTGAAATATCAAGTGAGGATTCTAGACAGTTTAACAGCATGACTTGACATAAACAAAATTAATTTAGAACCATTATTTTAGTTTTCTGTTGGCTTGATCTTTTTTCCTATAGAACCAAATTCCTTTAATAATTAATTTCGAATACGTTATACACATAACTATCTATTTCTAAAATTTCAATCTTCGCTGGACTATAAGAAACTATCTTGTATTTATTGACTGCATTGTATTAAAGTCTTGCATAAATTTATGTATTATTAATTCTGTATGCCATATGAGATAGAATCAGTCAAGTATTATGATGATATAACAGAAAATACATACATTTAAAAAAAATTAAACATTAAATTCTGATTTAAGTTTTTGTATGTTTTCAGGGGAAGTAGATAATATCAATGATTTTCTAATCAACTTTAAAAAAGAAAAGGATACCTACTATCAATTTGAATTATGTTTTCTTTTTTCCGTTGCTTGTATCTTTACCTTCGCATAACTTAACAGCCAAACCGATTCTGATAATATCTTATATATATTATATAGCATATTTCGATTTAGGTTACAGGTTTCCCACTTTGCTTAATTTTCCCACTTTGCTTAAGTATTCATACCCAAACAGAACATTTTTGTGTCAGGAAATTCTAAACCGTTTTCAGTAGAATTAGAAACTCAATATTTTGTAGTTATACGTATAGATGTATCAAAGGGAATTTAAAATCTGAAAAATGTTGGTATATGGCTGGGAAACAGGAACAAAATTGTAGATGATATTATCTTTTACTAGCCAGACAGTTGATATTTGAAAAATCCTGTATCTACTACAAACAGACATCCCAGTAATACTGAATTTCATTTTCGCTTAGCTGATTACAACTATATCTTAAGAGGGCTAATCGAACCAGTGTTTGTAAGGTAATTTTTCAAAATTTATTTCTTCCGTACGGTTTGGTCAAATTACACCAAATTTGGAGGATCAGTAGTTGAAAGTGTACTAGAGGGTACACGTATATCTATTTTAATTAATTCTCACTTTATGTAGGGAAAATTTATACTGTAAATATAAGTAAAATTGGAACGTGATTAGCTCCTGAATTATGAGATCAATCGGTAAAATTCGAGGTAACATTCATACATGTATTCTAGAATGAATCTTCATAATTATGCTCAGCAAGTTTCAAACTTTTATTCCGTAATATTTGGTTAAAATGAATTTTTTTAAATAAGTATCTTTGTCACTACAAATGGAGCAAGGAAGTGTTACCTCTATCGGGAATCGCACCTCAATGAAGTCGGTGTATAGAACGTCCAGTGAAGGTATAGTCAAGAGCAAAATTATTCAGCGGCGCATCTATAAAAACTTTCTAGAGAGTGACACAGCTATCCGAAACTAGGCCCCTTAATTGCATTCAATTCACTACATTATAATGATAGTGGCCCTGACACAATTTCTTTATCGACAGATATCGTTTGACCATTTAATGGTCAAACGATATCTGTCGGTTCTCATTTATCACCTTACCCAAATAATAAACTGCTGTTTGGATGCAGGTTTTTATCCTAAAAAATGGCGTGGGATACTTGTATGTCCCTTTCCTAAAATTAACAGCCACTTTCAATTTTATCTAAGTTTTTAGAAAAAAATTTTTATTCGCAACAGAACATATTACGGAAAATAACTTGCCTGCAAAACATCAGCCAGGGCGTTATATTGGTCACAGCATACGGAAAAAAATCTGAACTATTTTTAAAACTACCATTCTTAAATTAAGACATTATTGTACTCATATATCCGCAAGAATAGATATTTTTCCATTAAGGAAAACGTTATTCTTAAAAGTCATTATCTCCTTCTTTTAATGATAACTAATTATTAACTTTAGAGTAATGGCTCTACTTCACCTAAGAGGAAGTTTCGAATAATATTCAACACTAACTTATACTTAATCTAAGATTTCATTTATTCAGTTCATAAGTAGAGATATTGCGATCTGTTACATTTAACACTTAATGTAAGAAATGTGTCATTTTGTTAAACAACTGTATTATTTAAACAAAACTGAAGAACTACTTGAATCAATAAATATTTAATGTTGACTGAAATCTTTTCTATCTTGATTTAATATTGCGATCTATTCAATTTACCAATTAATGTAAGGATAAATTTCATTTCGTTCAAAAATTGTATTATTTAAATAAAACTTTTACCTTTTCTTTTTTGGAACTTACTACCACATGAATAATTCTTCGTTATCCAAAAAATATAGTTAGTTACCAGTATGTTACTGGAAAAATAAACCTCCGCGATTGTGAATTTACATTAAAAGATTAGTTAGAAAGGGAAAGATTTAGAAAATGCCACAAATAACGTTGACAATATTTAAATAAAACTGATAAATTATTTGAATCAAATTTGAATTTCTGGGATTGGCTAAGGACTTTTCAGAATTAGAAGAAGTTTTTATGAAAAATGACGTTTTATTAAGAAATTAAAAACAAAAAATTTTACAAGTGTAAGTCCATTAGTGAACACACTATATGAGACTTCAAATTTACCATAGGAAGGCACATTATTTCTTTATAAGCTTTTAAGTGTTTTATGAATTTTATTCTCTTTCCGATTTGAGGAATAAGTTCTATAATCTGTTCTTCTGAAATTTCCAGTAAATTGTCCAACGTTAGTTAATTTTCTTGACCTAGAAAATAATTATTTATGTTATTAAAGTATAAATAATTTAAACAAATCATTGTAGCTAACTATATAATAGAAAAGTATGCTCGAACTTTCAAACAGGTATGGCATAGCAAGTTTTGTACGTATTAAACCGAAATTTTTAAGTCTATTTGAATAATCACAAAATTTCCATGCATATATAAAAACTGTAAATAGACAGCTAAAATACATAATAATATGTACGTTAGCTTAGCATTTTTGGCAAGAACAAAGAACTTTAATCCAACACTGATAATAAATTAATATCAATGACTTCTGAAAGTCATTGATTAATAATGTTATATATAGGTACACATCAAGGTGCATGACTGGTAAGTCGCCGTATTCCTTTCAAGAGATGTTAGTAGAGCTCATTTGCAACTGATTTAACTATAATATGCATAATGTAAAACCTAACAGTTTTTGAGATATTTTATTATTATTATTATTATTTTAGAAACTTTCCTTGCCCTTATGTGTTTCAAAAAACCTGTATCATCGCATCATGAGATTTCTCATAGACAATAGTTACTATTCGCAAGGGTCCATTGCTGTTTCGTACTTGAAATTTAGAATGTTGAAGTTTTATTATTATTTCGGTTAATTTTGTACAGAAAATATATACACCACTGACTTCTTTAGTTTTAGATGGCACAGTTATGTAGACAGTTAATTGCTAAGAAGGAGTCATCTCTTGATTTTTGCTAGATTTAGGTTTCGTGTAGGAGATAAATACAATTTTTTTATGTAGGGTACTTAATAGCATATTTATTTTTTTAAAAGACTTAAAAGACTTCATTTATCTTCTACACGATGCCGATATCTAAAAAACGTCAAGAGGTGAAAAATTTTCGGCAATTAATTTTCTACATATTTGGGCCATCAGAAACTAAAAATATCAGTGGCGTATATATATTTTACAGTTAGCGCAAAGAAAAATAAAACTTCAGTATCTCAGAAACGATGCAAAAATGATGTTAATAGGAATTAGGTATATTTGTCTTATTTTTGAGTGTAGAATCTCCGTTTAAGCAATGGCACATGTTTTTCGAAACATCCTGTATCTCTTTGATTTGAAAACAATGGACGCTCTACCTGTACCTAGTATTTTTGTATTATTTATGGAAGTAAAATATAGTTTTTAAAACTTCATATAAACCTCATTCGAAAACTAATATATAAAGTAGAGAAGTTTTTAAAAAATTGGCACGTTTAACGCATTATCAAGTTTTAAAAATAAATTCCTATGAATGTACGATTGGGTTGAAATTTTTTTCACAAATGTAGTTTTCTAGTTCGTCTTTTTATCTTATTAAGATATTTAACCTAATTTTTATTACATAACTATTTAAACTAACGCAGGAAACTGAAATATTAAAGAAAGTTTTACTATTATTTTATTTTAAAAATAAAATATCTCAAAAACTTTTAGATCTCTAAATCAATTGCAAATGAGTTCTACTAACCCACCCTCAAAGGAATAAGCCGACTTACTAGTTACCCTGTATAAGTATTGTATAATACAATAAAAATTCAGATCATGACTATAGATTGTATATAATACACAAGCAAAAATTATAAAAAAGGAAAATAACTTGGGAAATCTATACACAACCATTAAACCTCAGATAAATATCTTTTCACTTACAATATAGTGACGTTGTGTATTCATTTCTTGTAAAGTATAAGGTAATTAAAATAGTTTGCAGTAAAACCAGAATTAATAAACACCTTCTAATATTGAATTATATTGAATTTAAGTACTCCAATTCTCAACTTGCTAATAGCTCTTCCATCGTAGACTCATTAACTCTATTTCACAGTTCATAATGTTAATATACTTCTTTTTCAAGAGTAACTTTACAAATATAAATTATTTCATAATAATCAAATTCTATGAACAAAGTACAGCACACACAATTCGACGCAAAGATAAGTTATGTCATCTTTGTTTGGCAAAGGCATAGCTTTCTACCTCCCACCACTGCGCGAACCACTTGTTCCATCATTATTTTAGAACATTTCACATTAAGATTAGTAAGTATTTAATCAAGGATAACAGTTATTGGATTAATAGTATGTATAATTCTTCCAGCAAAGTTGTTTGTAGTTTTATTTCAAGAGTAGCATTCTTATGTCAAGAAAAACGTTTAAATAAGAATTTACCTCAAGATGTCCTTATACTTACTCTCACGGTTAACAGTACTCGAAAGAAGTGTACCATTAAGAGTGTATTTAATATATACTTATACTTCGAAGGAATCAAACTTATATTGACTTAAAGACTTGCGCTAATGAAACTCAAAAATATATCTGTTCTTGGTTTACAATTGGTATATTATTGAAACAATAATAATTTATTATGCCAAATAATATTTTTCTAGTGACAAGTGTAATAATTCAAAAATAACACCGGCACACAAAAAATAAAGTTGTTTGTACATTTGACGCCACCTACCTCCCGATATGTATTTCGACCCGCTGAATCCGAATTTGAAGTCAGTTTGGACCGTACACCCTCAAATATCGAGTAAATTGAAAAACCGTAAAAAATAGTGAAAATTGGGTGTTTCGGTAATAAAAAAAATTTTGTAGATCTAAACCAAGCCTAATTTTTATGTATTTCGATCCGCTGAATATGAATCTAAAGTATATTTAGACCATAAGCCGTTTTAAATCTAAGTAAATTGTAAGTAACCCTCGAAAATTGCTAAAAATGGCAAAAAATTGTGATTATGTCGATGAAAAAAATTTTCATTCTGTTTATACGTAATTTTTTATAGATTTTACAATTTTTCACACTTTCAGATTCTAAACTTGTATTTTATGCATAAAAAAATACAAGAAACGTATTTAATAGTGTTTCATAGATTTTTTTCAATTTTTTCAACTGCAATTTTTTGCTATTTTATCGGTTTTTTGCAATTTTTTGAGATTTTGAGGGATTAATGGGCCAAATATATTTCAGATTCGGATTCAGCAGATCAAATTACATAAAAATCCTGTTCGATCCGGGTCTACAAAATTTTTTTTCATCAACATAATCACAATTTTTTGCCATTTTTAGCAATTTTCGAGGGTTTTTTACAATTTACTTAGATTTAAAACGGCTTATGGTCTAAATATATTTTAGATTTGTATTCAGCGATTCAGCGGATCGAAATACATAAAAATTAGGCTTGGTTTAGATCCACAAAATTTTTTTTATTACCGAAACACCCAATTTTCGCTATTTTTTACGATTTTTCAATTTACTCGATATTTGAGGGTGTACGGTCCAAACTGACTTCAAATTCGGATTCAACGGGTCGAAATACATGTCGGGAGGTAGGTGGCGTCAAATGTACAAACTACTTTTTTTGTGTGTGCCGGTGTAATCGATTACTTTGATAGTTTTCTTTCCGTGCACTACAACTGCGAATGGCTTTTTTTGGATATCCGAATGGTCGGTTATTCAGATAACTGATATCCGAGTAACCGATAAATCGAATAATCGGTTATCCGAGTAACCGAATAATCGTATAATCAGTTACTTTATTAGGATACCCGATTTTTGAAAAGACTGATTAACACGTGTCATTTACTTGCTGTTTTTGCCTGCACTAGTAGGAATCCTGTCAATTTCTTTTGTAAATTAATGACATTTATACATATTGAAGAAAAATGTTTCCAGTATATGGTTTCGATTATTTTAAAAAGTTCGTTTGGTTTGCAATCAACGTAATCTAATAAAATTGGTTGCCATTTAGTTACAATGAGTCCACATCAACGGACGACAAATTCGGAATTTGCTTATTGTCTAAATTGATCCTTTTCAAAGTCTGCCACCATTCCTAAGTGATTTCATTTGAATTAGACTACTTAACATTTTTACTCTCATCAAACAAGTGTAACAGTGATTAAATACGTTTTCTTATTTATTTTAACATTCCCTTTTATATGTCGTAATTATCCAGTCAAGTCGTGAAATAAACGAACCCTCCATCATTTAAGCTTAAATTAAAATCTTTTACGGCAATAAAGTTACGAGACTTGGCTCGTAACTCTCTGCGTATCTTGTTATTGCTGACACTCACAGTCAACTACAAATGCCAAGAACATGCGTCATTATTTTTTAATCATTGCATCTCTTTCATAAGTATTAATCTCCTGAAATCACTTTAAAATTGTGGTCATATTTTTTTAATATCTCTTATTAAGGCAATATTTTACTTTCCAGGAAAAGCAGTGGTAAATGTAAATGAGTAAACTACAAGTTGTTACGCCAGCTAAATTTACTTGTCAGATTTGCCTATTCAGTACATGCTGAACCATCAGCTTCGCTTTTATTTAGAAGGATACTGTTTAAGTTACATATAAAGTTCTTACAGAATCTCAAACATGATATATTTAATTTATTAAAGTAAATAATTTGCATAAAAAATGAGGAAATGAAAAATTGCCGAGCTAAGTAAATGAACACTACCAACCAATATTCGTTAAGAGTATATTTTTCATACAACATATAAAAAATATCTCTTTTTTATTTTAAATTTGAATTCCGAACAAGTGCAATATTACTTAATTTTGAAAATTAACCATACTTAAATTAGTGTTTTGACTAAACACTGTTGCTTCAGAGATAGTTTTACAAGGAGCAAACATTGTTGTAAATAACTTTTTACATTAACCAACAAATTTTTTTTTCTATTTTTACTTGTACACCGAAAGTAAAATGATATGTAAACATTTGGTATAATCATGATTTTTTAAATTACGAAATGCTTTTTGCAACAATTATTTGGTAACAATATATCCGAAATTAAAGTCTTGTCTAAAATCTTTTTATTTTTGTTAATAAAATCAATACTTGGTTATAATCCCTTTTACAAATAAAAAAACAGACCCAACGAGTTTAGTAACAAATTTTTCGGGGAATGGAGGATACTTAACCACACATTCTCTCCATTTAAGTTTAGAATAGGAAACAGCACATGTCCAGTGTTTGTTTTTCCTAAAACTAGAAATAGGATAAGACTTGAAACCGGCGAAAATATTCTATATAATTGCGGAGGTGCCAATGCGAAATAAAGAAATTTGTCATTTAAACATATGTGCATATTTACAGTAATTTGCTACATTTGTCATCGATGTTTCAGTGTAATTCTGTAAATCACGCTTAGTTTTTTTTATTCATGATAACAACAATTAAAACCATTTAAAATAAAATAGATGTTTAATACATAAAATTATAGATAAAAGCGAAAAGTAACTGTCGTTAAACAGGACTAAATAAAAACCACTAAATTTATATTTAGAACAAATAAAGAAAAGAACGCTAGTTTTGCCTGTAATCTTGCCTACTAAATTTAATATGATTTAAAATGAAATGATTTTTTTCGTTTTTGGTTTTCATGATTATGAAAAAGTTAACAGTCTTATGTAGATTGTGTTAAATTCGGTTAAGGGGCACCCAAATAGGCTGTATTGTTATTAAAATAATAATTATTTTTTCTATCACGAACAGCACAATTATAGAATTCATTCGTCAATATGTTTGCTGCATTTAATGCTAGAGTGCATAAGAATGAAATACAATTATTTCTGTTGTTAGACCAGAGTAATGTTTATATTTACGTTGTAAAAAATGGTTGTCTGAATGAAAGGCATGTAACTGCTAAATATATTATCTTTTAGTATAGCTGGCAGTTAGCTGTCATTAGAGGACTTCTGATAGAGCATGCTCAAAAATTGTATGAAATATCGAAATGTTTGATATATGGTGAACATAAATTTCATTTCAGCTTATGTCCTAGCTAATATGAAAATTTCAGGTCTGTACGAGTTTCGAAGTTTCTGTCATAATTACACTGATTGATGGTATTAAATAAATTAAAAACATAAACATCAATATCAATAAATCCTGAATAAAAAAGAAACTTGCTGCATCTGGCAGTATTGCATTTAGTCCTCAACCCATGTTACATTATTCATCTCAACTGTGGCAGATGTAATCATAAAGTTATATAATGCATATAATGTTTATCAGCTATTCATATTTTATTTTATTTAATTAAGTCAATATGGAGTTGGATTAATAGTCTAGGAAAATTAGTCCTCTGATCAAGCTTTTGGATCATTTATCAGCTGTTTATATGACGACTTGATAATTATAGGGCACTAAGCTCAAAAAGTAATATTGTTACATACATTTCATGTATTAAATATGTTTTACAGTTTGAGTAGTTTATTTTTGACCTATTTAGCAATTTTATTAGAATTTTCAAAACAGGTTCTGCCTTAATCATATTTTAAATCTATTGTCTTTATGACATGTGACAATGAGCCAATATTGTCTAGGTGCATGTGGTATGCCGTGGGATTTTTAGTGATGGAAAAGAATTACCTTAACTAATGTAACATACAAATATATGGTACCCAGCGTTTACCATGAAAATTTGTAGTATAGTCTGAGTGACGCGATAAATCCAAGAGAGCTGTAGCAACAGGCAAGAATTTATATTTTTACTTATAACTAAAGCAAGTTATTGTATAAAAGGAACATGTACTCTGTCATTTAAAAATTGTGTTAAATCTGTTTAATGAAAGTAATTTTATATGTGTGATAGAGATGAGAACATATGTGACAACAAGTGATTTAAACTGAACCGACAACGAAAATGATAATAGGAATATCGGAACCTCTTACTAATTCTCTTAATTGTTCTTATTTCTTATTTATTTATATAATACTAAATATTTAGTTTAGACATTTTTTACACTTATGATCATATGTTTGTAAAATTTCTTTGACTGAAACAATTTCTAAGAGTTTCACCATTTGGCAATCATAATGTCTATTACAAGGCATATTAAAGAGGACAGGTACTACAACATTTGAACTAAATGATTTCCACTATTTTCAAAAAAATCAGTTAATTTCCCCAGACTATAATGTATATTAATCTTATTCACCCCTCCTATATTCGTGTTATTTCCAGGAAGCGTATTTGCGTGTAATTTAAGGGAGATGTGATTAACATAATTTAGAAAAGTGTTCAACTTCTTTCGTTTAACATTTGACGAAACAGGCTTTTCACCAAGGTGAATTTCTATATAGTGCCTTTCATTTCTCGTATTTTAAGCTTAAAACGTTCGTCAAACTGACAAAGAAAAAGTATAATCGCATTAACATAAATTGATTTTGTAATATGAGAAAATTTCAATTTCTCGCATTGCCACTCACATTCTCAATGTGGGCATTGAAATGAGGAAATGCATTCACATGCCGTGATAAATATAATATATGGAATTTTCTTTATGAAAGACATTTGGATGTCAAAGTATCTAAAAAGTCAAGTGTAAAAAATGGTACCCAATATATCTCAAATAATGTGTTAAAGGAGGGAAGGAAGTCGGAGTGAGCGTGCTTACAAATTTACGATTTAAATATTCTAATAGTCTAGGAGTCTGGTTAAAGTGTATCTAAATGTAGAGAGTTCTAAGTCTCTGATAAAAATTCAAAATATTAAACTAAAACTATTTTTGTGATAGACACCATATGTAGTTTTGAGAGATATTCTGTGTCCAGTCTTGAGAACAGGCGAATATACTTCTCCCAAATGTTTTTGTTTAAAGTGCAACACAATGATTTTGATACACCTGAAATACTTAGTAAATTAAGAATTCGTATTCCCAGAGTAAGCTCTCGAAACGCCGAAGTTTTCTATTTACACACTACACGTACCAACATATTGAAAAATTCACCGATATTCAATATCTGTAGCAATTTTAATAATTTGTGCAGTGATCTCGATTTTTTACTTGCAGCCTTAATAATATAAAAATTAGAGTTCCAGAAGTTTTGATAATAAAAGAGACCGGTATGATATTGATAATGTTGATCGGACAAATAATATTCTCGAAGCTGTTAACAATAATCTCCGTATATCAGTGCGACAAACTGCAGGTGAAACAAATATTCCTAAGACAACTGTACACAAGACATTAAAACAAAGGAAATATCATCTGTACAAACAGACGATTGTCCAAGCTTTAAGCAGTAATTATTTTGGTAGAAGACTTGAATTTTGTCGTTGGTTTAATCAGAAATGCGAAGAACAACCTGATTTTCATTCGAGAGTTATATGGACCGATGAAAGTCGTTTAACAAATTGTAGAGTCTTTAACAAGCACAATTATCACCACTGACCCACAGAAAATCCACATGTAACTACGCAAAGAAAATTCCAAACTAGGTTTGTATTCAATGTTTGATGCGACAAGATATTTATTATCTTTTCCTTCCTATTCTACTCCTATGATCTGCCTACAACTATTTCCTTAATTATAATTTTATTATTATACATTGTACTGATTCTGCGGTTGGCTCCTTGTGAAACATTATTAAATACACTCAGTTCCAAAAAAAAAGTGACGCACTTGATTTTTGACCTAACTTTTTCCTTTTTTTAAAAAAAATCAGCGGGTCGATTTTTAATTTTTTTTTATTTGTTGGTAGGTAATTCCTTTCTTTCAAAAAAAAAAAAAATAAAGAGGTGGAAATTTTTTCAAAGCCTCCTGGATGGTAGTGGAAAAACTCGAACCATGTTTTTTTCTTAATTTTTGACTCACCCTGTGTGTTAATCAAGTAATAGTATAGAAAGTGCTTAAACTCTGTATGAGAGACGCTTCTTTTACGAGCATTTTGTTTTTTATTCATTGATTAATCTCTAAAATTGTCCGAATTACAGCTCTTTTGCTGAAACCTTGCGTATTAACAACTTTCTGAATTTATCGAGAAACAGTTTTGTAGTGAAATAAACTGATACGAATTTTAAAAAACATTTTTATTAAACACAAAATTATGAACTGGGATAACTGCTTAATACCGTGTATTGCCACCCCTAGCAACTCTAAGAGCTTCTAATCTACGCGGCATACTGGAAATTAGGTTTCTTATCGTTTCCATTGGTATACGATCCCATTCTTCCACTAATGCATCTGCCATTTCTGCGAGACTTTCCGGAGGCCTCTCGCGAGAACGTACCCTTCTCCCTAATTCATCCCACAAATGTTCTATAGAGTTCATATCGGGGCTTCTCGCAGGCCACTGTAATGTGGTGATACCCGTAGCTTCTAAAAAGTTTCGCACAATTGCTGCGGTGTGTGGTCGGGCATTATCCTGCATCAATATAAAATTATTGCCCACTAACTCTGCATGAGGTAAGACATACTGCTGTAAAATGTCAATGTAGATTAGACCTGTCAACGTCCGCCTCACCGAAAAAACATGAAGGGGTGTCTTTCCATTCATTGAAATCCCTCCCCACACCATAACCGACCCACCATTAAAACTTTCGCATTCTGTTATTAAATTCTGATTAAACCTTTCACCAATCCTTTTCCACACTCTTTTTCTTCCATCCACCATGTTAAGGCAAAACCTTGACTCATCCGTAAACAAGACATTCGACCATTCAGGAATATTCCACTCTCCATAATTTTGAACGAAATTTCTTCTAGCGGCACGATGTTCGGGCAATAATTTAGGACCTTTTGCAGGTCTCCTAGCTTTCAAATTAACTTCTTTTAGACGTCCACATACCGTATGCTTACTTACTGCAACACCACGAATTCGGCGAACATCTTGCTGAACATTTACCGCAGTATTTTATCGGTCCCGTAATATCCGCAATCTCAAGAAGCGATCATCTATTGGAGAAGTTTTTCGAGGGCGACCAAAATCCACCCTTCGAGCAGCGCTTCCTGTTTGTTCGTACTTGCGGATCGCTCTACGAGCAGTTGCTTCATGGACTCCCACTGCACGAGCGGCGTAACGTTTACTACGCCCATCGTTTACTAAAGCAACTAATCTTGCTACTTGTTCAGGATTTATTTGAGGCATTTTATGTAATTTTAGTCTCTAAAACTTTTTTTAATGAAACTTAATTAATGACACAACGACAAAGAGTCAAATATAGAGGCATACAACAAATTAATTGCTATGGCAACGGCAATTGTTTTTTTAAAGGCAATGTGATCCTACAACGAAATAAATTTGTGGGATATACGCAATTTTTCAGCAAAAAAGCTGTAATTCGGACAATTTTAGAGATAAATCAATGAATAAAAAAACAAAATGCTCGTAAAAAAAGCATCTTTCATACAGAGTGTAAGCACTTTCTATACCATTGCTTGATTAACACACAGGGTGAGTCAAAAATTAAGAAAAAAAACAAGGTTCGAGTTTTTCCACTACCATCCAGGAAAAATTTCCACCTCTTTATTTTTTTTTTGAAAGACAAAGGAATTACCTACCAACAAATAAAAAAAAATTAAAAATCGACCCACTGGTTTTTTTTAAAAAAAAAGGAAAAAAAGTTAGGTCAAAAATCAAGTGTGTCACTTTTTTTGGAACTGAATGTATTTTAAATACACAAAGAAAATTTGCTTTTCAATGTTTCAAAAGCAAATTTTCTTTGTTTATTTAAAATATTTTATTATTATTTTTAGATGGTCATTCATTTTTCACAACAATTAAACGGGAGCAGCCTATCGTGAACTTCTAGAAAATCAAGTTTTACCATAGATAAGACAGCTTTTTACAGAACAAGAAATAAACGAATTGTGGTTTCAACAAGATGGCTGTCCTGCACATAATACTAATAATGTTAAACGAATATTGCAGAAGAATTTTGGTAACCGCATAATTTCAAATAGAGGACCAGTATTGTGGCCTACCTGCTCACCTGATATAACCCCTCCTGATATTTATCTGCGAGGTATGGTGAAGAATGACGTGTATGATTTTGAATGCCCGGAACCTATCGATATTTTGGAAGACAGAGTTAGGGACGTTCTCTGCATAATAAATGCCAATACTCTCAGAAGATTAATCAGCTCAGTTAGGCGTAGATGGTAGATGCCAAAAAATGTATTCAGCTAAATGGAGGTCATATTGAACAGTTTTATTAAATCTTCTTATTTCTTTACTATCATTTCTTCTATTATGTTAATTTGCTGTTATTAAAAAATTTTCTCCATTCGATTATGTTCAGTATTTTAACAGAAAATTTAAATTATTTAAACATGTCAATCTGGTAACCTTAATATTACTGTTATTTTTTATAATGTTTGGTACTAGGTATATCCATGAAATCAAAATAACTTTTTGATTTTCCATGGCCTATTGTTTTGTTTTGTTAAGGAATGGATAACTTTTCTTAAATTAGTCCCTTGAAAAACAATTTTCCACTAATCCGTTATATCCTATCGAATTGCTCTAGGTCGGATTTGAACCTCGGTCATCTGGGTGGAAGGACGCACAACGTCCGTCACATCCGAGCTGATAACTCGTATAATTTTTGGAACCTATTGAGTTTTCAGAAAAAAAATTCAATCCTTTTACAACATTATTTCAATCCTCCCCAAATGAATAAATTTTAAATATTTATTAACTTTATTTTTAGTTTATATTACAGAAAGAGGTATGAATAATAAAGTGTACCTATTATTATAGAGCATTCCTTCAAATTGTTAAGAATATTTTTAAATACGGAACTGACGCATTGTATATACTTCACACACAACTTAACTGTTTCACTTACTAACAGAATATTTTAAGTACTCCCCGAAGTTTGTAAAGTTTTGTAATTTGAATAAACAACAGACTTATTGAAGTTTTCTAAAAGTTCATTTCACATATTTTACAGATAACGATGTTTACTCAACTTAAACGTATCTAAAAAGTTGAACACACGCATAAAAACAGTAAATTTATATCTAACTTTTAGAGCATTTACATAAGGAAGTAACAATATGAAGAGATTTTTTTTTGTAGTCATTTTTTCCAATGAATTTTGGGGGAAAATTTGTCAATAGAATATTCCATAATATACGACATTATAAAGGATCTATATTCTACGTATTCTTTTCAAATAACTTTTTGTCTTTTTTTAGACGTATATCACAAAAAGTTGAGTTGAAATCAAAAAAAATTTATCTGGATCTAAGTGGAAAAGACCATTTTTCCAGGTTGACTTTTAAGTTTTTCTACCAAATTTTAACATGAAATTTTCTTATTTAAGTTTCCTAATCTTTATCCTTGTTTTTGCATAAATTTAAACCCTTCTTTATCGGCAGCGTCAAAACAAAAAGGTGTAAGCGGCTATTACCAAATTTTACAGAAGATTCAAAAATTGATAAACATCTAAAAAGTGTTATTCAAGGTGTAATTTTTTTTTTTTTTTTTAATTAAAAATAGTTAAACAGAAAATACCTTGCCAGGATGTCAAAATAATCACAGCTGAGCATATCAACACATGCCATTATCTGATCTCGAAACTTACTAATTTATAACCTCACTTTATTCACAGCTGAAATTCGATTACGTTTCTTCAACTTCAATTTTAACGATTTTCAAATTTTTGGTGGAATCAACCATAGTGTTGACAAAATGCTTAAATCTTACATAATAATCTCATTTTCAGATTTTTTTCGCTTACGCCTTTTATATTGTAAAACTGTCGATACATGAGTTAAATAAATGAATCTAAGATACAATAATTAAAACATTTAGTACTGGAACATAAATAAAATGATTTACATAAGAGAATTGATACTATTTTAAAACAAAACAAATTAGTGAAATTAAAATAGGCATTACAAATGAAAACTCTTTATAAATCAGCATTTCACACTGCCATCAAGTCAATTTAGACACCAAAAACTGCTTTTTCAAACACTTTATTATTTTTATTAAATATATTTAAAAAATTAGAATAAATTAATTAAATATGAAACATTAATATAACTACATTGGAAAGTAGATTAATATGACGTTGACAAACAACGTAAATGCTCACTCTTTCAAACTTAACATATAACCAATTTCTCATTAGATTTTGTTTCTTTTCATAGTTAAAAAGTAATAATTTATTTTAAACCTGGAATTTACGTCACCATTTCCTTTAGATACTCTAAATCTTCTATACGAGTTCTCAACCACATTAGATCAAACCCTGGTTTATAAATGGGCGACATGGGAAACAAAACAGTTTATTCACTCTGAAAAGGCAATCTCAGATCCAATTATTTTATTTAATTGAATTGAATCTGAATTCAATTTTGTCATTGCCTCTTTTTTTATGCAACTGTGTGGGTGAGCTGAAATAATTATGTGTGACAGTTGTGTGATGTAATGGATGGTAGTGAATTATAGCGTAAGGTTGTGGATATATTTGCTATAAAATACAAGCAAGGAAAACTATTAAGTTTATATTATTAAGATCATTGAACAAAAGAATAAAAATACCTATTCTACTAATAATTTGGTAAGGCTCTCAACATAATCAGTAGATATTATTAATTGTAAACAATCGGGAACTGACTTTAATGGGTTCATTTGCACAGAATTTCATTTATTTAGAGTCTGACAGTCTTTTTTTGGATGGTCACAGGAAGTACTGTCCGGAGTAATGCATAAAATTTACGGTTAAAATCTTTCCATTTATTTTTTCAGCTTGTCCAGAAAAGCATTTGTCGTCATACATTTTCAAAAAATATTATATTAATATTTTTCTAAGTATTTCCTAATTTCCTTTTTTATATTAAGTTAATATTTTTTCTTATTTTAGTTCCTCACCCCACAAAGGGAAGAAGTTATGTATTCGTGAATAAAATTTTGAAAATTTTTATTGCGTTTCTGAACGAATCTCGACAAATTATGATAACAATTACAGTTTTTGAGACAAAGCTTTCAAATTTGGTACACACATACTAGAGGTCAAGGAAGAGATTGAGTTTGTTGATGGGCAAGATCGGTCTCAATATCTAAAAAAAAATATATGTGACATTCCACCAATGTGACTTTTTTTGAAATGTCAAAATGTGATTTTTTTGAAACGTCAAAATGTGACTTTTTTTGAAACATCAAAATATGACTTTTTAAAATGTCAAATAATGTGACTTTTTTTAAATCGTCAAAGTGACTTTTTTGAAACGTCAAAATGTGACTTTTTTGAAACGTCAAAAAATGTGACTTTCTTGAAAGGTCAAAAATTACTTTTATTATAAACTCCACCACACGTCGTGTTTTACTACGGTGAGGAAGTTCTGATCCCCCAAGTAAGTGGCAGCGATTTTTTTTAGATCTGCAGGCAATGCATTACAAAATTTAGGGCCAAAATAAAAATAAAACTTTGAGTATGATGTTTTTTTAAAAGAGGAATATTTAATGATTTATTTTCAAGAGCTCTTGTTTTATAACTAGAACAAAATGTTAAGGAATTGCTGACATATCATAATAAGTATAATAGTTAATTATGATCAATATGTGCAGAAGAATTACATAGTTTTTGACATTTTAACTTATTTTTATCTCTCATTCACGATCGTTCATATCGCGCACTACCGTCGTATAACATAAAAGACGGTCGAGAGTAGGATGGTCATGAGATTTCATCTGTCATTTGGCTCCAACGTCTGGCCTGGTTTCGCAGCCAAAAAAGTAAGGTTAAATTAACATTACCTCCTGTGTTTATGGTTAGCGAAAAGGAAGAAGCTACTCATTTGGCAAAAATATCAGCACACCACTATAAGGCGGTTGTGAAGAAAATATAACTAGAATATAATAAGCTTACTTTGTGAAAATTCATAAAATATCGGGATACTACAAGCAGCTATTACCCATAAGCACATAACAAGTCACAAGACATCACGCAATTATGTATGGGGTACTCTAGTGAATATTTCTATAACGGAAATTTAGCTGTGACGGTCTTAAGCCGATCCATGGTTACAAGGTATGCTGTGGTGTGTTATTACTAGAGTTGGCAGAAATGTGCGGCGGGACATAGGCGCACGCATCATAATAAGCGAAATAAAAGAAATTAACTAGTATCAAAAGCAATAAACCGTTACAATGTATGCACAACTTACCCTCTTAACTAGCTTAATGAACTAGCTTGGTTATCATAAACTGGAGAAGATCTGTACAAATTTTGCAGCATCAGGTATGTTTCTATAGTTGTCTCCGTGAGTGATGTTCACTGTGGTGAAAAAATATGCTTATATTTTGAGAACGACCATTCGACATCTATTCATGTAACACAGGCATACTTAAAATAGTATTTGAACGCACTTAATGGATCTAGGGTTGCATCATCAGTACCACCACAACTTTGTCTTAATCTGTAAAACTAGTGCCTTGCTTTAACACACGTGCGAACTTTTCTCTAACGGACTCATTTTTGCGTCACTTATAGAGAGTAGTAGTCGATTTACTTGCAGTGAGTCCGCTAACGACAACGCACTATTTTGTAATTTTTGTATGGTATCATGTAGTTCTTGTGAATAGTTTTTTAAAGTTGTTTCAATGGAAATTTCCCCGAATTTTCTCTGACTTTCCTTAATAGCTGCAGCCTCGTCAGGATTGAATTATAGTATCACAGTTTTTTATTTGTTATAAATATTCAGCATAATAAAAAGCTGCCTTCAACCATGTCCCCAACGTGTAAGAATCGGCTGTGGTGGTTCGGAAATACCGGGACACTTGCTGTAAAATGTGCGAAGACGTTTAGGAGATTTAAGAAACACTTTTTTGTACTTGCTATTAATGCATCTACCTCTGGAAAACCTTGTCGAATAGCTTCTTCCACAAGATGTAAAGAATGCACTTTACACTTAACATGTACCAACCTACAACCATGTTCTTGAAGAGACGGCCTGCCAAACGCATTGTCGCGGCACCATCGGTCACAAACATCAACACTTGACTTGTTAGCAGATCAAATTGTTCTAACGTCTCCAGCACTATCCTCGCAGTTGTTTTGCCGGTACATTTAGTTAGTCTTTTGTTAGCTAGTAATAGTGGAAATGTCGGTTTAAGAGGGTCCAGTACACGTACTATAACATTTACAATAGATTTTTTTTACGATCTGTCGTCTCGTCAACACATAACCAGAGACGTATATTTTTTTAATAATACACATTTGATCTTATTTACAATGACTTCGCGTACAGTTGGTACATAGTTACGCAACGTTGCGCGACTTGTTAACGTCATCTGGGGATTGTATTTATTCCAGAACTCCCGAAATGGTTGTTTATCGAGTATGTGCAGCGGAACATCACAGGCAGCATTAACAATAAATCGAACATAAACTGTGTTTTCAAAAAGGCACGCAATTTTTTTTTAGTTTTATGCTGCATAGTATTTACGTGACGTCTACATCATACTTATCTGAGCACATCAGGTCTATCTTCGCACACGCTATAAATTATGGTAGCACCATTATAGAATTAATCCGGGAATTCACTGATAAATTTTTCACTATGTCAGCGTATGGCCGTTTTTTACCCTTGCGCAATTCTGACATATTTTATTGTTAAATCAATATCAACAATAAAATATAACAAATAAAATTATCAACAATACAACAACATAAAATACAACAGAGAAGAATAAATTAGCGTGTAAACACTATGACATACAGAAATGGACTAGTCTCGCGGCTCGTTTCGATTTGTCCGCCAGCCAGTCGTTGCCTCACCAGACATCTATTTCCCTGCTGTTGTACCACTGAATAGTTGTACGATTTGCCAACTCTAGTTATTACTAATTGTCGATGAAAACGTTAGTTCTCCTGAACAGTATGTAACCCTATATTCTTGTTTTGTTGAAACTCTTTAAGAACCACATAATTTTAAATCCGTTGAAAATGTGTTAAGAAACAGGAAGTTACGCGTGATGGTCGTGAGGTTTGACCCATTAATTGACGAAAAAAATCTGAAGAATGATTATCGTGGAGGTACTCTGTGTATTTCCTGAAATTTAAATCTAGTATAACTCTCACACAAAAATCGCTACTTCTGGATGACTGAAAACTATGCAAATATGAAATATTACTTTAATTAGAAACGAATTATCCTCAAAAATAACATTCTGTATTATATTTCAGAACACGGTGTACATTATGCCTTTCAAATGTAGAGTGGTATGTGTTATTTTGTCATGTTAAACTGTATGAAATCACTAAACTAAAAGAACACATTAAAATATATGCAAAACAAGCATATAAATAAAATTTCACTTAAAAGTGTACGTTTAGTTTACTTAAAAGCGTATCTATATTAAAATTAATGAAAGAAGGCTTGATAGTGCGGCAAAAACTGTAAAAAGTCACTTTTTTATATCTGACACGCTACGATAAAAAAGAAAGTTTACTAGCTAATATATCATTTCGGAGAGCAAAGGGGTGTATGTTTTTTTAGAATATAAAGCAACCCTTACCGGGATAGCAAAAGAAGTGTAAAAGTTTAGTTTAATGCCCGGGATATAAAATGCAGCCTAGATGAAGGCAAAATGGATGAATAAAACAGTTCTAAAGGACGGGAGAATGGTTCTGAACGTGAATATATAACTTGAATCTTTTTTTACCCTGTACATACACAAGTAGTTCTAGATTTCCATAATTCTTTATTTGAATGATCGACATTGTTGTTGGTGTAGTTATTCTATTTCTTAAAAATGTATATGCAATGTTCCAAAAGGTTGACAGAAACAATGCGTCACAGTAAAAATCCACTAAAATCTCTTATTTTCGTATAAATACACATTGGTCCAAAAAAACGATACAGATTTCATAGCTTCGTATTTCTAATAATAGTTAGTGATTCAAATGTATTGAGTCTTCATTTTGAGTGCGAATTATAAAAAAAACTAACGGTCTAAAAATTTTGTAAAAATTAGGTTTTATTGCTTGCACATATGTTAAAATTCTGTAATAGCTTTAACATTTTATTTTTTAAACTTACGAAGTTTCGCATTATTATATCTAAAAATGTACCCTTTTTTACGCAATCTCTGGACACTCTAATGTTTAATTACGTATAACTTCATGAAATATTAAGATAATTATTAAGATAACGATATTTGGAGTGTAGATAAAAACGTATGTTTCTTTTCACACTATGTGAAAAAAATTTTTAAAAAAATAAATAAAACCAAAAAAATTTAAAAAATAATTGTGACATCACTGTATATCTTAATTGAAGCAATTTATAAGTAAAATTTTTTTACAAAAAATAGATTTCAATATCTGGAAAATCGATGCATAAAAAATCTGAACGGAATGTCCAAGATATTTGAAAAAAATAAATAAATAAGCAAAACGGTCAAGTTTCTCCCACTTCGATTAAGTTTTTCTTGTGGTATTTCGTTAATTTTTGATAAAACTATAATTTGTTCATAGAATCTCTATTTGGTGTGCAAATGTTATCTTATGTGAAAATATTTTAATTATATTATTAATAATAATGAAAATATCAATTAGCAACATTTTTTTTAATAACTAAACAACTAAAAGTAATTTCTTTTTGCAAAGGTCCATTTTACAACTCATGAAAATTTCAAGTATACCGTTATATCGAAAATGACATTCGGTACACCATTTAGATTATCTTCCAATATTCCAAAAACTGTAAAGCCTATTTTGATAAAATTTTGGCACATTGTAGTAAACAGTATATGTACTGATATGTGAAGAAATTGTCTAATTCGGTAGTCTAGTTTTTTCCGTAGGCGTTTAAAATGAGGGCTCAATACATTTGAATCGCATGGTAGTCACTAGTTCGGCCAACTCAGACAATTTTCTGATGATTAAGATATTTTTCAATGACACCATGTCCCAATATAGTGGCGGCTTCATTTGTTACAATACAAGTCTGATTACATTTAGAGTTGGTGGTTCATTCCTTTCAAAAAATGAATGAATCAAACGTCTGAGAGGACTTTTAGTTCCATCATCGATGTTGTACAAAATCATTTATTATCTGTGGTACCCTTTCAGTGAATGATGTTGGTGTGTTTCTTTATATTCACGAAGAATGTTATAAACACTTGCAGCACCCACACCTAAATTAATATGCATAATAACATAAACATAAACTTATAATAAATATAAACAATCTAAAAATACCTTAATAGTAAAAATATACTTCGATGCACTGATGAGCAAGCTCATAAAATACAAAAATTAAAATTACCTGATGCCTTTGCAACAAACTCAACGACTTCTTCCATAGGTTTATACGGGTTGTCTCCAGTACAAGTCTTATAAATGTTCAAAATATATTGTCTTCAACCCGAAAAATACCTTGGATGTCTGTTTTTTCAGTAGAGAAATAGCCGCTTGAGCCATAATTGTTGATATATTAATCCATGAAGAAAAGTGTGGTTATAAGATATAATCAATATTAATCATTTTCATTGCGTACCTTAAAATAAATAAAAATGTTTGTTTGGCCCTAAAAGCACTATTTATTAGGTAAATGTGAATAACAACAAATAGAAACAACAATTTGCAACAAATAACTGTAATCTCCACAAAACACCAAAACAAAACGTATTTGACAGTCAAGAAGCTACTAAGTTAAGAATATATTGTGATGTGGGTTTTAAAAATACGACCAACAGAAAAAAATTTATTCGAATTTGGCGCAATTTATAGGGCGGGGCATAATTCTATTTGTTCGTTAAACGGAGTATAGTATAAATTTGTGTTTGATATGGGAATTAAGACATCTACATTAACCAATCACGTATATCCTTGCAAATGGTAATAAACCGCTTTTCACGCAAGCGATCATAAATGTTTTACTCTCGATGTTTCCTAAGAGACTAATTTTCACCCTCAAAGGATCTTAGGTCATCATCGTGCGTGTTTCTTTGACCTGTCGACTGCCAAAAGATATAAATGAGTGCTATGAATTATTAAGTTTAAAATCAAGTAATGTGGCTGACAATTATTATAATGTCCAATTTTAAGTTGATATATCTCCAACTGTAAATGAAAACAATTGTTAAAAAATATGTGTATAAAATATATACAGAATGTGCCATAAGTTCATACCCAATTTCAGGAGCTTACAAATTTTTTATTTATACTGCGTGATCCAATTGAATTTTGTATGGATCAGCTGTCAATTAAATTTTAATATTCGTTTTAACTTCTCTCAGTATCCAACTGAAAAATTTCTTAATAATGTCGCATATTCAACAATATCTTATCTACAAAAACAGTACATTTTTATACCCCATTATACTCCTCGTATAAATGAAGTTGTGTTGCTGATTATAACATATATTTTGAGAATTGACTCCGGTTTTTTAGCTGACATCAAACGTATTCATGGTATTACGAGAACTCTCGTGGTTATTAATTTAGCTTAATTTGAAGTTATAGATACGATATAATGACTCTTGTCTATAATTTCCTTTTTTCTAGAACTGTGTAGATGACAACAGAAATTAATTTCATAATACTCAAATTTCGAATTTATGTAAGTATATTTAAAATCATTGCCAGGTATAATTGATGCTTTGTTTAATTACTAAATAATACATATTTACAAAATTAAAATATTTATGGGTAAAAAACAATGGTAAATATGTATATAAGCTTCGTATCATTTTAAATTATATTGTTCATTAAAGTAATACCTTCCAAAATTAAAGTGTTTCTTAGACGCACATATATATACTGACAGATATAATGTCACCACTAATTCCCATGGATACAATTAGATTGATAAGTAAAACACATGCATTTTAAAACAGTATGTAGATGACTGTCAGTGTTTTTAGTAAATTAGGTTTTTGTAAGCTTTTTAGTAGATTAGGGAAAGTGGCAGATTTCTTTTACCACTCTCATTTTTCATGCAGTGAGTTACCAGGGCGTTCCCTTTTTTTGTGTCTCAATATATATGCGGGTATTAAACGATTGTATTATTTCCGAGTTTACTCCCTCGTAGCTGATATGTCCCCAAAGGAACTGTAATTGCTTAAATGACATTTCGGCAGAGTCATATTTGCCATTTTCAAGTTCTCGTTAATAACTTCTTACAGCGTTACTAAAACTTATTAGGGCTACTCATTAATCTTTAAGTACCCTTGCTGTGTTGTACATGCCTCACTTCGGCTGTGACTCCGGTTAAGCTGTCTTGCTCTAGTAGGCCGCGTGTAGTGGTAACTCGTCGGCACTCCTTGTGATGCTGTACTGGTATGAATGTGTACAAAATTTGCATAGGCTCAGATGAACTCTTTTTTGTGAAAAAAATATAGTGTTGAAGACAAAAAAAAGTTAAAAAAATGATACGACTTGATTTTAAAAAAGTGACTGATATCTTACAAAAATTCTTCTAACCAGATATAAAATTTCACTGGGGACGAGGATCTTACGTAATTTCAAATGGATCAGTCTTGCGAGGAATCTTCCAATGGTTAAGCACCGTGCACTGTCTGTACTGCAGTTACCCTTGAGACAAAATGCCAGTTGAATAAACTATCACTTTTTCTGCTCCACCCAATATACAATATTCAGTTCGATCTACCAGTTATATCCTCTTCTCTTGGTCCAGGTATTGACATAAAAAGGGGAGTGTCTTATGAGATCAGTACTATGGGCAAAACAATGTGTGTGGGATGTTTGAATTGTCCAGCTACGTAGACAAAATATGAAAGTTAACACAAATTTACAGAGTGAATTGCAAACTAACCAAACTAGGACTTGTATCCCACAATACCTTAGGAAGTTGAGGACTTCAACGAACGTATCAATAAAAGTTACGTTAAATAGAACAAATACTAGTCCAAAAAATAAACTAGGTATAGCTATGATAATAATCAAAGTGAAATAGATTATCCACTTTAATTCAAGATATTATTTGCTAAAAAGAAGGTAATCTTCAAGAAAATAGAATTTAGAATTTCTATACACAGACAGACAAATAGAATGAGAACGTAAATAAAGATTTGCTAAATATAAAACAGTATAATTGTTGTCAAATTAAAGGTAACGTTAAGTTAAATTATTAGTTCCTCGTAAAGAGATAATAATGAACTCCAGATAAAGTTATATCAACATATTGTATAGCTTGACTATATGTTAACTGCAAATAATTAAAAGTTAATCAATTGCCAGCTAACTAGGCAGGTATCTTTGCCAGGAAACTAGGCAAGGCTCTACTAGAGCAGCATTAGTAGATTATGCTAAGTAATCGTTTAAGTAAGTACTCGATATTTTAAATTTAGAAAACCTTTCGCTACAGAGGTACGTTAAGTAATTCTCACAAAGGTTATAAACAAAAATGTTTCCTCCAAAAGAGGTACCAAACTCCAAATATCACCAGTGACCACTCTTCACAGAGTTTCCAACCTAACCAAAAGTGACCTAAAACATCAACAGATAAAGACAGAAAACAACGAACTACGATATAAAATGGTACATCCATTGCCGGGTAAATTTAAGATTTACAATAACCGAAAATGTGTTTAAATTATCACACGAAATTATTACAATATCAGAGGGATATTAGATAAATTTCTAACAAGGCACGATAAATCGATATTAATGAAGGCTGCTCTAAAGAACAACCAACCAACGTAAACTGATCACCGAATAACAAATTCGCCCAAGGAGTAAATTAAAAAAAAAATACGATACAATATTAATATGAAAATAGCCCTAAAGATAAGTTACCAGAAAACATAAATTTTACCAGACCTCTAAACTACAGGTGTTGTCTTCAGAACGCTACACTAGTAAGAAGGAAAAAGTCCCGTTGTGTTCTCCTGCCTAAACTCGATTATAGTTTAGAAAGAGACAAGCAATAAAGACAGATAGATATTTAGTGTAAAAATTTGCAAAACCAACTGTTCCAGTAGAAATCAGTGGGACCATTTGGACTACACTGGCAGAAAATTAATTCATCACAGAAAACGACAATCCAGAATGAATTGACTTGCAATTTCGTTACAGTGTATCGTTTATCTTATTTGTGGTATTTTTTCTACTTCTATGGCTTCTCTGGTGATTCTTGACATGATGTTCAATACTGTCTACCATTTTGTGTTGTCGAAGTCATTATTATGCCCGTGAATTTCACACGCTGTGCTAGGGATAAAGTTTTCTCGTAATGCATATATGTTCCTCGTTTCATAGTTCATCCGTCTCATGGTCAGTCCTATGTACGACTTGCAAGGCACCTCTCTTTTTCTCTCTCCATACTACATAACTTTCTAGGGCAACTTTGGTTTTTGGATCCCAGAGCGATTTTTTTGTCTGTTTTGGTGGTATTTCGATTTTGTATTTACGTAGAAGTTTTCTTACTTGTTTATTTATTTATTACCATTACAGTCATTCAACAGATCCAATTACAGAATGGGAACACATGAAATATTTAAGATACAGAAAAATTTAACAATCAAGAATGATTGATGACTGATGGTCAAGAGGCAACGTAGTTGGCCCTCGGCAAGAAGTTCCAGGTTCGATTTCCGGTCGTGGCAATGGAATTAACAGTGAGAGAGTTCACTTTCACTATACATGATTGCTGGATGTGTGTCCGTTGTCTCTAAATGTGTACCCCTTTACGCATAACGTTAGTTTAGGGATACAGGGAGTTTTACTATTTGTGGTGTTATTGTTAAAAAAAATAAATGTAATATACATATACGACTAAGTATAGTATATAGTTAAAAATGAATAGAAGTTTTTATTTTGAGAGTTTTACAGTTTCTTTCTTGAGGCTACATTGTAGTGAGAAACATCAAGGAACGTTCCGTTATTATCTGCAGTACACATTTGATCGAGTGGGGAAAATCTTTTAATATTTATTCTTGATGTGCTTAAGTAAAAAGTTGGATGTCTTGGCACATAAAAATTCAACATTGCAACGATTTGTGGACAATCTATCGCATTACGTAATATTTTGTGCAAAAAGATTACTTGTGTCTTGCAGACTGTCAATAGAAATTATAATCTGCATACAATAAGTTATTTATTCTCAAATCGAAAATATATGTCATTAATAAAGATGTTAAAAATGAGGGCACCCATACTGGGTCCCTGTGGAACACCGGATGTAGCTGTAATTTGGACAGGATAGCGGCTACAACATTCAACATATTGCCTACGATTAGTAAGATACGATACGATACAAGAGCACGAAGTTTCATAATGAGGATATCATGACCCAGTCCCTCAAAAACTTTAGAGGAATCAGTCTGAAGTTCAGAATAAATAGATTGAGCTAGAAATTGTTTGACTTGTGACTTTGATGAATCCATACTGAAATTGGCTCAAGCGATTATACATATAACAATACGTATATTCATGTAGTAAGGTCTCGAATACTTTGAAAGAATTGATGACTATAGTAATCGATCTTTCGTTTTCAATGTTAACCCGGCCACCTTTTTTAAAAAACAGGTACAATTTTAGACATCTTACAAATGGTTGGAAATGTTGCAGTATCAATCGTCAATTAAAAATAATTTTCAGAGATTGTGCAAAGGTAGAATCTTTAATCAGAAATGTTGGAAGTTCATCAAGTCCTATGGTAAATTTAGGCTTTAGTTCCTTCCGACTTAAACAGCCGATTTCCTGTTTAGCCCACAATGCTTATTTTATTATTAATTTTATTTTTTTTTTGAATAAAAAATATAATCTGTCAAATATAAATACCCAAAACAATTTGGCTGAATTAAAAGAAATGAATAAATAGGTGTGTTTCACACAGTTAATCAATTTCAATACGTTCAATAACTAATTAGTTGTTACAGTAATTCATTTGACTCATTACTTTATTTCCGGATTTGATAACTTTAGATTTATTCTTTTGGGCCATTTAAAGAACGTATTTTGAGATATTTCATTATATCCTTTAAAAGACGTTAGTAGTTAAACTGTAGATGTGCAACAAAAATGTTGGTCAATTTTTCTAGAAACCTCAAGAATCATTTTGACAAACATTAATAAGTGTATGTTCATAACTCGTCATTTTAATAATAACAAATTTTATTCTCTCGCTAGGTACATCCTTTGGTGACTATGATTAGTTCTTAATAAGCTCTCAACTTAGGATGCCATTCAAAATGTTGAGGTTGGTATTGTTGAAGGTGAGAGGATGACAACTCGGTTGCGTTGTAAATAGTTTTGCTTCCTCCTGTGTATAGGTAAATTCCCTCTTCCCAAACCAATATCACAAATAGTTCAAAGATTACTTAAGGTTGAAATTTCGGTGGTAAAATACAGTGCATATCTTGACTTCATTTTTGGTTAACATTAAAATTTGTAAGAAAAATGTCCTCGTAAATAATATATCACGAAAAGAAATAACTAAATTTTTCTGGTAATTGTATATTAAGCGCCCGGAAAATCTTCTGTATATAACGTGCATTAAACAAATTTTTAAAAAAAGTGTATACATACATCATTTATATCCTATCGTTATAAATGTGCTGGCTCTACTCATTTGGGTTAATTGAGCTGTGTATTAATTATTTTGTATTTTTCATGGTATACGTTTTTAATTACTTAACTGATTTAATCAGCAAATGAAAATTTTTAGTAGGGCAAATAAATCCACATTATTTACTGATTTCATTGCATACACTGGGAGCTAGCAGAATCCAGAGGTAATAAATCAATATTAACGTTGTTTATATTTCCCAAAGGGTTTAACCTTATTTGAGCTGGTCAGTTTAAACTATAAAACAAAGCAGTATTTTCAAATGATTCCTAAAACGAACAGAAACTTTTACGATTCTACTTTATTATTAATGCAACAAAACAATCTTTAAACTTTTTCGCCTTTTACATTACTACTGGTCTGGTCTTTAATCTTCGAGAATGAACTTAAAAATTTATTTCATTTGGCAGTTCATCCGTATTTAAGCTTCTTTTCCATACAATGTCCATAAAAAATCAGATTCTTTAAATTAAGCGGACACCTTTTTATTTGTCCACTGTTAGAGCCCTTAAGCTTTTGTCTAATGATGCTTTGAACTCTTATAATAGTTATTTATGTACCAAGGACATAAGGAGGCGTTTATGGCCCTCGGTGTGAAAATTATATAACAGGATAAGGGTCATAAACGCTGGTTATGCTCGAGGTGCATACAAAATTTTATGTATGACCAGTTTTAATTAATACATAATATATAAAATATCAACTATCTTGGAAATTTTACAAAAGAATTGTCAATCTGTAAAATTTCGTCATTCCATAAAAATGAGAATCGTTTTGTCACCCTGGCAGATAGAAATTTGGTTTTGAATTTGTATTAAAAATAAAAGTAACCAAGCAACAACGTAAATAAAGGTGGCCATATAGTAATTTTATGGCAAGAATACTTTTACAATCCTTTTGTCGAAGTATTTTTATTTTTCAATTGAACTGGAAATGGAAGAGGATGAAAATTAATTTTCCTGTACCCCACTAGAAACTACAGAAGCAGCAGAGGCTGCAATGTTCGACATGTTGCCTCAGAAGTCGAAAATCTTGTATGAAAAATAAAGCAATAGCTCTAGGCGGGCTGTAAAGTTCTTAACATTTTGAGTGACTGTCATTTAAGAGTTCATAGTCTATACTGAAACTAGGGGAATGAATGTAAAAAATTAGTTCGAAAACCAACTAAAGTCACTTAGGGACTTTTTGCATGGAGCCCTTCAAATAGTAATAAATACGCAAAGTAGTACATAAATACAAACAAGGTACCAAAGTCGTAATCCTCTCACTTTATTTAATTTAAGATTAAATAAAGGTGTCACGGACGCTTCTTGATGATTTATGTAGTGATACCGGCAGTAGTAGCTTTAACCTTGAAAGAAGTCTAGGCCATGGATGGCGTCTAACCGAGTATACTATAAGTAATCGAAAATATTGTCATTTGGATTGTGACGACAGAATGCCAACATTGTCACTTTTGTGTCAAATATTAATATAACAACGTCATTTTCATTATAACGGCCACAAACAAGCCAATTTCTGCTTTTGTCGAATATGTGAGTAGAAGAAGAAGCAGATTAAATACTGAATTAAAATGATTACATTTTCGCAATTGTTGATTTGTTTAGTTGCAAATTTAGAATGTTTTGTTATATGATTGGGTAGCTTATACAGGGATTATGAAGTAAGAGCAGAATATCGAAAAACGATAACATACGATTCATGTTCGTATTTCTTGTTAATAAAAAAAATACGCATCAGCATTGCCTATAATTTTATAAATTAAATCCATATGGTATTTAAGATAAATCATATCGTGTTTTCATCTTTCGTTCCTATCAATAGAACATTTTTTAATAGGGATTTAAAGTTTTATGTCGGCTATCCTGACGACGAGGGCGTGCCAATGCCGCCTTAAGGAGTAATAACTCCTTAAAATTTATACATCAAAATTTAGTTATTTTAATTTCATTTTTAAAGACATCTTGACGTTGATATTGATTCAATAGTCTATACACAATTTGGAGTTAGTAATAATATTTTGTTGTTTTATTGCTGTATTGTATAACTTCGTGGAATTATTCGTTTCGTTACAGTATGGTGTACGTATTACATATATAGCTATAGCTCGAAGTTAAGATGATATAAAATGACACAATATAAAATAATTTAAAAACAAATTAAGTTCCTCTTCTTGTTAAAAGTTAAAATATAGAGTGGAATGAAAAATAATATTAACTGAAAATTTTTGTTAATTATTATTTACTAACTTTTACAAATCTTATCACAGATAAGTATAACATATATCTTTTTAAACAATTATTTTCCCGGCTATTTGCCAAAACGCTGAAACTTGGATTACAAAAAAGATAATATGCACATTATGTTCAGTATTACTGACTCAATAATGTTATTTTTAATTTCAACCATTCTGTCCAGTAAAACCAAAAATAATTAAAACACAAGGTACTCACCAGTTGACACTCACTTTAAAAAACTTTAAATTATCTACCGACACGTGTTTCCGCCTGCATTGCTTCATCAGGGTAGCCAGCACATTTTAAGAATCCAAAGTAACCAAACTTGTAAACCTTAATGTAATAAACATTAATGGCTTCAGAGAACAGAATAATTGAAATTATATAGTGGAAATACCCCTTATTAGGGCCAATGAAATAATTTAAAAACAAATTAAGTTCCTCTTCTTGATAAAAGTTAAAATATAGAGTGGAATTCCACTTTATGGAATAATTCCGCATTAAATTTAAATACCAATATCTTTATACTCACGAGTTTACTTCCTGTCCAAGTCGGCGTGGTGCTTCGGTTGGCGGTCAGACGGGAACTGATTTGATTGTTTCCAGTCTCGGAGATCTTTACGGTAGGACGGACACAGGAGTGCCGGGGGCAATATGCGCGCTTCGCGTTTTGCGATTCACGTACTGCTCGCAACTTGGCATATTTGGAATGTTTACACAAACAGATCAATACTACCTATCTATAATTAACAATTAAACTATTATTAATGAGCAGCTGACAATACCACTATTAAGGGCGCAGTACTACAATGTTTAAAATATCTTTCGAAACAGACAAATAGCACCTAATTACCTAACTTAATTCTATAAAATAATCACTTCGTTACAAAATATTAATTATTTTAATCAATGCTTACTAATATGACATATTTATATTTAAGTGATTTTCCTTATTTGTTCACCTACTTCCTATATACGACGCCTTTGGCAGAGCATGTTAGATCGCAACAGCTCGTAAGCGAGTCTCTTTATGACCTGTCTGCCAATCAGAACTAGCGAATGGCCGCCATTTAATACCCTACCACTATTTTAAGATGTTGGGTAAGCGGTTAACTAGTAAACATTGAAATTAACACTGTGATTGTACAATACAAACTGACTGCGACTACGCTGAACAGTGTACGAATTTCGCAATTCATAAATATCTTTCTCAAGGTTCTTCTACTGCCGTTATCTTTATTTTATAAATTTGTATTATAAAATGGAAGTGATTAAGCTTTAAGTGCAATTGTCCACTAGTAAAAGATTTTCAAATAAATGAAAATTCTTGTTGTGGCCACCGCGTATACTATCACATACCGATTTCTGGTTATCTATCTGTTTTCGTCAGTGCGAAGTAGGTACAGGCAACGTCAATACGGAGAATCTCAGAAACATTAGTATCTATTGGGATAGTAGAACACTAACGAGTTAATGGTACCTCCATCTACCAGTGTCAATTGCGGTACTTTTAAGAGGACACTATTACATGACAAGTACGAAGTAAGGCTACAATATAGATAGACAGACATTTATTGATGCCTTATAATCAAGTCAGTAGACACAAAAAAGGCCTTTGCCTTTCGCCTCCTGTCTAAAAGGAGAAAAAAGTAATAATGTAATCGCGAAACTGGAACATTTGTGGATTAGGCCTACTGGGGATACCACAATAAAAAAAACACGCCATTTACTCATACTCATGGTGGTGTGGAATTGAATATATATATATATATATATATATATATATATATATATATATATATATATATATATATATATATATATATATATATATATATATATATTTATATATATATATACATATATGTATACATATATGTATATATATACATATATGTATATATATATATATATATCATGAGTTGAATTTAACCTTTTTCTTTTTATCCGTATGTACCATCACAAAAGTTATTCCAAGTGATAGCGCTGACAAAATATGTATGAAAAGAAATAAGAGACCCACGCGAAACAGGCGATGATGGAATCCGAATAAAGCCTTTATTAAAATCTATTGATATATGTACTGCATGAGATTGTTTTAGCTGGATCGATCAAGTGAATATAAAATTCTTCAAAGACCACACAATCATTGCATAATTGTTTTCTTAGAAATTCTTATACAATTTCGCGAGTTTTTTTATTTAATGCGAGAAGCAGTAATTTCGAGGAGATTTTCCTTTATAAGACACAAGAGTTTCATAATTACCAAGGTTGAAGTATCATGTTCGAGCCAGCTGACGTGCTAATTACAGGGAACTTCTCATTAATTTAGATAGCTGCTATATACGCACAGGAAATTCAATTTACTTGTCTCTTTATTTGCAAGACTGAGGAACTACACCCAGACTCCATTTCTTCATTAAAACTTTTTAAGTTGGAAAGTAATAAAATTAATTATTCAATTTAACTGTGGTTTACTTGGTTTTTAGGCATCTAAATATGTTTTTATTCAATTTATAACTTATTATTTATGTATGATAAATTTCTCAGATTTTTTTAAGTTGTTTAAAATGGTTTTTCTTTTCTATTGAGTAGTTTTTTAGGTTATACAAAATGTAATGATCATTTTAGATATCTTAAAAATTTACTGACAAATTAGATAACAAATAAATACATATTTATCAACATTAAAAAATGGAAGTTTTATACTTTAAAAATGTTGTGTTGTAAATGGCTGTCGTCCTCATCAATACACTCTTCTAAACGCCTGACAATTTTACATAACGGCATAATAGGATATGACGTGGAAAAACATATATTTCATCTCTAACGTTTCTTTTCAGTTTCTCTAGATTTCTGGGTTTACTCATATACACTTTCCTCTTTAAATAACCCCAGAATGAGAAATCTGGAATTGAAATGTTGGGAACTCATAGGGGCCAAGTAAGAGTACAATTTCTTGAAATGGCTGTCTCCCGTAAAATGTCCATACTAATTCTCACATTATGGCTAGTTGTGGGATCTTACTGAAACCAACATTCATACAAACCATCTTAAGTTTGTGGTAAGAAGAACATCTGTAGCAGTTCAGCAGTAGTTGCTACCGTCGGGCCATTTTGTTAAAAAAATAAGGCCTAATATGACCCAAGACGAAGAAACAGCACACCAAATAATCCTATCTGGGATTATCGTGAGCCCAATACGACAATTTTCATTATTTCCATCACCATGAAAATAGAAATGTGTTTCATAATTCATAGACAGATAAGTTATTTATATTGTGATAATTACAAAAGTAATTATTATATCTAGGGAACTAATTAAGGAATAGAAATTATTCATTACTTTGCCGTTTTGGATCGATTCTTTTATATTTTCAGTAAATAATATTTAGTTCATATATTCATTTTTAAATTATACATTTAAATCGTCAGTCTATATTGAGAAAATCGCTAGCCTGAAACACAAACGGAAACGAGTTACTTTCTGTAAGCATTCCTGAGCTGATGGCTCATATGGCTGTGAACCGTGCAGAGTTTGATAAAAAGCTTTTTCAAATTGATATAAATTCACGCACACTGAGCTAAAAAAGACAGTGTACAGTTCCAATTCAATTCAATTCAAAACAATTTTAATTTTAATAATTAAAGAGAACAATATGCAGGGTGATTCGCGAGCAATGCGCCATAGCCTAATGGCTTCAAGGCAAATTTAGATATACAAAGACATTTTTTGACCACTGGTTAAGAAGATACAGAGTGTTTTATGCATTTGGTCTGACAATTCAAAGAGTTATTCTCTGCAACGGATTGGACATAATCGAATGAAATTTACCAATAACATTCCTCACCTAGGACTTGTTAGAATGGCCTACATGGTATTGAAAAATTGAGGGCCAGACTCTGTAAAAATCTGCCCTTCTCCTTTTTGACAAAAAAGTACATTTTTCCATCGCATTTCTGGAAAATGATTAGCAGATTCGAAGAGTTCAGAAAAGTGCTATCACAATAGCTAATCAATTTTGACGGTTTACCTAAACCGTTTCGGCAAAAAAAATCACGAAACAATTTAGCGCATGACAACTAACACTTTGATCGAGCATTAATTATGGAACAGTTTGATAGAGTCTATTCAGTTGCTTCAGATCCATATCCTTCCTGAGACGTAGCAAAAAACATAGCAAAAAGCATACCTAGCAAGAAAAAGACAGGGTCGTACTTGTGAAATTTTAAAGGTATACAAAATGATAAAATCTGAATGAATTATAGGTATAATCTACATAGATAAAGCATGCACACACAAATGTGATAACCCTTTTAATGAAAAATAGCTGATTCTTCACAAACTTAGCATCATAATAAAAATAACAGCATAACATCATAACTTAACATCATAATATTAGATAAGAAATGCTTCAATTCAAACTAGATTAGGTTTTCAAAATGTCTTCCCATAACGTCGATGTTTTTTTGCACCACACCAATAAATGTCGTGTGGTGCAAAATGGTTATCTGTGGTTCTTCATGTCATCAGAGGCTGCCACTATCCGCTCTAGTGTTGACTTCCGTGCTGTACATCGATTATTTCATGTGGCCCCAAACATAGTAATCGAGGACAATTAGGTAAGGTGACCTAGCTGGCCAAATATGAGGACCCCCGCCACCGATTTCCTCATTGTTGAGATGCTCCCGGATATGGACTGAGAAATGAGGTGGTGCCCCATCATGCTGGAAATGAAGACTCTCCTGTCGACACTTTGCGCCAATAATAAATTGGGCAAAATGATCTGGAGGAAATCCAAATAGATTTCTCCACTCAACCGGCCTTCAAAAAATGCGGTCCTATCAATGTATCGTTCTCCACTCCACACCATACATTAAGGGAAAACTTGTGCTGGGAGTTTTTCTTAGAATTCCACAATCCGTCGCGAGTGAATTGGGCCTCGCACGTGAAAATAAATCTGTTCAAAGTTCTTGGATGCATTATCCAACGGCAGAATGTAAGACGTGCGACTTCATCACCTGGTTCGAGAAGCTAAACTTTTTGGATGTGGTAAGGATGCAACGGTTCCGCTTTTAATGATAAGATAGATAGATAAGTCTTTATTTGTTCTTAAGATATATCCAAATGGATGTGGAACGTGTCACAGATGCTCTCCATACACGGGTTTGCGGAACAACTAGCGCGTGTGCTATTCTTCTAGTGCTTGTCGAAGGATTTTTCACTGCGATCTCCAGTGTCTTATTCGTCTGGTATAACTGCTCGTTCTACATTTCCGTGAGTTCCAGGAAATCATCCATGTTCCCGAGAGAACTGAAAAACTCTGGTGAAAGTGTGGCGCGACGGTTTTCGTCACCCAGAAAATCTTCGGTGAACCCTAACGGCAGTTCTTGCATTGCCATCACAAAATCCATACACATAATAGATATTAGCGAATTCAGCATTCGTAAACTGATTGGGCATCTTTGAAACACGAAGAAATCGCGGAACAATTAGAACACCAAATAGACAAAATAATAATGTCACGGTATTGACAAATACATAGCTTATTGTTCTTTACAATTTCAAAATAAAACTGTGTATGTATCTTTCTTCTAGTATTGTTTTTGCTTCTTCCTATCAACTAGGTAGAAAGGTACTTTGCTATGTCTCAGAAAGGATGTAGATCTGAAGCATTTGAATAGACTCTATTTAAATGTTCCATAATTAATGCCTGGTCAAAGTATTAGTTGTGATGCGTTAAATGGTTTTGCGATTTCTTTTGCCGAAACGGTTTAGGTGTGCTGTCAAAATTGATTCGCTATTCTGACAGCATTTTTTTAACTTTCCGAATCCGCTAAATGCAATAGAAAACTGTTCCTTTTTGTCAAAAACGAGGAGTGCAGATTTTTACCGAGTCTCCGGCTCTGGAATTTTCAAAACCAAGTAGGCTATTCTGACAAGTCTCAGGTGAGGAATGCTACTGATAAATTTCATTTGAATGCATCCAATCTGTTACAGAGAATAGCTCTTTGAATTGTCAGACCAAATACATAAAATACCCTTAACCAGTGGTAAAGAAATGTTTTCCTTGTAGATCTATACTTGCCTTGAAGTGCTCTATTTGCCAGTAGGCTATGGCACATTGCTCGTGAATTACCCTGTATATGGCCCTCGCCGGATACCCGGTCTATTACCAACCTAACATCCTCGCGTAATGTGGCGACGGGGCAATTATTAGGTAGGGCGGAGTGGGGCCGGTCCGGCTTAAAAATAAAACATTAACATCAAATACAACACTTAAAAATCATTTTTAAATTGTATAATACCACCGAAAACTAGAAATTAAAGACACGTGCAAAAATATGCGCCATTGATACAAAAAACTTTAAAAACAATGCAAAAAGAATAAAATTGTATAAATTTGTGTATAATAATTTTGAATTTTGACGATGATTCGACGAGCCAAACTGTCACGGTAAAAAAGCTCGCCTTTAAACAATACTGAATTGGGAAGTGAAAATGTCCAACTCTGTTTTTTTTTTCTGGGTATTTAATGATATTTCGTGTATATAATAATGTGCCGTAGTATCAGTAAACTACGGCATATTATTATAATTTGAAATAGATTTTGTGGGGAATTTTGATAAGAACGACGAACAAAAAGGAAAGAAGAGAAAGGGAAAAAAATTGATTTTGGTGCCCCTTTTTATAATGTGGGAGTGTCCTCCTATTTTGTGGGAGGAGCGTGGTCTAAAGATATCTGAAAATTAGTAACGTTTGGTACGGTAATTTGTGTTTTATACGAAATGGCGCATTATACTCTCTTATTTATGTAATGTTGGCAGTTAGTGGACAATCTGAGGGTTTAAATTCGTAAAATTTAAAGAATTCCGCTACGTCTGCCTACTACCTAGACTGCTAAGTGTAAGATAATTATTTTCTGGTAACTGTATTGTATTTTCTCCGATTTATTGACTTAGTTGAATTTCTATTTAAAATATAATTTTTACTATTTTAGGTATTTAGTAAAAATCCTGCTACCTATTTTCCGTATTAATTTTGAATATTTATTTATCAATTATAGGTTTGCTCACTTAGAAAACTATTCTTATTTTCTAGATTTAGTGGAATTTTTATTTTAAAACATAATTTTTACTATTTTATGTCCTCAGTAAACATCCTCCTAGTTATTTTCCGTAGTTAATTTTGAATATGTATTTTTCAATTACAGGTTTACTATAATTTTAATATTTTATTTTTTCCATAATTTCTGCCCGTGTCACCGGTTTGTCCAGGGGGCTTCGATTACGTAAATATTGCCATTTCAAGGAGCTTCCATTAATTAATGAATGGTTTGCCCAGGTAGCTAACGGTTAACCCTCTAGGTAACCAAAAAACCAAAGGAATATTAGACTGCCTAGCACTGTTCTGAAGACTGATTGTTTGGAACCAGGCTAATGAATTGGGCTTCATCGCGGTAGCAATCACATCAGGACTAACAGTGTGTCACTCAAACAATGTGTTGAACTCACACTAGTAGAAAACCATTATTATTCTGCTCAGATAATTGTTAACCTCTAGGCAACAATAAAACCAGAAGATAAATTGGCAGCCTTGCATTGTTCTAGAATGACTACATAACGGTGTGTCATTCAAACAACGTGTCGAACTAAGTTCAATTGTAACTCACAATCTTAAAAGTCACAGCTGCTCACTCCCCTTATACACGCGCAACTAAGGTTGTATACGCACCGGCAGCAACTTTTTGTAGCGCAACGTTTCGCAGCTTTTTTTGTTGTGCTACGAAATAATGCAATAGGTTGTATACGCACCGGCCGAAACTTTTTTGTAGCGCAACGTTTCGCAACTTTTTTTGTTGCGCAACGAAATAATGCAATAAAGTCGATCTATTTTCTACATGCAACATTTGGGTCGCAACAGGTAATAAATTCAGTTTATTCATAAGCATCATCCAGTGACAAGTGTTTTTTGGTCTGATTTTGACGCTCCCCAAACTCATCACAGATTTTGAACAGACAAAATGGATAGGCAAACAGAGACGACTATTTTATTGTGGCAATTTTTAGAGCCATTGGATGAACAAAAGAAAAATAGTTTTTGGGTTCACCCGATTAACCAAAAAAAGGAATATCCCTGATTTCATTCGTGAGTTAAGAAAAGATCCCGAAAAATTTTACAACTATTGCCGAATGAGTTCTTTTTCTCCATTTATAATAACACTTGTTTTTAAAAATGTACTTTACCCCACGAATGTTGCGAAGAAACTGACGACTCCTCTTCGGCAGCGCAACATCGCCCTCTTGTTGCGAGACGATGCGAAACGTTGCATGGCACCGTTGCACGCGGTGCGCGCCCGTTCCATCTGATTCCAAAGCAAATTTGGAGCGTGCAACGTTGCGCAATGTTGCGAAACGTTGCGCTACAAAAAAGTTACGGCCGGTGCGTGGCCACCCTAAGATACTGTTGAACAGACACGCGCTGAAAAATTAACAGTTTTGGCTTGTAGTTTTGCCCTCTTGTAGCTTTTTCCCGCTTGCAGATACTAACACGTATTTGTGTTATTCTGCACGGTCACACAGTATTTTTGCTGGTAAACTTGCTTATTTCTATTTAGGTGAATGGCCGTAACCGTTTAAAATAAACGAAACTAGGCTATATGTATTATTATCTTTGTTTTGTAAATAACCCTTCATATATATATATATATTTGTTGTAATATTCCAGATCTGGCTTACTAAAGCATTGTGTAAAAGTGTTATATAATGTCTGGTTCTTATTTTTGATTAAATTTGTCTAAACCCATGGACATAATATGGTCCACAGTGCAGCTTCCTAAGCCCCTATTAAGCCGCTAATAAGGAAAAGTGTTATTACTGCATTCTCAAAAGAACTAGCGCCGAAAATTATCGAAAGACAAAAATAATAACGCCGTATCTTTGGGCATCACAAGTAACTTTGTAATGAATCATACGCATGTTCATTACTATAGTTTCGGAAATTCCCGTTAGTCTTGTTCTGTCGCGCACTTCCTACCGACATATGATGAATCACGCAGATGTTCATTCCTAGAAGTTTCTGCAATTACCGTTTGGCAGGTGCTGCCACGTACTTCCTGCCGCGATGAATTATTGACGTCACCAAGGCCAGGATTTTGGTATAAATAGAATGGCCGTAGCCGAGGAAAGGCATTCAGTTTTCTGCTGACAACTATCTTCAGCGTGTTGAGTTGGGTAGTTGAGGAGTCTTAAGCGTGTTGAGCTTGACTTCATTTGGTTAGAAATCAGAATCCGACGACGACGCCGCCCGGCTGAATGTCTGGTAGCATCTTGGGGTTTTAAGCGTGCTGAGCTTGACCTCCTGGTGTTGGTAGCCGTTTTGCCGCTCTGCACCGCCGTCACCAGTCTAGTAATTATTTATCGCCGTGAGTCTTCAGCGTGTTGAGCTGGGCCCACTGTTGGTAAATAGTTGCTAAACCAACCGCCGTCACCAGTCCCCTAATTATTTATTGCCGTGAGTCTTCAGCGTGTTGAGCTGGGCCCGCCGCCGTTAAATAATTATCGAACTTACCGCCGCATCGAATCCTAGATGTTTTACTTCAGTACTTAGAGCTGAAGCCCACCGTCACCATGCATTCACCGAATTACACTCCCCGTAAATTAATCTCACCAATGTAAATAATATTTGTTAACTATACTTGACTTGGTTTTATTGTTGAAGAATCTGATTTTATGTTTGTTTAACTTCATGTTTTGGATAAATGTTACTTTAATAAAATAAACTCCGTTACGAATACTTTCGGCTTTCTTATTTACAACTAACAGGAATCTTGGATTAATTCTCCAAACCAGCTGTCCGAAAGCAAACACTGTTACGACGCCCAAACATACTTCGCTACATATTTTGGGCGTCCGAACAGACACCGTTACATAGTTTGGCGCCCGAACAGGTTATTTTTACTATATTTTGGTGCCATTACAACTTTTTTCCATAACGTTAAAAAGAGCGTGTTAATGCACTGGTGGTTTTCACAACTGAAAGGTATTGTAATTATTGTGATTAAATTTGCAATACAATTTTCTTGATTTATAATTTTTGGGGCTAAAACAATTAGGACGCATCCTCATTAAAGAAAATGTGTGTACTATATAATCAAAATGTTTTGATATAATTGATTATACTAATGTTTGTAATCTACAATAATAGTCAATGTCTATAAAAGATTTGGAAAAATTAATTAAATGCAGCGACGATCAAATGAGGTAAACAGCGCTTATACTTCACCTATCACGTAAAGTGTAAAAATATACCATTGCCATTTTTTTGCATATCAATATAGTTTTCCATTTTGTATATGTCAAAGTTTGACACGAATTAAATGAAATACAGATTTAAAAACGTATCTAAATAACTAACAACTGAATTAACTTTTAGCAGTATACACCTAAATGTTTGGAGGCAGATTATAAAAATTGATGTGCCGTATGTTGCATGATTTTTGGATAAATATTTACTACATAACTTCAGGCTGCCCCTTGCTACCCTTGCTGGAAGGACCGAGAAGAAATGAATATTTAATAGCATATAAAATTTAGATTCAGTTTCAGTGGCATGAAAGGCTGAGGACGTTTCTCATTTAATATTATGTTTTAAACATTCATAGAACACCGTTTGCTATTGTATTTTTTTACAGAATTGTAAATGTTCGTGTTGTCAGACGGTAAAATGGACAACAATCTGTTTTTTAATAATTATTAATGTGAGTGCTGGTTTATTTATTAATCAATTTATTCTTTACCTAATTTATTGCGATACACATTCGATTCCCTTTTTGAATCTTAAATCAGTTATTAAATTAAACCTGTCTTTTTCCGCCAGTCATTCATTACAAACGTTCAGGAACAGTTTATTTTCCTCATAGATGCTTAATTAAAGAAGAAAATTTGTACAATAATAATAGATATTCGTAAAAAAATGCTTTATCATATGACGTAATTAAAAATATAGGCTGCCTTTTCAAAAATATCGAAGTTGTAACTTTGACAAATATGGATTTAAAAAACACAACTTAAAAAGTGACATACAGTCTATTCATTATGTAAAGAAATGAAGGACGGTTATTATTGTTCGTGATATTTCTCTTAATATTATAATGATTAATAACTGCCTGACAGTATAAAATATTGTAAGGTTCGGTATACTGTCAGTCATATGTCAGCGAGACAGCGCGGCGTTGCCATTTTATTTGTAACTATGAAAATTCTACAGTTATCATATTATTTTTGTAATATAGTGGAATTGTCTGGCATAAAGGCAATTAAATTAAAATAATAATGATTATAACAGTTGCAAACATTTTTAGATTATCAATTTTAAAGAGGTAATCAAGAAAATTAATAAACAAATAGAGAAATAAGTAATGAAAATAATTGAAGAGAATATTAAATATTGATAAATTCAAATAGGTATATGATAAATAAACGAATAAATATTGGTGATGACAATTAACGCATTTTAAAAAAAATAGCAATTTATTAATCATCAGTTAAATGAAATTTAGCCGTCTATATGTATTGTTTATAACAAATATACAATAATTACATGCAAAATACGATTTTAAAAAATCTGACATATTAGTGCTTAGTATATATGCATTTCTGGAGAGAAATATATATATATATATATATATATATATATATATATATATATATATATATATATATATATATATATATATATATATATATATATATATATATATATACATATATATGTATGTATATATATATGTATACAGGGTGTCCCAGCCTCGCGTCGGCCAAATGTCCTGGCTCTCTTATAAGAGATATCGAAAAATTTCAAAAACGGGGTGATAGAGGGCGCAAAGGTGCATTGTTTAAAAATATTTTGAAATATACAGGGTGATCCATTTAGGCATGACGACATAAACTTACGTTTTTTTAAATGGAACACTAGGTATATTATTACATATTTGAATTCTCCTTTTAAATAAGACTCAAACGATATGCCACTTGATGGGTCTGCGATGGGTCGGTACCATGATATGGGTGAGTTTGTACCAAAAATATGCCAACTTTGTGAGCTCACTGTGACGTAATGGAAGAACATTTTGAGATCTAGATTGTGTCAAAAATTGTCAAACACCCTGTAGTTTACGCTACTGTTATCGGATCTAACGAAATCGGTCATTTTATACCGGGTGAGTCAGGAAGCGCCAAAACTATTTTTTTCTCATTTTTTTCAAATGGAACGCCCTGTATATTATGACACCAAAAGAAAGACCTTTGAAAGAGCTTTCCACTGATATAAAGGTTCAAGGGTCTATCTATCATGGGTGCCAAGAATTTGATGGCAAAGTGGCACAATTCGAGGTTTATTAAAAAATTACGCTCAATTTTCAATTGTTTTGTGAATTTTCGCTGGAACGGCTCTTTTCAGTAAGACAATTTCGAAAATAATGATATCAACTTATCTGCACCATGATAGTTCTCTGCAGACAAAAAAAAATAAGAAAAAGAGGAAACAAAAAACTTTATTTGGAAAGAAACGGGGTGGAAGCACTGGAAATTAAACTAAATGTTCAAAAATGTTTCCATTCTCCCTGATACACAGCCGTAAACGATTTTCAGTTGTTCTTCGAACATCGGCTAGTGTAGCTATTGAAACATTGCGAAATGTTGCAGCGATTCTTTCCTGCATATCCTCCCTGGTTTTGGGCCTCACCCTGTAGACCTCCTGCTTCACATAACCCCATAGGAAAAAATCCAAAGGAGTTAGGTCTGGAGACCGTGTCGGCCATCGTATGGGTCCTCCACGACCAATCCATTGTTCCCCTCCAATTAGTTAAAAAATCTTTTATTATTCGATGGTTATGTGGGGGCGCACCCTCGTGCTGGAACCACATGTTCTCTCTGACGTCTGCATCTACATCTTGAAGCAGCCCCTCTAAATTCAAACGCAAGAAATTGTGATATCTTCGGCCATTTAATGCCCCATCCTCAAAAAACCACGGTCCAATGACATGGTTGTCTATTATACCACCCCATACATTAATTGACCATCGATTTTGGTGATCCACTTGCCTGAACCAGTGCGGGTTTTCAGTCGCATAATAATGCATGTTATAGCGATTTACTGTCCCATTACTGCGAAAGGTAGCTTCATCGGTAAATAAAACCTTTGATAAAAATTGGGCATCTTCGTTAATTTTATTTAGCATTATATTGCAGAAATTAATACGATTTTGAAAATCTTCCCCATAAAGGTCTTGGTGTAATTGAATGTGATAGGGGTGATATTTGTATTTATTGATGATGCGATTTACAGAAGTTTTACTTACATCGGTTTGTTGTTCAATTTCACGACAACTTATGTGAGGATTTTCTTGCACATGAAGCAAAACTGTCAGTTCGTGTTCTTCATTATTTACAATCATGTTCTTCAATTTTCTTTTGGTATAACACATACTACCAGTGTCCTCACATCTTCCTTTCAAATTTTTGAATGAGTTGGGATCAGGAGTTCGTCTCTCGGGGTATTTCATTCCATAAATCCTTGATGCCAATAAGCAATTCCTATCAGCTTCTCCCAAACAATATATCATATCAGTTAACTCTTGTTGGGTGAATTTCATTGTTACTCGATCGTTAATACTAAGAAAAATAACAACACTCGAAATTTTACAACAATAAAGTAAACTATTGACAAGATTGGTACTTTTATGACAGGTACCTACTTGATTTTTTTTGAATTTATTTCGATAAATTGAAAGTTAGAAGCAATTTGAAATTCTCTACATTTTTTTTTATTTATTCTTTCGATGATAGTACGTGGAACAACAGCTTCCCAAACTTAATAAAAATTTTACTATCTTTCATTGAATTGAAAATAAAAGTATTTTTTGGTCTTATTTTAGAAGAATGAATTACACCATTTTAAAGCTGAGAAAAAAATACTACGAAAAGCTACGTTTTATTAAGCTCCGTTCTAAAATAATAAATCATTTCGCGACAAAATTACGTCGGGCTAGAAAAGACTTGTCATGACATGAATTTATACACGCATTTCAGAAAAAAAAAATTAAATTTATCAGGTGTTGACTATTTTATACTTTATAAGTATTTTTCTGCACTGAAGTACGGTATTTTTCTCCGAGTATAAGAATAAATATTTTTTGAAATTTTCTTACTGAAAAGCGCCGATTTCAGCGAAAATTCACAAAACAATTGAAAATTGAGCGTAATTTTTTAATAAACCTCGAATTGTGCCACTTTGCCATTAAATTCTTGGCACCCATGATAGATAGACCGTTCAACCTTTATATCAGTGGAAAGCTCCTTCAAAGGGCTTTCCTTTGGTGTCATAATATACAGGGCGTTCCATTTGAAAAAAAATGAGAAAAAGTAGTTTTGGCGTTTCCTGACTCACCCGGTATAAAATGACCGATTTCGTTAGATCCGATAACAGTAGCGTAAACTACAGGGTGTTTGACAATTTTTGACACAATCTAGATCTCAAAATGTTCTTCCATTACGTCACAGTGAGCTCACAAAGTTGGCATATTTTTGGTACAAACTCACCCATATCATGGTACCGACCCATCGCAGACCCATCAAGTGGCATATCGTTTGAGTCGTCTTTAAAAGGAGAATTCAAATATGTAATAATATACCTAGTGTTCCATTTAAAAAAACATAAGTTTATGTCGTCACGCCTAAATGGATAACCCTGTATATTTCAAAATATTTTTAGACTATGTACCTTTGCGCCCTCTATCACACCGTTTTTGAAATTTTTCGATATCTCTTATAAGAGAGCCAGGACATTTGGCCGATACGAGGCTGGGACACCCTGTATATATATATTATTTGTTCTCTTCAGTATGCCATAGGTTATGGAACAGACAAATGATAGTGGTCAACCTGCTAGTTATATACTAACTAAAGTGAAGTTCGAAATCGATCTATGTCTGGTTAGGAATTGACAAATGATATTGGCTTTCCATCTATCATGATTTGAAGGTGTAATTCAATGCAGGTCGGGGTATTTGCCCGCTGAGTAGTTGTTTCCTTCAAATCAGATTTAATAACATTAGTTTAGTCCACCTGGGCTAGGGGTCGCCGCTCTCGGTACTTGCTGTGATGCAAGTCGCTATCCGCCACCGAAACATCTAGGATGTCGGTCGGATAGTAGCATTCAGACCATATGAGAAGTTTCATACCTCTCACCACTATTCATATATATATATATATATATATATATATATATATATATATATATATATATATATATATATATATATATATATATATATATATATATATATATATATATATATATATATATATATATATATATATATATATATATATATATATGTATGTATATATGTAATAAAATAATTATTTGGTATTATGTCTGCATTCTTTCAAATCTGATAAAGCAACAACAACAACATGATAATAATAATAAATACTTATAGTTTTTTATGCTTTATACAATCATTCTTATCTGAATGCGCTAGTATACTCGTATATTCGGTGCATAATAAATCAAAAAACAACATTTCCAATACATTTGATCATAGAAACTAATAAAACAACTACTCAATCTAAGAGCAAGAATTGCATTGAATTAAATAACAGCGTTCTTAGTATTAGAAGCAAAAAAATATTAAGATTAAAAAAATTTTGACCCACCAAAATGGAAAATCTTTACACTTGATGATGATTTCCTCAGTTACAATACAAACGCGAAAACGCCTAGTACGATATATATCTACTTTCATTCTTCCTGAAATCATCAGGGGGGCTGGTTCGCAAATATATTATTTATAAAAATATTTAAATTACATAATCCAAAATTTGAAAAATTTCTTGTAAGATTTAGGCGTTAATATATTTATTATAAAACTCAAAAACTCAAAACATAGGTCGATTCATTTCTCCGCTTGATCTATATATATCTATCTATATCACCACACATTTGGTTTCTTCTTATTTAAATTAAAATGTACCTATTATCGTATGTACATACTAGTATAATTGTTATATTTTGAAGGCTAAACTTATTTTTTAGATAAACAAATTATAGTCAACCGTTTAAATCTTGGCCAGTTATTGATTAATATTTCTAAAAAGTTAATTACTCCTCACTTTATGCCTCAAAATTGGAAAGGTAATTAAGCTCATAAGATTGTGCGTTTGCGACATTTTCCTTCAACGAATTCCAATTAAAATTCTAACTTTGGCCTCGCAAAAATGAATACATTAAATTATATGGATGACAAGAGCGAATTAGGCGGTTTCCGTAATAAATTACGGGTTGGAACATGAAGTGATTACTGAAATCGGCTGTTAATTGTTTGCCAGTCAGCAGGCGCGAGTGGGTTTCTGGAATATGATAAATAGAGGCGGTTGAGGCACTGTGAAGCAAACTAATCAGTCCCAAAACCACCATCTAAATCTTACAAAGAGTTTACGGTGAATTCGCGAGGATTTGAGTGAGAATTGAATGTAAATCTACGGAATACTTACTTAATTAAAATTAAAAAAAGACAGTCGCTGTTGTAATTTAAACAGATTTGAGAGATTTATATTGTATGTTTGTAGTTTTTATAAATGTTATCGGTAAGATAATAAGCTTTATCTCAAGATTTATCTCGTGTATTTTAATTAATAGCGAAATTTACCGCTGTAAAACATACGTTATTATTTACTCCAAGCATCTCACTAGAATATGATAAATAAGTTCATTCGCTAACGTTTGGATAATTATTAAGTGTTCTTCAGGACTCTAAATCATAATTTTAATAATAATCCGTTTTTAGGAGCGTCGCGTTGGTACATTAATTAAATGATAGTTGGTACCCATGAACAAAGCTCTTTTCTTGTATTCATACAGTACAGTTTTAAATTATTTTGGTACACCTTGTACTAGCATAATTGTTAAATTTTGCAGCCATTTTCTTATTTATTGTGTAGTATTAAATAATCACTTTAAACAGTTATTTGTAATTTAGATAGTAAAACTAAAATAATACTTTTTCAGATCGGTTCTTTTACTGGAATGTATTATTAAATTATTATTTAATTCTGTTGTTAGTTTTCAGTTTATTTTATCATTGATAATGTCATATAGTGCTACAGCAGTTAATAATAAATTAAACACCGTATCGAACGCGCATCAACGAATATTCGCATGAGTAACACAGTTTCTATGTTTTCTACTGAAATAAATCTACTTTGTGGACTATACACATGTCAAAGAGAATACAAGGATTCTCTTTGCACATGTGTATGAAGTGAAAAAGATCTTTCGACATCTATCGACATAATATTTGCAAATTTAATACTTTCCAGATCACTTGTAGGATGATGCTCGTTAAGATTACAATTAATATTACATAACGTTTCATATCTCATATTTTTATGTAAAACTTCATTTCATTATACTGCTTACTCGCATACCAGAGTCATCGCTTAGAGTTTGTAATTTATTTTGTAAATTATGAATTATATGTAAGGACACTTCTAATGACAATGAAGAATTTTCTAATAGTTGAACACTGTCTTATACCACAGTATAATTGTTGTGAATCACACGTATTGCTACTTCTACTTCAGGATTTTTTTAAATAGTTTTGTGCCTTGGAGATGGTTTTTGGGATTTAACTGTAGAATGAAACCCTTCACTAGTTAAAAATACTCATGGTAATATTTACCTGGTGCTAGCCATGTCCCCTAACGTGTTAAAATAGGGTTGCTGTATGTCAGCGAGGTTCGTAAAGGAGTAGGTTACCTCTTAACTTGGTTGAGGAGAGAAGGAAGGGGAACGTAATGCGTCATAGTGTATGCCATGTCCTGAATCATATGTTTGTTGTGTTCATTTTATAATCGTTTTCTGTGGTTATTTGCTTTTATTTTGATATTTTGCTTATAGTTAGTATTAGTTATGTTATATTGTTATGGACCTCATTTTATAGTTTTTACGTGCTTTTTGATATTTTAAATGACATTTGGATTTTTTTATAAAGGACAGTATTTGGTTTAAATTACATTATGTTTTAGCTACATCACTTCATTTGTTGCCTGAAACTTTGACAAAAATGTCCAGTCCAGCTGCAAGAGGTGAACGTGATAAAACTAGAGAACGCAAAGAGATCGTTAAACAAATTTTAGGTCCATTATTGTCTATAGGACATGTGGAAAACATTCCATTCACAAGTAAAGGAAATCCCCAAGAAGGTGCATATGAAGGATTACTAAGTAATTATAATATCCTTTTGCTAAAGAATGAAGAATTTAAGAAAAAAATCAAAGAAAACGAAAAACAGCTTGCTATTGTAAATAAAGGAAAATTCAAGTTGCAAAAACTTGTTGAACAATATGAAGGTCAATCAAATTCAAGAGTCAAAGAAATATAGATAAGAGTATGCCAGACCGCGTAGCTGGCGTCAGGATCTCGAATACGTGACTTGGTCTGATAGACCGAGATGGTAATATTGTACAAATATGACACTCGGTCTTACAGACTATGGCAGTCAATGTATTAAATGTATTGAATTCTTTATACATTTGTTTTTCATTTGTCTTAATGTAAAATACCTTACTGTTAATAAAGTATTTTAAACCTTTACTTAGTTGTTCATTGGGATAATTTAGCCAGTTAAAAACATGCATTCTTATTCAAAAATAAAGCTCTTAATTACTTTAGTTACATTCGCAGAATTTAAATCTGTTTGTATTAAATCAATAATTATAATTATCAGAACAGATTGTTTTAACAATAAAATAAAAATAACGGGGCTTAATAAAGATTTTAAATTCACAATATAATCAGTTTAGGTTTTAATTCCACTAAAAACTGGTATCCAAACACCGCATACGATAATTTCATATCAATAAAAAAACTATAAAGGTAATATTGATCCCTCAGGAACTTTGTTGAATTCAACAATAATAAGTTTGTAGAAAAGGGACCCTCCGTTTTGGTGGCAAGAATGAAGACATTCCATTCATTGACCCTTTGTTTAACAAGAATTGACCTAACGGCCACACAAATAGGCTCACTTGGGTTTAGCAAATAGCAGAATATTAGAGTTTGTATTTAGGGATAAAAACTTTATCTTATAAATCGCTTCTAATGAAACACAATAAATTTAATCTTGAAATTGTTTTATCCTTCTCAATGTCGTACTTGGTTATTATAAGAGTTGAGTCAATTTAGGAAATTAATATAATTTATTAACTAAATCCGAATAGCAGTATTAATTACCCAGTAGAAGTTTTGATACATATATGCATATGTACAGAGTTGGTCAAAGTAATAAATAATCTCTCTAGCTGCGACTGAGTATAACAATTTTTATATAGTTTCAGACATAATGATATTATTTACATTTTTATTTTAAATATGACGGAAACCAAATTTTCTTGAATTGCAATCCATATTTTTTTCATTTGTCTGATGCAATTTTTACTCCTCTTCTCAACGGTATAAACAGTATTTTTATTACCTAACACAACAATGAAGCAATTAGAGTTCTGGAAGAACGACATCATTTTTGCTTTGCGGAATGAAGATGAAGAAATACCAGAAAACTGTTCGTTTCAGTAAGATGAAATATGAAATAATAGTCAGAGTGCATTTTCAAATGTTATATTTCCTAGTGGCTGGACTGGCAAAAAGAGGTGCCATTGAATGGCCGGCGTGTCACCTCGACCTCACCCCCTCTTGATGGGTATAATATAAATCACATTAAGACGTCTTCAATAATCTCGTAGATAAAAGAAACGATTAAGAGATTAAATGAGTTGCTATTTAATATAAATATTATGATGCTATATTTCAACAACCCATATGCGAGCAAATATAAAAATCGCTATACTCCTTGAACCATTTTAAAACAATGAATCATAAATGAATGAGTGAATGAAAAATATTAATCAGAAGAACATAATACCTAATTGAGTAATGAAATTCATAATTTTGTTGTTCGTGATAGTTTGTTTTGTCAAATAACAATTTGAATAACTAATTAGCATAATATCTAGTAGGCTTTTCAATAAGTTGTGCAATTCTGACGTACATTTTAAAATATGTAGTTTATTTTTAATGTTTTAAAAACTACCGTCGAATACAAATTTACCAAATTAGTAAATGTGTAGGTGCTGTAATGAAATGATTTTTTCCGTTAATCATTTTTTATTGTAATAAGACCTAAGTGGATTCTTCTTTCACTTTGGTACACCCTGTATAAGATAACTTGTATTAATGTCTCTTTAAACCGCTTTGAACAAAAGGTCAATTTATTTTATTAGTCAAATACTTCGAATAATAATTATTCCTCGAAGTTAATTGTTTCAAACTGGTTTCTTTTCGGGATAATCTTAGTTTATTTTATTATCTTAATGATAACTCAATTACTGTGTTTATATTAAACAGCCGCTCGCTGAAGCCAAGTAAGAGGAAAATATTTAAATTTAATTTAGTTTAATTTAAAGTCAAGTTGAAAGCATTTATTAATGGTAAATAGATATATATGTCTTTTTTAATAATTTACTGAATAAAATATGAATAGATTAATTTGGGATATTAGTACATGGCCATTTTAAATAATTTCTTCTTGAAATTATAATTTTAAAATTATGAGAAAGCGATTCCCACAGAATATTTTATAAGCATTTGTTTATATTAAATAACGCAGGGTATTTGTTTAAGGGCGGTGCGCCAAGCTTGAAATACTTTTGCAACACACATATCAGCTAAGACTCCGCTCGTCACACAGAGTCATCTCATTATTTTGTCACGATTTTTGTATAAATCCGAACACGTCGATGAGAACAGTCAATTCTGAAGTCTGTGTTCAACTGAAACAGCATTTTGAACAACAAGCAGCTCCAAATATCTGGTGTACTTGGCAGCAACCAGGTGGTGGCAATTGACAATTTTACTGCTTTTATTTGTATATCCGTCATTCACCGATTATGTCTGAATTTCTGCTGTATTATTTTGGCCGTCAATTGTCTACGAGTGCCTGTTTTTCCGATTGGCCAGGGATATTCGGAAAATTCCGCGACATTAGTAATTTCGGGTTATCTATTCAATGACGAGCATCGGGAATACGCTGTTGTCATTATTTATTGTTGACCTAAAGACATAATTCTATCTTTTAAGTCCTCGATCTCTGATTAGAATTCCATCTCAGTCGTAGTTTACTTAATATTAGTAAGGGCCCTGTTCTCTAGTTAGGATTTTACCAGGTACACGCGAAACGGCATGAGTGAGGTATTAAATCCTCAATCTATAGTTAGAGTCTCACAAAGTTCCCTGGGATGTAATGTATTATCCGATCCGTTTGATACCCGTACTCACTAAACATAAGTTGTAAAGTCGATGTGATAACCTATCATTTTAACCTTTTTAGATACTCATGCATATCTCTGGCCTAGTTAGTTTAAGGGACCGTTTACACTAGGAAACGAGTTTTGTAAACTAAACCACAGCGCTATATAGTTAAGCAAGCATCGAGAATATGCGGTTGTAATTATTTGTCGTAGACGTAAAGATAGAATTCGATCTTTGGTTAGAATTCCATCTCAGTCATAGTTTACTTAGTACCAGGAAGGTCTTAAGTTCTCTATCTTAATATTTTGCCAGATACACCAGAAACGCCACGAGTGAAATTTTAAAACCTCAATCTATAGTAAGAGTCTGACGAAGTGACCCGGAATGTAATGTATTAGCCTTTCCATCTGACACACGTAATCAATAAACCCTAATAAGGGACATAAGGAGCTAAGCTCATTGCTACACCGACCGTCTGCCGTAATACCACCTTATGCATTAGTGCCTACAGAGTCATTAACCGCTTGCTATAGATACCGGTAATAGTAAGTAGTTTCTGTAACTTGGCTTTATTTGAAATCACCGATTGCTTGCATTTGTAAATGCTTGTAGTAATTATTTGATATTGCCTGCTTATAGTAATAGAGTAGTAGTAGTTTCCGTAACTTGGATGTACTTGATATAACTGATCACCGTTCTTGCATTATCATAATCTCTTGCTTGGTTCCTTACTTGTTATATAGGTTAATATTTACGTTGCCTAATAACATCACTGGTTTGTATTTATTTATCATTTTTTTTATTCTTAAATAAAATAGAGTAAGTGAAGTTGAAATCCTGCCTTTTATTTAAAGCAAAGGTATATGTGATAAAACTGTTTATAAACCGAGAATGATTTTCGGCTGGTAAAGTTGTCCATTTCTACAAAACCGACACACACACACACAGACCCCTGGACATACCGTATCTTCACTAAGTTATCCTAGCTTCTGTCATACCACTGATAGAATAAAATGGTTTTTCTACACTTTAAAACAGAAACTAGCGCTCGATACCGTACGGTAATAAAAGTTGAAAGTACCGCCGTATTCAAGAGTGACAATGTGACTCGTCCCCTCTTGTACAGGTAGACTCCAAACTATAGAGGAAAGAAGAGACGTCATAGTTCAATATTGTGTGTTAATATTACTTTGAAGATATTAATCGTAGAGTTAAAATGAATACTTAGAGAGACTGTTGTAAATTTAATTAGCGAATGTAATGCCATTAGATAGGTATGTAAGAGTGCACAGAAATGTTCTATTGTTCCCTAATCGCACTTTCAACTACTCGTAATTACGATGCACAAAAACAAGCAATTAGCTTATTTTGCTGCCGGAGAAATGCGTCAGCCTGAGTGAAAATTGAATTTAATGCCAATTAAAACCTAAATAATAAAGTTAAATATTGTGTTTATATATTTCATCGAATTTAAGAGGAATAAAATTATGAAGAATAAAATTTCGCATTATTCTTCCACATTTTGTTTTTATTGTAAGGTTTATTCGAGCATAAAATTTGTGACAGTGTTATTATTTTGAGAGTGCGCATGGGTGGTCGGAAATTAACTTCAACTTAGTTTGCATTTTGTACGGCTCGAAACCGATAGCTTAATTCAAAACAATATGTTGCAAAATATAAAAATGGGGGACGGCAACTCCTACAAGTTTAATGACATGTCCATCAAGACTTGTCCGGAAAAGAGGACATGACCGAGATAGCTTGAAAAGTGGAAACATTTATCTATATATAGTGTAGCCCACTAAGATCTTGGACACCCTCGTAAAATTTGTATTTGTCATCCGATTTGGACCAGGTTTTTTTTAAATATAGAACATCAAAAATTGTTTTTATTTACAAAAGTCAAATCCTAGTACGATTTCGTCATAAAACTTTTTAAATTTCAATATTTTCAACTAAACTTCATACAGACCCAGATAAAAGAGTCGTAAATTCAGTAGCATAATCAAATTTAAAATAAATCGCTTATAGATTTTGTTAGATTCCGACCCCGAAAAAAAGTCTCAATAAGTCTACCAAGCTGAACATTTCCTGTACTATTGTTACTGAAAATTTCCCAAAAATGAAAATATCAATTTTAAAATCAATCTTTTGCAATAACATATTAAGAGCACTCCGAAATCACCAGACAACCCACCTAAGGCCTAAAAAGCCGAAACACGTGTAGAGTTTTAATAAAATATTTTTGACATACATTAAATGTATCGTCAGATTCTAATCAGACCTGAACAGAGAGATTATGAAAGGATTCTTTGGAGATATTCACCATACGATTCTGTTCAAGAATGTCGCTTAACTACCGTGACTCTTGGTGTATCGTCGACACCATTCCTAGCTATTCGTACTTTACTGCAATTGGCTAAGGATGAAGAATCTTGTTTTCCTCGCGACTCAGCGAACTTAAATTCCGATTTATGCGTTGATGATATAGTTACAGGTTGCAATGATTTAGATGAATCCCTTTTATTACAAAATGATCTAATTGGTCTACCTAACAAAGGTGGTTTTGAGTTGCGCAAATGGGCAAGTAATCACCCTTCCCTTTTAGATCTATTCCGGTTGATTTTCGTCAATGTTCTTTTTGAAAGGAGAAATATAGAGTATAAAAATATATGGTTTTGAATGGTTTCCTTCTAATGATGTAGTTTCATTTAGAGTGGATATAGAAGAAGAAACTTGTACTAAGAAGACAATTCTTTCTGATTTAGCACGAATTTTCGATCCTCTAGGCTTCTTAGCACCTGTAATCTTCACTGCAAAATATCTCATGCAGTTTTTGTGGACTTTAGAATTAGGTTGGGATCAAGAACGCCCTGATAATGGCTTGACTTATTGAAGACAATATAGAAGTGATTTACCAAAATTGTCGTTAATTCATATACCTCGTTTTTTCGATATCGATCCGAATACTACTTGTTAACTTCATGGATTTTGTGATGCATGGGAAAAAGGATTTATTTTCGTTTCGTTCACTCTAATAGCAACGTTAAAACTGTTCTGATAACGGCAAAATCGAAAGTTGCTCCATTGAGGAAGGTTTCATTACCTCGATTGGAGCTTTGTGCAGCCGTTCTTCTTTCAAATCTCACTGACTTTGTTTATCGAACATTTAGTGGAAAACTTCACATAGAACAAATATTCGCATGGTTCGATTCATCGGTTGCATTGTCCTGGATAGGGTCACCTCCTCATCGCTTGAAAGCCTTTGTTTGCAATCGTGTAAGTCACATTCAAAATAGAGTACCCCCTTCTTGTTGGCATTATGTTCGGCCAAAAGGAAATCCTGCAGATTGCGCTTCACGCGGTGTTTTGCCCAGCGAAGTACTAGTACACTCGCTATGGTGAGCGAGACCCCTCTGGTTGTGTAATCCTCAACGTACCTGGCCCGCTTCAAATTTGCTATGTAATAATTCTCAATCGCTTATTCTGTCTGAGGGAGAAAAGAAAGTTGTCTTATATACCATTTCTTTAAAAGCTTTAGATAACTTGTTAGACAAATTTTCATCCCTATCAAAGATCCAGCGAATTATTGCATATTGTTTTCGTTTTATTTATCTTCTCAAAGGTTCGTGTCATCCTTCTTGTCGACGTTTCGTGCACCTACTTCGTAGTGATAAAGACAAAAACCAGAAAACGGTCTACGATTTCTGTCTTGCCTAGACGTTCCAAGAGATTTTTTATTTAGAAATAAATAAACTTGAAACTCTTCGCATCCAGTTTATTTTCAAAAGATCTTTCGTTAATAAGTTAAAATGCAATTTTATCATGCTATCTGGTTGCAATCACTGCAACTGGTTCCAAACAAATTAAATATTTATAAACTAAAGGAAAATAATATCCCTCAAAGTTAGGGTAATATCCGACAAAGGAAACAATAAAACATAACATATTATGTTATATTAAACTTTGATACCTCTGGCTATGTCTGAGAACGTAAAGTAAACAGTTGAGTTGTGCCAACGTTATGCATACAGGACACGTATCCATTATACCAAATAAGATTCGTGTTACAAATTTTGCCTAAAGAAAATAATATACCTTTCTTGATTTGGTTTGACAAACTTTTGCTTTATATCCACAATAGGATATGTAAAAGAAAGACAGACGACGTTTTGCCTACTTTATATGTATGTGATTTAAATTTTCCGATAGCTAATAAAAAAGTTTGTTCGAAAAGAAGTTCAATTTCTTAGAAAGGATAATAATTTTTAGTTAAAACTGTTTTCCACTTTAAAATATCCTATTAAGGACCTGTTTTGCTAGTTCTGGAATTAATTATGTAAAATGAATACATAACGCTGACCAAATCGACTGACGTTTGAGATTTTAATTTTTTTGTTTGAAATAGGTCGTATCAGTTTGTATTTCAATGCTGAAAATGTGGCATAAAATGCAAACTCATTTAAAAAAATATGTAAGAAATGTTTAATTGTCAAAAAGGAATTTGACACAGGTTCAATACATTGAAAACTATTTAAAAGTTTTTGGACATATAAATTATTATTATTACAAGAAAAGATTACAGCAAGCAGGTTCGTATTATGTTAAAAAAGAAATTTCAACTATAACACATTCATTGAATAAAGTTGACATAATGTGCTTCAAAACTGGTTACAGTTTGTAATAACACTGATAATACAATATCCTCCAGTAAACTGTTCTATTCATAGAATAGCCTGTCTGTAACATTTTGAAGAGCGTAACATAAATTGTGTACATAAAACTAAAAAAAAATGGCGTGCTTTCGACAACATAGTTTATGTTCGATAGTTCCGCTGCACATACTCGATTAACAATCATTTCAGGAATTCTGGAATAAATACAACCACAAGGTGACGTTACCAAGTCGCACAACGTTGAGTTACTATGTACCAACTGTAAGCGAAGATATTGTAAATAAGATCAAATGTGTACTAAAAAATACACGGCTGTGGTTATGCGTTGACGTGACGACAGATTGTAAAAAAACTATTTTAAATGTTATAGTACGTGTATTGGACCCTCCTAAACCGACATTTCCACTGTTACCAGCTAGCAAAAGACTAATTGATTGTAATGGCCAAACAATTACGTGGGTGGTGCTGGAGACGTTTGAAAAATTTGACCTATCAAAAAGTCAAGTGTTGATGTTTGTGACCGATGCGATGGTGCCGCGACAATGCGTTATCCTCAAGAACACGGTTGTAGTTTGGTACATGTTACGTGTAATGTACATTTTTTACACCTTGTGGCAGAAACTATTCGACAAAGTTTTCCAGAGATAGATGCATTAATAGCAAGTATAAAAAAAGTGTTTCTTAAATCTCCGAAACGTCTTTGCGCATTTCATAGCCACACATGATACTGCAAAGTTTTTACAGATCTTTTACAGTTTGTGATAACCAATCCAGTAAACAGCAAAGTATGGGTCTTTCTTGGGCTAATACCGGGCTTTTACTGGAAATGCTGGCCCAATAAATGCCCAGTGAAGGCCCATACTTTGGTGTTTACTGGGCAGCTAGTTAAGAGGGTAAGTTGTGTATACATTGTTTCAACTTTTAACAGTTTATTGCTTTTATTACTAGTTAACGTCTTTTATTACACTTATTCTGATGCGTACGCCAATGTCTTGCGGCCCATTTTTGCCAACTCTAATAATGAATCCTTCTATAAATAATCCAAGTAGTTCAAGACGTTCTTCATATGATGGTCGTAATACATCAAATGGAGCATGTGGTATACGTCGCTGAACGTTCTCTGGAGGTTTATAACCCGAACTAGATTTTCTGATCAGAGTGAGTGAAATCAAGAATTGGACGCACATGAACTTTATAGAGTTTACATAAACTTGAATAGTCAATATTTTCGAAAGATTTACGAATCAGATAAGCACTTGTGTTTCTTTACTTTCCGGGCAGACCACGAGAGATTTTCATTAATCAGAACTTAGAGATTAAAAAGAGAGTTGGCAACTAATAACACCACGCCATTTATATTATAGGGTAGTCTTGGGTTGTTGGTACAGTATATTTAACAATAATGAATAGAAATAACCAGATACCACAAGTAATAAAACCCTCTGTATCGAACCTCGAGATAACTTGTGCCGGAGGGGGCTACACATTTAGAGACAACAGACACATACCCAATATTCAAGTATGCTAGGAGTCTAACTCCTCGATTAGGGATCGAACCCAGGACTACGGGATGGGACGCCATAATCAGTCAATCAAAGTAATTTATTTTAACATTAACAATATAGATGAGGGATATCTTTGTGTCCTTAAGAAATATGAATTGATGGGAAGTTCGCCGGGATAGGACAAAAAAGAAAGAAACTAATTCAGTTCAACCGCCAACGTTTCGACTATAATTTAGTCTTCTTCAGATCTCTGAACAATATAATTTAAAAGAAAACACAATTTGGGGCATCTGTAATTTGCATTGAATATGAACAAAATTGAAATATGTAATCTATTATTATTGTAGACATAGGTTCACCTTTTCACAACGATGGTTATTTAGGATCTGAATATTTAGATTTAGATTTAGAATATAATATTTAGATTCTAAATAACCATCGTTGTGACAAGGTGAACCTATGTCTACAATAATAAAAGATTACGTATTAAACCTGTTCAGAATGATTTTTTTTCCACCATTTTAGAGATAGTCGTAAGTTAAAATTACTTGGGTGGGCAAACCATTTTTGAAACTTTCTTGTCTCAAATTTTGACTGTGACGTTATTGCAAAAATTTTTTATTTAAATGTTGATAGTCATAAATTAAAGTACTATTTGGGTTTCATGCACTGAAATTAGTATGACACAAACAAATTTCATCAGCAACCACTGTGGAACAATCGGTATACATAAGTAAGTATTGATATGTTTTGTTGTATCTATTTTCTCGTAGAATCATAACCACAATAAACATAATTCGTCAATTTATTATAATAAAAATGGTTCATTTACTGTATAAGCTAAATCATCGTTATTTTTTTACAATTATTGTTTTTATTAACAACCAGTATAAGTTAGAATATTTTGGATAAATAGATGAAATAATTTCTGCATTATTATGGATTTAATCATTTGCTTCATCGTTTTCCGCAAATAAAAATTCTACCTATGTGGCCGTCGTGGCTAACCTAGTACAAAGCAATCAAAAGTTCCTAACTAAACTGCTAGTGAAAGTTTTACGTGGGATCTATTGGTCTTTGTTGAGTTTCCGATTCTTACCACGTTAACTGATCTGAAACTTCAGCGTTTCATGAGACGCCTTAAATAATAACATAATAGAACTAAATTTCACTTTAGTTAAAAAGAATTTATTTAACAAATATTCCAAAACCTAACACTTTCATTTCAGTTGTAAAATCAGGTTTTAGTTACTTTCCGAAGAGACACGTTCCTAGAATTTGTTGTAGCAATGTATGCAAAATATGACCTGAATATTGTCGACAAATTTTCAGTTTTTACGCGTTCCTGGGGTCTAAATCTAATTTTATCAAATATCTGACGAATCATCGTGGGAAGCAGACAGAAATATTCACTTCACGGGATAAATTTAATTTCACTACTGTGTTCCTTTATTATGTACATTCTGGAATATGTAGATATTAAGAATTATGCTATTGTAACACAATTTAATTCTATCTCTACCGATCTGAATAAAAACCACAATACCTAGTATTAGTTTAGTAATTTATTTGATACTTACTTCTACAGAAAGTGTACTCAATGTAGCAAAAAATTGATTCAATTTTTAATAAAAAAACAATAACAAATAAGAAAGATATTCAATAATGAGTTGTCCCACCGTGATTATTTGTGCATTCGGTGAAGTGCACTTTGTATCAAATGATTAATATCAACTTAGTGTATCTCATTTCAAACTTGTTGTATACGAAGCTAAAAATCATTGAGATTGTTTGGAGGTGGGATAAATTGCTCAGTTTTGTACTGATCATATCGTAGATATGTTCGATCGATTAAAGATCGGGTGAACATGCAGGCTATGGAAGCACATGCACATTAGCTTCTTCCAAAAACTGTGTAGTAACTGTTGTTGTGTAGGGGGGGGGGTACAATTTTGTTGAAGAGTTGAAGTAATCAACCCCCAAAAATATGGTACATCTTTTTGTGTAAGATTATTATAACGTTCAACAGCTAGTTGTAAATTTTCCACTGAAACGTCTCACCCTCATTCACTAATCGGCCCACAAACAAAATCAAGATTCGTCACTAAAGACCATATGATGCCGTTTCTGTACCCAATGCACCACTCCAGCCCGCGGGCGCGATGAAATGGAGTAAGAAAGGGGTAGGCATAAAAAAAGATCTTATTCGTTGATATATTAGAAGCTCTTTGTCCTAAAGTTTCCATCCAATAATTTCCTACTGCTTGTGATATGATTAACATGTCTCTTGGAGCCAATCTTCACAGACGGCATTATTTAGGATCTATAGGCTTTCTTCAGACCACTTTAACCAACACAGTTCTCAGGTTACGGTCTACGCAGTTGGCATGAATATCCGACCTCTCTCATACCAATAATCCAACTACGATCAAAATCACTTAATTGACGATAATTCATTGAAATGATAAAAAAGAAATAAATGAATTTGTGAACACATTGGTCAAAGAGATAGAATCATAAATGTAAGGAATACAGAAAAGTGATTGTAGAGAATTGAAATCAGCAGGCTTTGCTGAAAATTCCAACTTAAATACAGGGTGTCCCAATCAAAAGTAGGCACCCTGAATAAATTTGGAGATAAATTTTTTTTTGAAAAATTGGTGAAACACGTCGACCTTTTTCCCAAGGGGGACATATTTTAATGTAATACTTGTATACCTATCATCATCCCTCTACCCTACACGGCCACCCCCTCAAAAAATTAAAATGGCAAGGGGGATCTAGTGATACATCTTTTGAAAGGTCTTTCAATTCCCTATATAACTGTGTATTTTTTTTTAACTTTTATCGATTCGTTCTTAAGGAAAATAATTTTATTTTTGATGATTACCCACAATCGAAATCGTTTAAAAAAAATCTAAAATACACGGCACTGAGTATTGGAATTTATAAAAAAACTACATTTTTTAGTGTTCTCAAATCAACACGAGTTTTTTTCGACAAAAAACAATTTCCTTGTCCGTTTAGTTTTAGAATAATAAAAGACTCACAAGTATTTGTTAGTCCTTGAACATTGAATTTGTTCATAACCAATTTTAAATCGAGATACATTTTACCAGAGTGAGTTCTCAAAATGGTTTATACCCTTCAGGTGAGAATAGAAATTGTCAGCATTTATTTTAAAAACGATAATTGTGCTAGAGCTACGGAGCGCATATTCAATAGAAATCACTCAAATAAAAGGGTTGGTTCTCAATATGTTTTACAAATATTGACAAAATTTATGGAAACAGGTTCTGTAGGAAACAAAAAAAAAAGAATGAACCTCAGCGATCGATTAGGAATGAAGCAGTAGAAGTGGCAGTTCTGGGTCATTTGCAGATGGATAATACTCAATCGATCAGGAAAGTAGCTGAGGCTTCCGGTGTATCACGAAGCAGTGTTCATCGAATTGTAAAGGCCCACAAATTTCATCCATATAAATTTAAATTGGTACACGAATTAAACGAAGATGATCCCGATCGTCGGCTAGAATTCTGTGAGATTTTTAGTGAACAATTAAATGGTAATGCCAATCTACTGTACAATACGTGTTTTTCTGATGAATCGATATTTCAGTTCTTTTTCAACAGGATGGGGCACTCCCACATTTTGCTATAGCAGTCCATCAATTTTTGGATAATTTGTTTCCTGAGCGATCGATTGAAAGAAGAGGTCCTGTGGAGTGGCCCGCTAGATCACCCGACTTAACTCCCTTGGATTTCTTTTTGTGGGGACATTTGTAATCGAAGGTATTTGCAACAAAACCTGCATCTCTGGAAGAGTTACGTGAAAGAATTGTTCGAGAATGCCGTTTATTGACTCCAGATGTTTTCAGAAATGTTCCTAGAGAATTTCAATACAGATTATACTACTGTATGGAAGTCGGTGGGGGTCGTTTTGAACAATACATACGATAATTTAAACTGCTTCTTTTATTTTTATATCCCAAACCTAAAATAATGAAACAATTATTTCTCAGGAACGAATAGATAAAAGTTTAAAAAAATACACAGTATGTAGAGAATTGAAAAACCTTTCAAAAGATGTATCACTCGACCCCCTTTGCCATTTGAATTTTTTTGAGGGGGTGGCTGTGTAGGGTAGAGCGATGATGATAGGTATACAAGTATTACATTAAAATATGTCACCTTGGAAACAAGGTCGACGTGTGTCACCAATTTTTCAAAAAATTTTTTTATCTCCAAAGTTATTCAGGGTGCCTACTTTTGGTTGGGACACCCTGTATATATGTTTAAGCTTACCACTAATGCTTAAATATTTGTGTATTTTTACTTGTAGCACTGTTATGGATATAAATGTAGAAATAGTTTTCAATGAGATTAGCCAAAAATATTTAATATGCAAAAATAATATTAATATATATTTCTTTGAAAATATAAATTTTCTTGTAATCTCAGAAATTTAAAGTTTTTGTAATGAAAATATAATCATTAACGCAAAATTTTATCGTCTTAGTGCTTATGCGTTGGGCTTGAGACCAAGGTGTCACAGGTTCGAATCCTGGTCAGGTCATAGATGTATAATGGTTCGAGTTTCAACTGCAGCATCTGGCAAGTGTCGGAAGGAATGGTGGTTTTTGCACGTATATATCTGTCTTGGTTGAGTGGTGGAATACCAATGTGCTAAACTCCGCCAGGAGGTTAATATATATACGACAGAAAAAAAATTAACAATTCATAAATTGTATTTATTGCGGTGCTTACCACTTGATATGTAGACATGTTTTGGTGTTTTGATTGACCGATAAATGACTGACGGTTTTGCCAATGGCGAGATTTATGGTTGCCAAAGTTTTTACTTGTTTTCGTGATCTGTATTTGTACAAATAGCTTATGACGTATTGTGTATTGTCCATACAAAATCTAAAAGATTTTATTTTTATTGTTATACTTAGATTAAATTTATTCTGTTTTGAAAAAATAGTCGTATCTCCATCAATTTGACTATTGAAGCCTGAGGAAGTTTGTGGACAATAAATGAAACTTAGGCAGAATAGCCTTTTGACTTGAACTATCGTCCTGTTCCCGATAGTTTGTTAGAAGAAAATTAAGTTCTTAAGGACGCAACTTCCACTACAATAATATAAAAAGAAAAAGTTACAATTCTCTTGAATTTAGTTCTATGATGTGTAGAGAGGCAGATTAATCAAATATAATAATGCCTTCCACAAGAAATACATATTTTTTGCTTAGGAGCGACATATGTATGTGATTTAGTCACTGGGGGAATATCATTCTCTTGATTTATGCCATTGGTCGACCAATATCAGCCTCGTCGTCGTTTCTTATATCTGAAAATAGACTTTCCTTGATATTAATTTACTACAGCTGTATAATACTCACATAACAAGAGTAAATCACCTCTCATGAATACAAGAGTAGAATATTATGTTAAAAGGAGCGTAGAAATTAAGTTTGAGTGAAGATAAAAGTCCACGTTACAGTCAAGTAGATGAGCTTATTTCTTATATCTCTGAACCTACGGCGACAGAGAAGTGAGCGATGATTTTGTTTTTCTTGTATGCGTTATGACAGCCTTGAAATAGATTGCGTTTACTTCGATATAATCAGATAGCAGACTGGAAATTGGCTAGAGGTTTGGGATTCATTCGTTTGGAATTTCTTGCGATACATATCTTTACTTAAAATTCTACTATAAACAAAAAAATAGATAAAATAAATTCTTATCAGCCAATTTGCTGCAAACATATGGGCACTGTACAGAAACCAAACACGAATAAACTTTGTTTTTACATTAGCAAGTAGTTCTAAATTTGTCGAACACAATTTTTAGACAAAACGCATATTGTGTGAGTAATGTAAATTAGAGGGTGATTCAACTTTAGGTAGCTAAATTTTAGAAACTGATTATTCAGGACATTTTTTGGTGTAAAATGTTGCTGAAAGACCATCTTCGGTAACAGGAATATAGCTGAAAGAGATAGCAGTGTACATTACGGTCTTCCATGCAGGAGATATTTGCCAGCAAATACTCGATTTCTTCTTTTGCGTCGGTTTTGAATCTGTTCATGAAGAAACTGGCAGTGAATGTTTCTAGTAAATCCTCATGGTACCATGGTCTGTGGTCGAGTATTTTCCTAGGGTTTGACTTAGGTATATGGATGATGTTTTGCAGTGTATGATGCAAAAGTCACTGATAAAAAACTTCGTTTTTAAATTAAACAGTCAGTTCACATGAATTAAATTCAAATATGAAATAGAAAGCTGTGGACAATTATCATTTTTAGATGTTAATAATTTGAAATAGTGAAAATAAGTTAGAATTTAGTAATTTGACATATACAGAAAAGACACCAGTACTTTAAAATATATCCCTAAGGACTATTGTGCTCAACACAATATGGCAAGTTTTAATTTTCTAATTCAGCATGATGACAAAAGGCTATTCTAATGTAGCTCGCTCTATTGGTTAGTGAGTCATGGTTCAGAATAATTTAAATATAAACAGGATATATTGTTAGCATAATCTAGTTTTAATCATCTCTAGATGATGCCAACTTGGTTGGCGAAATGCGCGTTGAGTGCAGTATATGGTGTTTCAATGTTAGCTTTACATCAAATGTTCCAACCACTTCAGGGCAGAAATATATATATATATATATATATATATATATATATATATATATATATATATATATATATATATATATATATATATATCGAACTGAAATTCGAGTAACCAGAAGCCGCAGTAAGAAGTTATCTGTTAGAACCTGAAGATGGCAGATGAGATTCTGCCGAAACGTCGGTCAGACAACCACGGTCCCTCTCGGGGCCTATCACCTACGCGGGAGTATACCCGGAAAACGAATTTAACATTCACCACCCGCGAAAACCTGAAAAACAACATATATATATATATATATATATATATATATATATATATATATATATATATATATATATATATATATATATATATATATATATATATATATATATATATATATATATATATATATATATATATATATATATAAAAAAAAGAGGGAAGATTAGTTCGACTAACTAATCTAGCTGTTCTAGCTTTCGAAGTTTTATTGTCTCTTCATCAGGAACTCTACAATTTATGACATCAAGTACAAATTTATGCATTAAAAGGTTAGATGTAAGAGTACTTACGAAAAAATTACACATTAATACAAGTTATTATTCAATAGCGTGCTTTGCCAAGGTACAAGTGATGTAAGACTTGTACCTTGGCAAAGCACGATATTGAATGTAACCACACCATAGCATACGATAGAATTGAAGTATTAGACAGCGAAAATAATAAAGAAAAAAGCTCGTTTTAGAAATAACCAATATTTATAAAAACAATAATACGGTAAATAACAGAAAAGATATTGAAGGACTGACCATTATATATACATATTTGTTACACCTAGATAAAAATAATAGATTTGTCCCAGTAGTCACATCTCCCGAGAGTTCGAGTCTCCAACCGTAACAGTTTTTTCCAGTAGAGGATGGGGATTTATGTCGCGAGTTCTTCAATAGTAAGAGCGGCGACGTATCAGCCTTTTTTTCTGCTGGAGAGAATTGTTTCTTGGTTGGAGATTCGAATTCTGGACGATACCATGGGTATTTTTAAGAAAAATTGCTTTTTATCTTGAGGGTGAGGGGAATTTTAAGCAGTTGGCAACTCTGCTACAGCACAGTTGGTAATCAAGTGATAATTTTATTAGTAAGTTAGTAATGTTGGTATTGTAAATTTATTACCCATCAGGTGGCAAACCAAATTTTATTTTATTAAATAATTTTATACATGGACATCATCCAGCAATTTTAACAATTTTTAACAACTTTTAACTTATATTAATGTGTAATGGAATATTTTATCAAGGTGTGTAAATGAATTGCATCGGCCTGTTTCAAAACATGTGCTACTTTATTATAACCTCATTTTTTCGTAAGTACTCTTACATCCAACCTTTTAATGCATACATTTGTAACTGATGTCATAAATTGTAGAGTTCGTGATGAAGAGACAATAAAGCCTTGAAAGCTAGAACAGAAATAATGAGTTTTTTTTCTTTAATTTTGTGCCACACGACTGCGAACTTGATTTAATCAAAAATTTTTGTATATGTATATATATATATATATATATATATATATATATCAGGGGCGGTCGGTCCATGGAAGCAAGGGAAGCAATGCTTCCCTTGGGATTATTAAAAACAAACAAATAATTAGAACCTAATTATTATTTATCACATATATTAATCATTTAAATTTACTTCTACCCAATTTCAATAGACACGGCCCTGCATTTCAACAGCTGAGATAATGTTGCACGCTAAAACCGTAGTACTTCGGTTGAACGCAGTTTTTCGACCTTAAAAAAGAATAAAGACTTTTTCAAGAAATTCAACCAGTGAAGAGCGGCTTTCAAAATTGTCCCTGTTGACAATAGAAAGGGACTTTGTGAAGGAGATGTCCCAAAATTCAAACTTTTACGACGAAGTTATTTCCGACTTCGCAAAAAAGGAGAGGCGGATAACTACATTATAAATAGGTAGGTATGTGCATGTTAACTACTTAACTAGCCGGCTCGATTTACAGTTGGCTAGAGAGTGCACGATGGCAAGTGTGACTGAACAAACTCTCTATTTCGCTGCGGGTTCGAACCCCGCCACCGGCACTGGCAATGTCGGTGGGTATGGTTGTGTGTCTGCGCTTTTTTCATAAGTGTAACCCTCGTCCGTGCAGCTTCGGCTTTAGAATCGGGGGTTGTCTAATTTTTGTTGTGTTTTTATGTTTTATGTTTATTGAGGAGTGGTGGCGGTCCTACAAGTGTACTTTTTTTCTAGATATCATAACTTTGCGGCTTTCGACATTTACTTTAAAATGATTATACCGAAGCCACGCCCCTTTCTTAAAAAAAATTTTGCTTCGCTTCGCTCGGGGCTTCGCACTACCCATCACCCTATATCACAAACTGCTTCCCCTGTATCAAAACTCACCGCACGCCCCTTATATATATATATATATATATATATATATATATATATATATATATATATATATATGTATATATATATATATATATATATATATATATATATATATATATATATATATATATATATATATATATATATATATATATATATATATATATATATATATGAAAAATTGTATGACATTTTAATTGAGTTATTCACAACAGTTATCAATTAAATGGAGAACACGAAATTCTACTACGTTTTGCAAAAAATTTTTTCTTTGATGTATTATTGAATACTAAAATTGCATACATAAAAGAGAACTTCAACATAATCTACGTAATGACAAAAATAAACAAAATGTGAAAACTCTATCAACTAATGTAAACATGTAAAAGAAACTCAAACTAATATGTGTCTTCGATATATAGAAAAAGTTAGAATCTTGTCAAAGAAATTCCTGAATAGTAACATACATCTCTGTATATGTATAAAAGAAGGTTATTTTAACTTTCATGTTGAAAGTTTGAGAGTTGTGAGGAGCTGGCTGGAACTGCATATCAAAGTAACTTATTAACAATGGAAGGGTATAGTTTGGAATGATAAAGAGTCTGCTTGCAGTATGTATTGTGTGGCTTGTGGTATTATAATATAGTTCGGTCACTAAAGTTGATAAAATGCTCGGCTTTGCAAACGAGAATAGTAAATTTAATTTAATGATTTACACATTCGGCAGTTGTTACTTATTCCCATCACATGAGTGAGGAAATTAAGGAAGGTAACATCCAAGACTTCTAAATCAAAACACATCTAGACAATTTATGAAAATAATAATAAAAAAGTATAATTTGGTGTGGGCTTTAAAATTGGGACACCCAAGTTAAAGTTATAACATAAAAGCATAGTGAATAAGATTTACAGGAAACAACAACTCAGCGGACAAAAGCCCAGACCTGCGTTGAATTAAACCTGCAAGTCTTGCTTGGTAGCTAAGATCATTTGTCAATTCCTCAGTAGACATAGACCGGTTTCGAACTTGTTATGTTTTCGTCAGTATGTCATAAGTAATGGAAAAGGCAAATAATAATAGCAAACCAGACTACCCTAAAGCAGACTAAACAAGACAGACATAGTGAATGATAAGTCTATCCCTCTGGTATAACAACACGTCGACTTTTTCATTTTGTGTATATTTTTAATGGATATTGAAATAGTTAACCTAAAAGAGCAACAAATTTATATAAAAACTGACAGTTTAAATAATATTATGTGATTCACATTTATTTCCAAAGGTAACTTAGTTTATTTGCAAATTATTTTAATGCTTTAGATTAATATCTTTCGTACTAGACCAAAAGATTTAAATTTCCCACAATTTATTTATAATGAAATCCGTTATACTTCAATTTAAAGATTAAATTTTGACGATTCCTATAGGGAAAGGAAGAAAAAATAAAGCTCACTATTTGAAAAAATTAGTAATTGTTGCCGAAAAGTCAAGAAAAAATTATTTTGAATTTTTTCAAATAATTTCACTATAATAAAAAATATTCGCTTCATATTGCACCCAAATAGAAAAAAATGAACCAAATTATATATAAGCAATGCCTACTTGGAACATTTTCATTATACAAGGAGTTTCAATTATTATTAATTTTGAATATCATAAAAATTTCAAATAAGTCCGCTATACTTGAGGGTAATGTAAAGAATTTTGATTTAGTATATAGAAAATTTCATGAAATGTTAAAATATACAGGGCATTTCATTTAAAATTCAAAATTGATGACACTTCCGGTAAAACCGTATACTGTCATTTTAAAACGCATTCGTTTAAACTGTTGCAATCCTCTAGAAACAAAATGTGACTGGAATTTGCTACAGCTCATGCAGTCCATGCTCTCCTGTACGTTCTTTATGTATCTACTTCAAACATACGATTTCGAATGACGCGACGCTACTTCCCTATCTAGTGTAGAAATATAAAAACACGGTATTTACTTTTAACATTGAGGAGTATGCCGGTATTTTTATAAAGCAATTCGATTGGATACCCATATTATTTCTTAAATATAGTCTTTAAAATTGTATTTTGACATACAGCCAGGTTATGTACAGCATTGTTGTATGATTCACCCGATATTATATTGCAGTAACGTAATATGGACTCGACCAAGACGTTATACATAAGTTTAACTAATTTTTTGTTTAAAATGTCATCCAGTTGATAAAATTTATAAAATAATTTCCTTATCTTGGTTACACCGATCTGTTTACCTTTAATGCTGATCAACGATGCCACCTTCCCTACTTGTAACGGGTGATTATAAAGTAAGGGATATATTTCAACTTATTATATATTCTTAACAAATCAAATTAATAACAAAAAGTAAATGGAATCTAGTTGCTTACATAATGGGATTTCTGATGTCAAACACTAGTTACCACAAATGTTCGATATGAGCTCCTTTTGTTGTTGTAAAATTACCAACCGTTCCCCCAAATTGTATACAGCACTATTCAACATTTCTGGTTGAATTTCACGAATTTGCTCTCTAATACTGTCCTTTAATTCCTCCAGCGTTGTTGGCCGTGTTCTAAACACCAAATTTTTTAAATAACCCCACAGCCAGTAATCCGCTGGGTTAATATCAGGCTATCTTGGTGGCCATGAATTTGCAAAATGTCTGCTTATAACACGATCTTGAAAAACCGCAGTTAACAATTCTTTAACTGTGCGGAGGTGCTCCATCCTGCATAAAAATTATGTTTTCAATTCCTTCGTGCTCATTTTGCAGCTGTGGAATTGAATAATCCTTTAACATTTGCAGGTATCGTTCACTAGTAACAGTTACAGATACGGCCTCCCCATTCTGTATTTCCTCGAAAAAGGTATGGACCAATGATGACATTAGCTGTGAAACCGCACCAAACGGTGACTTTTTTGTCATGAAGGCCTTGCTGAATAATTTTACGTGGATTTTCTGTTGACCATATTCAACAGTTTTGATTATTAATTTCACCATTAAGAGAGAAATGGGCCACATCGGTCCATAAAATACGGGATTACCATTCGGGTTCAATTTCCATCTGAGCCAATACGTGTAATGAAAAATCGTACCTGAGAGCAAAATCTGCGTCCTTTAATTCAAACAGCAGTTGCAGTTTATAGGGATACATTTTTAGGATTTTCCGTAAAATTTTCCAAACCGTGGTGTATGGCATTTGTAATCGTTCTGATATTGCATTCACACTACTGATTGGTAGCGGATTAGTATTGGCTACGTTTCGATTTTTCTGAAGAACTTCTGCAACTTGGACATCACTAATCCTAGGTCTTCCTGACCTCGGAAGGTCTTTTACAGACTCTGTTCTTTCAAATTTGCTAATCAAATTACGTTACGCCTTCATTTTGCACGGCCCTGTTCTCAAACCAATTTTCGTATGAAATCTTCGTAATCCAGTAGTGTAATTTTTACCGCCTTCATAATAACATTACACTAAACTAATTCTTGTTTGCAGATCCATATTGAAATTGTTACAATTTACGTTACGCGAGTTTTCTTTTGAGAACAATTTTCTAAATTACGATTATTTCGTTTGACACTTGTATCAATAGTTGCCACGACAATTCTTTTGTTTTCCATAGATACACTAAAATTCAATTATTGAGGCAACTAGATTCTGTTTACTTTACTAGCATAATTTCTTAAAACTATATAAAAATTTAAAATAGACCCCTTACTTTATGATAACCCCATATATTATTCGTTCCACAATTCCTCAACAATTTCAAGTTGCGTCAGTGTTTGAGCTACAATTGTTGTGGATTTTAATAGAATTTTCAGAAGATTGATCAGCAGCTATAGTAGAGAAACTTATGAATTTAGTTTTTCTATGTTCAAACTCAGTACATTTATATTAAGCCATTTGTGTACCATGCTAAGACCTGCTTTTGCCTTTTCATTTACTTCTTTCCATTTTTCTCCTAAAAATGAAATAGCAGTGTCTTCAGTAAAAAATAGTACGCTACCATCTATTGGTAAGTCACCTATTTGACTAATGTATATTACAAACAAGAGAGGCCCCAAGACAGTACCTTGTGGCACCCTCATTTGAATGATTTGATTGTCACTGAGAACATTATTAATTTTTATTTTTTGTACCGTTCCTGTTATATAAACCATAATTAAATTCAAACTTCACCGAGTATTGAAAATAACCTTTTTTTGGCATACTGTATCAAACGCTTTGGCCAAATACAGAAACAATTTTAACCGTTTTTTTTGTTCAGTAATATTACTCCCTATATCATGGATTAGTTCAAAAACTTCTGTACTTCTGTATTTTTGAAACCAAAAGCAAATAAATATTAAATGATTCACAACCGCCACCAAGCTTTAAAAAGTAAGGAAAATTTTATGGTATTTTATTACTAAATGTTGAATGTGTAATTTAAAAATGGATTTATTCGCTCGCCGCAAAGTAAATCAGCAGAAATTGTAAAGGTTGATTTTCGTTCAGTACTCATCGTCCCTATATAAATACAATGCTTCATCCAATAAAACACTAGATGAACTATATATATATTAGCACAAAAGCTGCAAGCTCAATTTTCTTGAATGTAGGTAGCGCCTACAAGAGTGGAAGTATTAATAATGACAAAGACTTTCAAAGTTTTCTTTCAGTTGTACTTTGAGGCCATTGTGTTCAAAGTTTTAACTAAATTATGAAGTTCACCGTTATTTAGAACAATACGAAAGATTTACTTCTCGTACAATTTTGTCTTAAATGAATTTGTCAAGACTTTTTTTTTATTCTTATAAAGACTGTAACGACTACCACTGAATGCTTTAATTTAAAAAGGTTTCTCAAGTAAAGCTGTATTATTAAGTACAAGGCAAATATTAGAGCAATTGTTTTTACGGAATTCTGACGTTTACTTAATAGCAACTGAAGAAACGCTGGATTTAAGAAAAACGTTCGTTTTCATGTTTTAATATTCTTAACTCTAAACATTTAAATTAATGTTTAAAAGTTATAACTAGAATGCGAATCACCTCATTCTCAATTTTCTAATCAAGATTTTAAATAATGCATAGGGAAATATATATAATTGATTTGGAAAAATGAAATGTGGTTATTACCGTTCCAACTCTTCAATTTTAACTCTATCAACAGACCCCGGATCTCAGGTCATCATTCCAGAGACGGACTTTTTTCAGTGTATTGAATAAAACGAATTTATTTAAAAGAATTCATATTTTGTTCCTTATTAGTAATTATTTGATGAGGAAAAAAGTGTTATTATCATATAAATCTGAGTTAATTATTTGCATAACTCATAAATAATTTTTTGACTCACAAAATAAATTTGTCTTCACATATTTTTAAGACACCTACTTAAACGTAAACAAGCATATGAGAACTTTAATAAAAAAGACTCGAATCGATCTTATTTAAACTGAACACGCCACAGTATCGCAGTATTTTTTACGCTTTCGATAAAAATGCATATATATATATCATTAATTGTTAAAAATGTAACTACCCGTTCCTTCGAAACATACAGTGCTCTCGTGGAGTAAAGATTTTCCGGAATTGCAGTTTAACCACTGAGAACTTTCTGCAAAAGCTGCGAAAAGATACTTTTGTGGAAACGCAAGTCGGACATTAGGAAACATATTTCACCTGAACATTATAAAAAGTGTATATGTGGTAGTGATAATGAAACGAAATTTCAATTCATATTTGGTAGAAGTAATGGTTATGATCACATATACCATAGATAAAACTCCGTTTTTAGACAGTTTCTGCAAAAGTGCCAAAGCTTTAATTGCAATTGACTACTAGAAAAGGATTTGTACCTAATGAAAGGAAATTCTTCTTAAAGCCATTGCAAACAACTTTCGTAGACCGGTTTCTGGTTGTTGCCTTCAACAGTAGGAAGTATGTACACGCAACATCTACAAGAAGGATCTTGGTTCGCTATGCCGGAGCATTTTTTTCATTTGTTGCGATTGACTGCTGATAGATGGAACTTATAACTCGTTAGTACTCTACCATTACACCGAGATTCTTCTTGTCGATGGTTGGTGCACTTTCTTCGTACTGATGAAGGCATCAACCAGAAATTAGTCTACGAATGGTGTACGCGACGGTCTCAAATAGGATTTCCCTTCATTAGGTAGGTAAAAATCCTTTACTGGTGGTCAATCGCAATTAAAACTTAAGCACTTCTTCGTATGATACAATTTTATAAATTATCAAGAGATGTATAATAGTTTACTATGAAAGGAGTAGCTATTTGTGGCTGCTTTGTTTAATTTTTACTTAAATATAGTGAAAGGATTACGACTTTGAGAAAACATGAGATACCTACCACAAATAAATAATTACAACAATTTCTATATTGCGTATTAAATATTTGAACAATAGGTTGTTCTCCAGTGTTGATTTCGCCATCTTGTAGACTATAAATAAATATTCCGATAGACATATTATATAATTAATATTGATAGTTTTTTTTTTGTGGGGATTTCGGTCAGGTACAACTAATTAAATTTTTTTTTCTAACGTTTCGGTTTATTACACCATCATCAGAGAACTACAATTAATATAATATTTTAAACACATAGTTATGGTTATTATACATTAAAATTTACTTACACTATTATTTATTAGGAATTTGCTTTAAAATTTTTTCTATTACATGCTATTTGTATGTCTGTTTTAACGAAACTGAGATATTTTAACCTAGTTTGTGTGCTCTTTTATATTTTATTACAAGAATTATTATTTTGTATCGGTCAGATGTAAAAATTGATTTCATGTTATAATGTACCCCAATTATTTAATTAAGTTAAAGTAGGTTTCGCTTAAATTTTCTATATCAGTGCGATTATTTATGGCGTTGGTATGTCTTTTTATTTGTAGCATTTCATGTATGTTTTCTTCGGTTATAACTAGGTTCTTTTTCTAATATTTGTATGTTGTTAAAATTAAATCGGTGGTTCTGTTCTATGGCGTGTTTGGCTAGTGCTGTCGTGTTTTGGTTTTGAGTTTTTTATGCTATATTTGTGCGAGTATACTCTTTTATGTAGATATTGTTTAGATTGGCCTACATAAAAGAGTATACTCGCACAAATATAGCATAAAAAAACTCAAAACCAAAACACGACAGCACTAGCCAAACACGCCATAGAACAGAACCACCGATTTAATTTTAACAACATACAAATATTAGAAAAAGAACCTAGTTATAACCGAAGAAACATACATGAAATGCTACAAATAAAAAGACATACCAACGCCATAAATAATCGCACTGATATAGAAAATTTAAGCGAAACCTACTTTAACTTAATTAAATAATTGGTGTACATTACAACATGAAATCAATTTTTACATCTGACCGATACAAAATAATAATTCTTGTAATAAAATATCTTATTATATATTCACTATTTAAGCAAAACACCCACAGTAAACCATATACATTCCAACGTTATCTCTGTAACATAAACAAACCTTTAAGAGCACACAAACTAGGTTAAAATATCTCAGTTTCGTTAAAACAGACATACAAATAGCATGTAATAGAAAAAATTTTAAAGCAAATTCCTAATAAATAATAGTGTAAGTAAATTTTAATGTATAATAACCATAACTATGTGTTTAAAATATTATATTAATTATAGTTCTCTGATGATGGTGTAATAAACCGAAACGTTAGAAAAAAAAAATTTAATTAGTTGTACCTGACCGAAATCCCCACAAAAAAAAAAACTATCAATATTAATTGATAATAACGGTCAAGAAAGGAAAAAAAATATATATACATATTATATAAGGTTATTATTTTATATGTTTTCTCAATATCTAACACATGTTTCTTATGTAAATTGTATTATCCTCATTTGCAAGAATAAGAAATGAGGACTGGTGGCAATTAATGGCTGGGGGATAATTATCATTAGTGGAGCACAGATACGCGTAAAGGGACACTTAGAAATATTAGGGTCGGTTGCACGGCCAGCGTTTAAATGTATCCCTTAACTAAGTAAACCTTATCTTTAGCTGTAACTTAAAAATATGTCTGCTTCCTATCCAGCTCTCCTAAGAACAACAATAGAAAACCTCTTTTAGGTAATAGTTTCAGTCTACAAAGTATTTCTAAAACTGTCAGTGTAAATATAAGACTCAATGCTAGATACAGAGGTAGTATTAAGAAGTTAAAACAAAACGAAACAAAACAAAACTTGAACCTTCAATAAATTTGTAAAATGTTAATAAATTTAAAGTAGATATTTGGTTATATCTATTAAATATATCTGGGTTGCAGAGGAATAAAACCAAAAAATTGTATACACTGTTTAATAGCTAGTTGCAATGCAACAAAGAGTTAAATTCTCTACCATTCCACCCACGCCACACAGAAGTCCGAATTAAATAAAAAGTTGACAAAATCCAAATTTTATAGTATGTTATATAGCTTTCACATTCCAAGGGTACATTAGGGTATATCTCAGGTAATATTTCCAGGAATATTAGCCCGTTTGTTCGAGAAATCTATTTGCGATGACCCCTCAAATATGAATAAGTATTAATCTACGATTTTACCTCACTTTGTTGGCAGATTTCAACGTGTGATTGTGTTTTAAATATTTGTGCTTTTGGTTTGTAATTTTTACAAGAATATTTTAAGGCATTACTTTATTTACATATAAAATATTTCCACACATTTTACTTTGAAGCACCTGATTTTATTATTTTTTTATAAACGTAATTTCTTTGGCATTTTATAACTTCTAATAGACCTAAAGAGAGTTTGCCGGTAAAAGCCACGGAGATTTTTATTTTAAAGTATACTCTAGGTATCCCTCTATGCCGCGGTTAAATGCATTTTTGCTCAAAGTCGCGTTTTTTTTATTTCGATACAAGGCGCGTCAAGTTAGTTTCAAACCAAAATTAGATAGTGTCGTCTCCGTCAGTAGTATGGCAAACTCTATATTTTGCAGACTAAAAACTTTGCACCTGTAGTATGTATTGAAGCAATTGTATTGCCCCCACCCTAAACCACCCTATCTTAAGCAACTACCAAATTTTAATTATTTTAGAATGCCTATAAGAGAACTCTTTGACGTTTTATCGGAAAAATCTGATGAAATCCTTGTAGTTGCAACGAATCAAGACCTATTCAATAGATTATTGATTTCATCAGAACCACTGATCACTTCTCGTCGCAAACTTCCCCAGAAGAAGAAGTCAAAGTTGTTACCTGAAGTCTTTTGGCTCTTAAAAGAGCCTACAATTCCATTTTCTGAGGAAAATGTGACCAGATATCCCGATCCCGAGAATGAACGTGAAAGTGACACAGGCTCGACTGATACCGATGAATAACTGATGTTCCTCTCTTTTGTATAATAATAGTATACGCATCTTTTTCGTTAAAAAGTTATATACCTCCGTTAATTATTAGTATTGTACAGGGTTATTCATTATAAATTATCCACCCCTTATCATCGTTATTATTGCCTATAGAAAAAACCGTTTTGTGTGGTTATGACTGAATTTCGTTAAAATGCTATCAAAAGTACAGTGCAGATTTCAGGGGATACAAAAAATAATACATTTTTTTTAAATGGGATACCCTGTATATTATTAAATTTTTGGAATGATCCTTTGTTTCCGATTTCAAAATTATACCATATGTTACTCCTACCATATACCGTTTTTGAGTTATTAAGACAATAATCAGATTTTTGTCAACTTCTTTCTGATTTTGGACCACTGTGCAAGCGCATGCGTGAGGTCGCAATAAAAGGTTTTATTATATTCTCACAAATTATATTTAAGTATTACTACACCCCGAAACTAGTAATAACATCTTTTATAGCAACTCAAATAACAAAAAGTTGAGTTATCCAATGCAATGTTGCCTATGTATAATAATTTCAACAGATCCTTTTACACATTTATATATTAACATCATCAAATATGGTGGAGTATTCATCATACTGAAGTGTTAAAGTTTTAGCTCATGGTTTGAAATAAAATGTATCGTAAAACTTTTCTCTTTTGTGTTTTAAAAATGCGTGGGACAATCGTTTCTCAAATTTGTGTACAGTAACAAATGCTCATTTTATATTAGCCACATTTTCTGTAGTAAAAGTTTTAACTTTTGGCCATAAAGTCAAATGATGTGTTGTACCTTCTATGCCCCTATGTGACATCAGCTTTATATTGTTCCCTGTTTGTATGTATAACTTTTTACAAACTGTCCATAAAACAATCTGGCTATAACGAAGCTACAAAAACCGTTCAATATGGAGTCTAGTCGACCGTTAGTATTGCTTTCGCTATAAAAGTTCCTCACAAATGGCCAATAACAAAACATTGCATTGAATTTCTGTAAAAATAAGGATATAACTCTAAGATTATGGATATTTCCTATGAAGTCTGAGAGAATTTGAGTTGAAACTGATAATGTTTTTATTATTTTTTCACAAGCGTCTGGTAACTGGCCATATAAATGGTACATTGAAATAAATAATTTTAAGATATTTTTATATTGTCATATAAAAATATAAAAATTTGAATAGAGTGTAACTAACACTACATTGTTGATAGAACCTAATAGCGATTTTTTTTGTGAAATTGTGTCTGGCATTAGTGTTGTAAAATTTCTGCATTTTTCAGCTAATTAGATACAACATTTCTGACACTTAAATTTTAAAAACTTCCAGAAGTTTTGCACTAGCATTTGCTACAGATTATATTTTTATATTATTGAGTGAAAATTAAATTATATGTCAACAATCATTACATAACTTGTTTCTTAATTTTGCCAAGGGATAACAACCATTGTATAAAATATTAACTTATATTGATATGAGCTCATCGAGTGATTACGTTTCAAGTGATTACAATTTTATTAAAATTAGACACTTAACTATAAAAGTGACACATTCAATCCTAGCAACAATGCATAAACTTAAACGCGTCTTATGATGCTATTAAGTTCGTGAAAGTTTCTCTGGGTATTCATATCAAAGCATTATTCAATTATAACCCTAACTATTATTATGATTATGAACTGATTTTGAAATTTATCGATTCTATTTACGGATAATGTTTCATAGATGTTCAATGGGCGATAAATCTGGAGATCTTAAAGGCCAATGTAGTCAACTTGTCTTCATTTCAAGTTCTTATGCGATGATTTTCTTACGAGAAGTAGCATTGTCCTGTAGAAACTCCTAATTATAAGGTAGAGCGACGGGTCATATCACGTTATTTATACCAGAAGTACGACCTTTGTAGCAGATAGTAGTCCATACGTCGCCATCAGTCGCAAATAACAAACTACAAAATGTCTCGTCGAATGGTATATATTTCACGTTCCCGATATACTTGATTCTTCCGTTATGATGATTTCACAAATATATACTAGCAAATTTTGTTTTATTTCGTGATTTCAGTCATTTCTTGCAATACAATAGTTTGCTTTGGTATGTAACGATGTCAATAGCGTTCTGATTGAGAGTGACATACCTATGATGAGCAAAATTTCGTAATCCTCTACAAGACCTTCGCATCACCGTAATAAGTTAAAATGTTGAGAACAAGTTAAAATTTCAAAGCGTTGAATATTTTTCAAATATTAAATGTTTGCTTGATGAAAATTTTATTGCATATTAAGGAACCCATTTTCTTGCCTACGAAAGTAGGTATGCATAATAAATAACTTTGATATTATGATGTTAAAGAATCTCAATTTTGTATTTTTAATTTTATAATCACAGAAATTATTAATATTTTTATAATAATAATAATAATAATAATAATAATAATAAGTAGTTATGGTGCACCCTGGACAGGCAGAGGCAACTCTGCCTGACTAATGCCGGCCGGGAGTACCAGGGCTAACCACCCTGGTACTCTTACTGCTATGGGTTCCTTACAACCTAAGAAGGGGCCCCTCACAATCGACCTCAGTCGGATGGAGGTCAAGGACAGATGGGAGGGGCCTTACCGGACGGTCCAAATGATGACAACACCGCAATTGTACATGGACGCTTTAAGTGGACGAGGGAACTAAAGGATGACTTGCTGACCTGCCGCGAGAGTAGCGAACCTGAGCGAAGAGGATACATGGCGCGATTGCATGCACTTTGGTGCGAAATGCATCCAGAGCATCGCGCCTTCTCTCAACAACACCTGAGAGATCAAGTATCCTTCTTGCTCAGGACAGGTTACGTAAGGGCACCCCGTCAGCTGGAAGAACTGCCAGCCGCAGTTCCACCGCGGCAATTACCAGCTGATGGGGAACATCCATTAGAGTTCGCCGATGTAGACTTAAGGACAAGGGTTAGCCTTAACACCAGGGCTAACCTAAAGCCACAAGACCTGGCTAGAATGGACGCGGTCATCGATGAGGAAATTCCGGAAGACGCAGACATCTGGCAAATCAACTGTGCCGTGTACAACGCCGCGAAGCAACTCGTCCCCCGTGAGAGGTCAACCAATCAAGGGGTCGAGAAAGCCAAGCGGCGTGTACAAAAAAATCGAGGCCAAGATACAGTCGGCCAGACAACACGCTTCTCGGATCCAGAGTGTGGTGGAATATAAGACGACTGGTAGAGTATTTACTCCCAGAATCCGGCGCATAGCAGCCGGATTAAGACGTCAACACCATACTCTAAATCTGACAGTGATGCTTACCATCAAGCAGCACTGTCTAGATAGGATCCGAGCGCTCATGGCGATAAAGAAAACATTGAAAAGGCGGGTGAGGAGTATGGAACAAAACAATTTGTTCCGTACGAATCCTTCCCGCCTCTTTCAAGAGCCACAGCGTGTTGTCGAGAATCCGCCGACTGTAGAAGATGTCGAAACCTTCTGGAAAGGAATCTACGAAACGACGCGTCCATTCAATAGCGACACTCCATCAATTGCACACTTCGAGGCTCTGTGTCACAGACATCTTGAAGAGCCAGAAGAAGTGTGCCCGGCAATCAGTACGGAGGAAGTCCAACAAGCACTTGTTGGTACCAAGAACTTCGCTGCCCCGGGCCCAGACGGCATTAACAACTGGTGGTGGAAGAAATTTCCTTCCACTCACCGTCGTCTGGCGCGAGTTTTCAACTCATGGTTGAACGAGGGGCAGCAGATTCCGGACTGGTTCGTCGAGGGACGTACTGTGCTTATCCCCAAAAAGGGGGATCTTTCCGACCCGAGGAATTATAGGCCGATCACTTGCCTCAACTCCTGCTACAAGATATTTACACGTATCTTGTATGCTAGGACACTGAGGTCTGTTGATCCGATCTTCCAGCAGATACACGAACAGCGTGGTGCCAAGAAGGGCATGGCAGGTTGCAAGGACAGCCTGCTGATAGACCGCTGTATTACACAGGATTCTGTGCAATACAAGCGGAATCTATCGATGGCCTGGATTGACTACCGCATTTGATACAACGTCGCATCAGCTATTGTTGCACTTACTCGAATGTCTTGCGGTACCAGCACCACTAGTGAGATGCATAGAACAGCTGCTGCCGCTCTGGAAGACCCGCTTCACCATAACATCAGGTGCACAGCGGGTCACGACAGAGCAGGTGGCATTTAGGAGAGGAGTTTTCCAGGGTGACTCCCTGAGTCCTCTCCTCTTCTGCATCTCACTGCTGCCGTTGTCTGTTGGGCTCCGCCAAACCCGCGGATATCAATCTGGACCACCCAGCGACCGGAGGCATAAGGTCACCCATCTATTTTATATGGATGATCTTAAACTTTATGCCTCCGGAGAGCGGGAACTACAAAACGCTCTTAGGGTGGTCGAAGAATATACGCGGGCAATTGGTATGGAGTTCGGGTTGGACAAATGTGCAGTCGTCCACCTCAAGAGAGGACGATGCGGGGAATTCTCTGAAGATGCGCAGCTCGCAGACGGAAGCATCCTAAGACATCTGGATGCCGGAGAGACCTATACATACCTGGGTGTGCAACAAAGGCACATCCAGGATGTAACACAAATAAAGGAATCTCTCCGCGGCAAGTACAGACACCGCCTCCGAAAGATTTGGTCTTCCGAACTTTCGGGGAAGAACAAGGTGTCTGCAACTAATATGCTTGCCGTTCCGATTCTGCTCTACTCCTTCGGAGTAGTAAAGTGGAGGGTAGATGAGCTGCGCCAATTAGACAGAGATACCCGCAAGATGATGAATATTCACAGAAGTATTCATCCTAGATCGTCCGTTCCTCGTGTGTACCTCCCACGTCAACGGGGGGGCCGAGGACTCTTGAGCCTGGAGTGTACGCATGGCAGAGTAGTACTGAGTATGGCATGTAACATCCTCAGGAGCTCAGATCCCCTCTTGCGGTTTGTGAAACATCATGAAACTGTAGGAGTGGGAGCAGGATTGTTTAAGGCAGCAAAAAGAGCCGCAGATGAACTCGGTCTCGCATTTGACATCAGGCGAGGAGGCCGGCGAGGTGTTGATGTTGAGTCAGTCACCGAACTTCAGCCAAATCGTCTGAAAGCCCGAATTAGAGCTGCCGAACAGGAAAATCTGTTTCGGCAGCACGTCGATAAACCCCAGCAAGGTGTCTTCTATAAGAACATCGAAACACTGGGTTTATCGACCAGGCTGACCTTCGCCTTTCTAAGGTCAGCAGGGCTTAAGTCGGAGACCGAGGGATTCATTATGGCCTGCCAAGATGGTGTTATCAACACCTTGGTCTACCGTAGCCGCGTGTGGCGTGTAGAGGTTCCTGATATCAACTGCAGGACCTGCCATCAGGCGCCGGAATCGCTCATGCATTTACTTTCTGCATGCCCCATATATGCGATTTCGGCCTACATCCACCGACATAACGCGGCCTTACGAGTGCTATACTACCATCTAAGGCACTCGTACGGGGTAGACCAGACACCAGTGCTGCCTTACGTCCCCGGAGATATTGAGTCCGTTGTCGAGAACGAGAAATGCCGGATTTACTGGAACTACTCGTTTCCGACTGTCAGGCTAATCCAAGCCAACAAGCCTGACATAGTCCTCCTCGACCATCAACTCAAGGTGATGTATGTTATCGAGTTCTCGGCACCTGCGGAGAAAAACATCACCTTGAAAGAGGAGGAGAAACGGACCAAATATCGGGATCTCCGGTACGAGCTCCAAGTGCTGTACAAAGGCTACTCGGTCAAAATGGTCGTCCTTATTATCGGTGTACTCGGAGGGATAAAGCCTACGCTGCTCTCGGAACTGAAGATCATACCGGCCTGCCAAAAACCAGCCGAGTGGCTGGCAGGTCAAATGCAGAAGGCGGTCATTCTGGGTTCTCTCCGTCTGCTTAGGGCACACGATTCTGGTATCTACAGTCACTAACCCTGCGGGATGTGGGGAGTGGCTGTAGTTGATGCGCCGGCGCGACTCCCGTGAGGCGTCGGAGGCCACGGGAGGACTGACCGGCATCGGGAAACCGAAAAAAAAAAAAAAAAAAAAAAAAAAAAAAAAAAAAAAAAAGTAGTTTGTTTCCTACAGGTTAAAGCACCCAATTACAGGAAAAGCTTAAAACTAAGTATACTGTGATATAAAATGCACAAATTTGCAATACACATAGTCAATAACATTACATTAAGAGTTTACAAGAAAACTCATACATAAAAGTAAAATATATTATAGTGTTATGAAATAATCTAATTTAATAAGCACAGTTTTCTTCATATATATAAATTATTTTAGCTAAACTATCATAGTTGACATCACATAAAGATGAAATGGTGTTAAAAGTTTTACACATATTAAAGATTGGTGACTTTATCATAAGGTTTGTACGAGGAGCATCGCAGTAAAAGAGGTTGTTTTGACGGGATTCTAATCTGGGGACTGATAGGTTTAGTTTACTTAAAAGAAATGAACAATCAACATTGTGACTAATTAATTTATAAAGAAAGGATAAAACAACAACATCTCTTCTGAATCTGAGAGATTTAAGGTCAAACATATTAAGCAGTATATTGTTGTCTGTACCTCGGGGAGGATAAGATCCATTACATTTGAAAAACATAAATTTCAGACATTTGCGTTGAACTGATTCAATACGTGACAATGAATTTTGATATATGGGAAACCAAATAATACAGCCATACTCCAATTTACTTCTTATAAATGATATGTATAACAGTTTCAGGGTGTCAATATTCACAAAACCGCCCCAATTTCTTACTAAAAAACCTAAGGCTCTAGATGCCGATTTGACCATTTCATCGATATGATTGTTGAAAGTAAGTTTTGGGTCAAAAATAATATCAAATTAATTATTTAAATTCTAGAATATTTTAAATTCAATATTAATCCGAACTACTTAATTAACTAAACAAAATTTCAGTAGTCTATTTTCTAGTGCTAGATGTAAATTTATTGGAAATGCGAGGTATTCTCTAGACAGAACTTTCCTCTAATGGCTGTATCTCTTGTAGTAGTTCAATTAGAGTTCCGTGAAATTTATTTCTACTTAGACTAACACAGCCATTTTATGTTAACATTATTTCCAAATTTACTCCAGGTTATTATTCTCTTACCAATATACATTTTTTCACTCATTTAATCTGATGGATTTTTGTACTTTAAAATGTAAGATGTTAGGAAAACTAAAGAATCCGATTTCCTGATATATTTTTATAGTTTATGTTGTATAAAGAATCTTTATGAAAATATTAAAATACCGTTGATGTTAAAATTTTATCATAAATATGAACTTGGGGCAAAAAATTTATTTATAAAATGCAAAACTTATTTGTCTTACGAGAAAATATATAAATACCATATTTAAAAACAGTCACAATCCTTGCAGTTGCATTTGTGATAGAAATGAGATATAAAGCATGTAAGTAAATATTCACTGTTCAAGGAAACACCTTTTTATTACATTGCGATTGACACTGGTAGATGCGCCAATATCCTTTTGGCTTGATGACGGTCTCGGATGCTAGGGCCAGGCAGGACTATTACCTTTTTACCCTAGTCATCACTGTAGACCTGGACTGGCCTCGTGCAGGGCGGGTTAGCTTACTTTACGAACGGCCCCACTCACAAATGTGAGCGGTGCCGAAGATTTCGGCCAACCTCCCTGGGTCCTGGCTGATGAACCCTGCAGGCTAGGGCCCCTTCTGGCGCTCTTCTGACTTCGTCTTCTTTCTTCGCCAGCTTGTCACCCCCGGGGGTAGTCATCGGTCTGTCACGGACTGTGCGGATATTCTGTGACTTGGGATTGACTGCCAGTACACAAAGTGTCAATTGACACATTGTCATCTGGACCATTAGACACGGTGAGGATGATCTGTGTAGCTCTAGGAGGTGAAGACCTAAGTGCTTTCTTAGCATTTTCATCTTTCACGGAGCCAGGGGGACAACGGACACTGGTCGGTTCACTGACCGGTGCTCACAAAGTCTGTGGGTAGGTGATTGGTTGAGTCATGTCTCTTCCGTAGGTTGGTTCATCTGTAAGGAAAGGATTATTTATACTTACCCGTTGTCCAGTAGCTGTACCTTGGGCCTCTTGTGCCTCGGTGCGTTGGCCGGATCATAGGAGGTGGCCTACCTGATCAGCGGGTTCCTATGCTCCTCGGCTAAGGTGTACAGTTTCTTCGCTCTATCCCGGATGATTTCGGTGACTGGTGTGTACTCCAGGTCCCTGAAGATGTCAGCGTTTCCAACGTACCATGGGTGCGCCCACCGCTGTCCTGATGGCCACGTTTTCCATGGCTTGGGTCTTCTTCAGATAGGTCTTTGCTTGGTATCTCCATGCTACGGAGGCGTAGGTCAACTGTGGTCTGATGAGTGCTTTGACTAGCAGAAGCTTGTTCCTCCGACTGAGTCTGCTCTGGTTCCCTACCATTGGGTTCTTGCATTATGAGCAGGACAGCCGTCTTGCTGGTGCCAAATCTCCCCGAAGTTGACGTCAAGAGCTTTAACAGGCAGAATAATCTGATTCTGCAAAACGTTTTAATATTTGTTGGTATTTAAGTTGCCGTCAATGAAAATAGGACCATTGACATGATCACCTAAATTGCCGGCCCAAACATTTATTTTTGTAGATATTGAGTACGTAATGGCACACTCAAATGTTTGTTTTCCCTGGACCAACACCGAACTAAAGAAGGATTATGCCGGCCATGTATGGAAAAAGATGTTTCATCAGTGAATAAAATATTCTTGATGAAATTTTCGTTTTCATTGGCCTTTTCCATCGTCGTTTCACAAAAATCCATTCGTATCGTACGGTCTTCAGGAAAAAATCTCTTGGGTAGTCACAATTTTGTAGCAGTGGCACTTATTTCTTTTCAAAATATTCCGCACTGTTCGCTCTTGTACACCAACTTCTTGCGAGATTAGTCTACTCGAACAAGGTGCATTTACCTCTGCGAAACTACAGACATTAGTTTCCCGCCTTTCCCGATCTACCCTTAAGTAAACTGTAGGCTCGTCTTTGTAATTTAAATGACTACATTTTCTGCAATTGGTCGCACATCCCACAGACTCAAACTTATGAATGATGTTTAATACAGTTTGATCCGTCGGGGCAGGACAATTTTCAAATGTAAAAATGAATCGTCCGATAACTCTCTCAGCAGTATTACCTCCGTAATACCACTTGATCATTTGCACTTTTTTTCAGTTGTATAAACATACATTTTTAAATTAAAGAGAAATGCCAGTTTAACTTACCGTGCAAATGGCTGACATAATAATAAAAGAAATGAGACAACAGCAACGTGAGAGCAGTTCACAACGTGACCACAAAATTATTTATTGCAGTGTTGCCAGATTGTGAAAGTGTGATTATCAGAAAGTAACAATGAAATTACCAGATTTTAGGAAAAATTACCAGATACTTCAAATAATACGCCAATATTCAAAAACTTAATTATAAAAAAAATAAATAAACAAAAGTAAAACAGTTACAAGTATATTGATTAGAAACTTTTCAAATAATAACAATTGGCTGTCAAGTTCAACTTTTGTTATCATCTTCATTTTCGTTTATATTTTGGGATAATATTATGGAATTTTATGATTCTTTCACGCATTCTGAACTTAATAAAATACCATTTACTATATTCGTCATTAATTGATTTTTAGGTATAAGTTTAATCTTTTTGGTTTTGGTTAAATTACGTTAACCTTTAAAAAATGCGTCCACATGTAGCACTGCGTGCAGTCTGCACTCATTGCAAAAAGAGGGGAGAGCTCTCATTTTTCGTGCAGTGTAGCATTTATTTTATAATTATAAAATAAATGAGCGTAGCTGCATGAACAAAATCTCGTATGCCACCCTACTACTAACTAGATGTCGCTAAATGTTCATCGCAGTTAGTAAAATGGAACAGTATTCATTGCATATTATGCACTTTACATGAAACGATTTTAGTTATTTCTCAAGGTGTAAATAATTTTTTAAAAAAAAGTGACGTTCCCAAAAAATTATCGTAGATTATGCCATTATTAGAGGCTCCATTAACAACTACCAGTTCCAAATTGTAGATTTTGGTAATTTCCAGGCATCTGGCAATACTGTTGTTTGTTCTATCGACAATAAACTTAGTGTAGAAAGGGAAAGGATCAGATGTGGAAGGGATGTGATGACTGAGGACTAGAGGCGTACCGGATATTAGCGTCTACAGATAGGTTGCAATTGGCGTTGATGCTCCAGAAGACATGCGCGAGATTGCGACCATGAATTTTGTCTAGACGAGTCCATTATGAACACAAAGGGGAAGCCTAACTTAGTTCATAGATAAGTATTAATAATTAAATAAATTTTGGAATCGGTTGTTAGCAAGGAACTCGTTAGACGATAGAGAAGATACTCGCTTAGCACGCGATAGGTCCAGGGTTCGAATCGCAAACTTATTATTATTTTTTTTTAATAAGTATTTTTTTAGTTCGTTAGTAAGATTTTCCTTGCCCTTTATAGGCGAGTACTATCGTCTAACGAGTTTCTTGCTAACAAACGATTCCAAAAGGATTTATTAATACTTATCTATGAACTAAGTTAGGCTTCCCCTTTGTGTTCATAATGGACTCGTCTAGACGAAATTCATGGTCGCAATCTCGCGCATGTCTTCTGGAGCATCAACGCCAATTGCAACCTATCTGTAGACGCTAGTGTACCGGATCACATGTATAAGAGATACGATGAGACGGAGAAGTGCCCTCGTTATTGTTACACAATAACACAGAAAAAGACAACAGTGATACACAGTCTTTTTTTGTCGCATACATGACTGCTATTTTTATCCTTTATACACACACACACACACACACAACGCAGACACTCTTAGTAAACTTTTTCCAATACTATATATTGGCAGTATATATGTTTACTAGAATCAGTAAGTTTCTTGCTAATCACCTCAACCACAACAGTTAATACCAGATTCAAGGAGCTACTAAAACCAAAATCGCACCCAACGGATCTGTACCAAAAAAAGCTTCCTTTAGGATTTGCATAAATATTTAATTTTTTTTAATAGTGAAATAAAGTCTTATGTTTTGAAATCAAAATTAAAAAAATTCGTTGCTGGAAACAAATTTTAATGAAATGGATGATTTTTTTTTAAATAAGTTTCACTGCATGTGTTCTTTTTCTTTTAACTAGATTTTGTTTATATTTTACCATGTATTTATTCTTGATTTTCATGTATACTGCTTTCACTGCATATACTATTGTTACGCCACTGGAGTGTGTAGACTAGTTAGATGAGGCTGGAATTGTACGAGAACGGCCGGGAATATTCTGGAATGTTCCAGACCGTGTGAATGGATGTATAAATTAAACGCACGGTGGGCCGAGACGCAGTCTTAAGCTGAACGTGAACGAGTAAAGGAGAAATAAGAAAGAGACTTATAAGTGTTTAAGTGTGATTATAGTTAAGACAGTAATTAATCTATTACTGTTAATTGTTAATTAGTGAATAAAGTAGTGGGTAAGTGTTACTTGGACTTTCAGTCAACGAATTTACGAGTATAGGTGTTTGTGTGTGGATAGCAAACACGTAACACTATTATATATTATATTTATTAAAAAATTGTAATTTTTGGAAATAAATAAATAAAATAAATAAGTACATTTGCAGGTTTCTTTTGTGTATTAACTTTTTTTGTTTTTTTATTTCTGTAAAACAGTTTTTTATGTATACCAAAAAAACATTATTAATATTTTTTTATTACATATCTGTACAATCAATGAATTTTAATTTTCACAAATATATTGGCTCATGCTATTTAATACAGTCAGATATGGGAAAGTATTAAAGTGTAGTATCAGTTTCATCTCCGATTTCTATAAAAACTCCATTATATTCCTTCGCAGATAAAAGCCAGATGAGAAAAGTAATAATATGGTTTGTATTGTTGCGTGTAGTAAATCACGAGAGTAGTCATTCAGCCCGTGATTAGTTTTTGGAGTGGTATTTTATCTGCCCGTTTGTTTGCCGTAGGAGGAAACAAACTATAATTTTATTGTTTTTCTTTATTTGTGATGCTCCTGAGAGATATTTTGTTAGAATATTTCCTAATTCGTATGCCAGTGTTGCCTTCAAAATAGTAGACAAGTGTGCGTTTGTGTCAGTACGTTGGGTATTTTTATGTGAACTCATTTTTATTCTTTCTCAACTCGACTTTTGCGTTCTACGTTAGTAGAATCTTAACCAAAGTCAATATAAATACACATTTTTCAAACTTGATAACACATCTCTCTGCGCTGCTATTCGAAATATCATTCTGACTAAATTCCATTCAAACAATGTCTTAAAATATTTTAAATGAATTTACGGTTGCCTGATTTTCTATTTTCGTGAGATTGTTGAAATACGATGTAGGATTTTGTATTCCTTCTGAAACATTCATATTTCCTGTACTTTGAAATTAAAGATCGTGTCACTGTATGTTAAAACCTACTTGCCTACATCCGTATAGCTTATTTATAAAACCACTATATTTATTACCAATCATTTTAATTTGATATTACGTTGAAATTACATAACATGCATATCCTCTAACAATCATCTTTAATTTATCTATATATAAAGTTAATGTTAAAATCTCCAGCTAGTAATATATTTGTATATCTACCTGTCAAGTGCTCCAACAAATCAAATAGTTTGTTATGAAAATTTTCATAGTGCCCCATAGGCGACCTGTACCTGTAATGACAATACATTTCAAATCAGTCAACTCAGTCGCACAGAATTCTACATAATCAAATTTCTCTGTCGGTATAGAAAATAACTCTGGTAGTTTAGAGTTTTTGCCTTCAGCGCGGATATGTAGTGATGATATTAATTCCTGGTTATTAGGTTATAAGAATAACTTCCACATATCCTGTATCACAAGCAATTGTTTTATAGGAATGTGGAGAGTATATATTCAGTTTATTCAAACAATTATTGTTGATGGCATTCCATATAGTAGCATTGTTAATAACATAACCCATTGGCTCTTCGCTAACCATTTTATGTAATACACAGTAACCGCATCTAATATGCATATATCAAGTATTGGCTCAGCTTCACTCTCGACAAACTGCCAAATTCCTAATTTCTCCAATATTTTTTTCGGGCCTTGATAAATATATAATATACAATATTTTTTAACTTCAACAGGTTTAAATAAGGTGTTATTTTTTTTTAGATATTACTACTCCACCATGAGAATGAAAGCTACGTATATAAAAAGATGATAATGTGTAATCTATCAAATTAATATATTTTAAACATTGTTCATTAGTAAGCCAGTGTTCAGATAAGCACATTACATCAAAATTTTTGTTATCCAAGAATAGTGCTAGTACTTCAACTTTATTACTGAGGCATTGTATATTTAAGTGAAATACAGAAAAATTAAACTCATTGTTACCTAATACAACGGATCTACTGTTAATTTCTTCATTCACTTCATTTATTCCAGTAGTGTTTTTTGTGACAAGCGCGGGTATAAAAAAAGAATTATTGTTGCCGCTGTTGCTTGTTTCGTTAGGAATAAGATTAGGTGTATTAGTTATACTAGTTATATCAGAAGATGTAGGATCGGTCACTTCTACTATATCTTCCGCAATGGACCTATTCACATTTACTATTTCCGCATCACATCAAACTGTTAACAAAGAATCTGCATTTAGACTACAGTCAATTGTGGAAACGAAAACCAGAGACTTGGACAGAAAATTAAGTTTGACAATCATATTTGTATACGTAATTTTATTTATTTTGTAAGTTGCATTGTTTATTTCATAATATTTAACAACACCTTCTGTCACTTTATTTAACTTCACTACGAAATCGCTGAGTTTACAATTATATTTAAAATGCAGTTCTTTATATTGTTATTGTTTGAATAAGGGACCAATGAAAAAATTACGTTTGTATGGCTACACTTTTTTAGTTTCTCACAAATTAATTTAAAAGATGGAGGAAACCACTTTTTTTGAAAATCGTTCTTGCCAGCCAGTATATTTATAACGTCTTCCTTAGAAAGACGTTGGAACAAATTATCAATATTTGCCGTTACTGCTGAAAGTGAACCACCTGGTTTCATGATTGAAGTAACTGCATAGTTGCTTAAATTCTTTCGTAAAGTAGCATTCATGCCTTTTCCCAGTTGGTCAGTCAGAAGCAGAATTTCTTTCTTATCATTAGGTATATCTACGTATGTTTACTAGGACAAGTTTTTAATTTATCCGTTGTGGTTTTACTAATTTTGGATTCTATGGTTTTCCCTTTTGCATGTTCAACTGGTATGTAGTTTTGCTATTTTTAGATTTCGTGCATTTCCATGATACCTGATACCATGATTGATAATACTGAAGATGTACTGAGCTATGAGAATATTGTTAATAAATATGCCAAACATTTCCAGGATTCATATACACAACTCGACAAAAATTATGAAAATGAAATAACTGATTTAACTTTTGATAACTTTCATATAAGCGGTTTTTCGGAAACTGATGTGTATGCAAGTTTAAAAAAATGAAAACCTAAATTTACCACTGGATTAGACAATATTCCTGCCTTTTTATTAGAGACTGTGCCTGTGTATTTGCATATCCTCTAACAATCATCTTTAATTTATCTATTAAAACTGCTGTTTTTCCAGAAATTTGGAAAACCTCTAGAGTTGTCCCTGTTTTCAAAAAGGGAGATCGTGCCAAAATACAAAATTACAGGCCTCTTACTATAGTTAATAATTTCTCTAAAGTTTATGAAATTCTAGTGTATGAATTTATTTTCTTTTACATGAAACATCGCATTACGCCTTATCAGCATGGATTTATGAAAGGGAGATCAACTGTTACCAATCTGTTTTGTATCACGCAGTATTTAGCGAATTCTTTAGATGCCGGACTTCAGATAGATGTCATTTATACAGATTTCTCAAAAGCATTCGACAGATTGGATCACAGTATCTTATTAATAAAATTGCAGAGTTATGGTTTCTCGCAAAATATGTTAAACTTTATTACATCGTACTTATTTGACAGGAAACAATTTGTGCAATGCTGTGGAGTCCCGTCTGTTGAAATAAATTTTAATTTCTTTATAGATGACATTATATCTAATTTAAATTGTAAATATTTATTATATACGGATGATTTAAAGATTTATTCTATTATTAAAAATATTGAAAATTGTTTTACTTCGCACAAAGATTTGGAAAACCTTAATATTTGATGCATTAAAAATAAATTACCCTTAAACATCACAAAGTGCAATGTTATGACATTTTCTAATAAAGTGCAAGCACTGAATTTTGACTATACTCTTAATAATATCGTAATTGCAAGGCTTACTGTCTTTCAAGACTTATAATATTTGATAGCAAACTCTCTTTCATAAATCATGTTAATAGCATAACATCAGAGAGTTTTAAAATGTTAGGCTTTATTATAAGAAACTCCTTTGAATTTAATAATGCAGATACGCTAAAATTGTTTTATAACAGTTTTGTGTGATCTAAACTTGAATATGCAGCTATTATTTGGTGTCCTTATTATAACATACATGGTAACAGTATTAAAAAGGTACAGCGGAAGTTTTTAAAACATGCTTGTTTCAGAGAGGATGGAGTATACCCAGCTATTGGTTATCCAAATGCATATATGCTGGAAAGATTTTCATTAGACAGCCTCGAATACAGACGGATGAAATCTCAGTTAACCTTCTTGGACAAAATAATAACTAATGGCATTGACTGTCCCGATATATTACAAATGTTTAATTTTCGTGTTCTCAGAATAACCGCAAGGCAACATATGACCTTTACTTTGAGTATACCTCGTACAAATGTTGGTAAATTTTCGTCTTTATATCAAATGTGCAATAATTATAAAGAACACCAACATACTCTTGACATTTTCTTCTGCAATATAGCCACAGTTAAAAAATCGTAAAACAAATTTTTTTTCCTCAAAAATTTGCATGTTAGTTATAGATATGTAATATATAATAAATTTGCAAATGTTAATTATAGATAAGTATATGGATATGTGTGTATGTGGGTATGTATGTATATATGTATATATGTATATATGTATGCATGCATATATATATATATATATATATATATATATATATATATATATATATATATATATATATATATATATATATATATATATATATATATATATATATATATGTGTATACATTTTAAAATTAAGTTTAAAGTTATATTCTTAATGCTCTATGTAATATTGTTTTTTTTTTACTTCTGTCTTTAAAATATTATTTTACATTATATTTTTGCAATTCCCATTATGTAAATGGTTTGCCGTTAAATAGTGTAAATAAATAAATAAATAAATAAATAAATAACTCGTCTCTCAAAACAAGAATTTAATAAAATTAGAATTTGTGGATTTCATACGAATATTGCGAATATATTTCATACTTACACGTAACATTATCGATTATATCATAACGCATTATTGATTAATGATTGATTACGTTATGGGCGCGTTGCGCAATCTATAAATTCAACTTTAAGCTATGTAATACTAAAGACAATAATTGTTAATAAAGAATCTGTTACAGGTTGGTTTCTATATATATTACATAAACAAATATTTAAGATTAGATATAAAATAAACTTGTATGACAAATTCATATGTCCAACATTCTCTGCAATTCATAAATTTGTTGTTTTTCGAAAATTAAACAATACTTTCTAATATCTGATGATCTCTTCTGTATTGTTTCACTTTGCACAAATAAACATAGTAAGTAGATGTTATTTCATGCAATTCAATTTATTTCATTAAATTTAAGTTTTCAATTAATGTAATAAGAATGACTCGAGAGTATCTTTCATTGAGCAAGTTTACATGCTATTATTATTATATTTTTGTGATTACCTGAGATTTCCTAACCGTATACCTAATACCAAATTGGCAAAGATTTGAAAATGCGGAAGACGGTTAAGAGAAACTGTCTCAGTGGAATAAGTAATAGATATTTTACAAATGGTTGAATAGATCCAGAAATAAGTACCAGACATATATCTCTCTAGGGCATCAGTAAATAGGATCATAAGACGTCAACAATTTTTAAAATTAATAAAAATATGAAAATGTATCCCTAATTTTGGGGGACTCACCCCCCAATAACCCCTTGCGGTATTTCGATTACTTTCAAATTAATATGGATTAAGGTCTGTAATGTACTTTAGTTATGTGCCAAATTGGAACACGGTACCTCAAATAGATTCCATGTTATGAACTTTCATGGTCTCCTCAGAGTTGCAATTTTGTATATTAAGTTCAGAATGCGTGAAAGAATCATAAAATTCCATAATATTATACAAAAATATAAACGAAAATGAAGACAATATAATTTCTGAAGTCGGAACTTGATAGCCATTGTTATTATTTAAAAAGTTTCTATTCAATATATTTACTTGTAACTATTTTACTTTTGTTTATTTATTTTTTTATAATAAAGTTTTTGAATATTGGTGAATTATTTGAAGTATCTGGTAATTTTTGCTAAAATCTGGTAATTTCATTGTTACTTTCTGATAATCACTCTTTCACAATTTAGCAATACTGCAATAAACAATTTTGTGATCACGTGGTGAACTACTCTCGCGTTGCTGTTGTCTCATTTCTTTTATTATTGCGTCAGCCGTTAGCGTGGTAAGTTGAACTGGCATTCCTATTTAACTTAAAAATATGTATTTATACAACTGAAGAAAAAGTGCAAATGATCAAGTAGTATTACGGCGGTAATACTGCTGAGGGAGTTATCGGGCGATTCATTTTTACATTTGAAAACTGTCCTGCCCCGACGGTTTAAACTATATTAAACATCATTCATAAGTTTGAGTCTGTGGGATGTGCGACAAATTGCAGAAAATGTAGTAATTTAAACGACAAAGACCTACAGTTTAATTAAGGGAAGATCGGGAAAAGCGGGAAACTAATGTCTGTAGTTTCGCCGAGGTAAATGCACCATGTTCGAGTAGACAAATCTCGCAATAAGTTGGTGTATAAGAGCGAACAGTGCGGAATATTCTGAAAAGAAATAAGTACCACTGCTACAAAATTATGTCTACCCAAGAATTTTTTCCTGAAGACCGTACGAAACGAATGGATTTTTGTGAAACCATGATGGAAAAGGCTAATGAAATCGAACATTTCATTAAGAACATTTTATTCACTGATGAAACATCTTTTTCCATACATGACCAGCATAATCCTTCTGTAGTTCGATATTGCCATTACGTACTCAATATCCACAAAAAGTAAATGTTTGGGCCGGCATTTTAGGTGATCATGTCATTGTTCCTATTTTCATTGACGGTAACTTAAATGCCGACAAATATTTAAACATTTTGCAGAATCAGATTATTCTGGTTGTTCAAGTCAACTTCGGGGAGATATGGTACCAGCAAGACGGCTGTACTGCTCATAATGCAAGAAGGGTGCAATAGTTTTTAGACAACACTTTTCTCGATCGTCTTGTAAGTAGAAGAAGCACAATAAAATGACCACCAAGATCCCCCAACTTGGCGCCTATTAATTTTTTTGTGGGGATATGCAACATCGCAAATTTATAAACATGAACATGAGTGAGCGCGTGACTTGCAAGAGTTACGTGCTAAAATTGTTGCCACCCTACAGAGTGTGACTCCTGACATGCTTTTAAATGTCAGGAACAAATTTTATTACCGATAAGGATATTGTCAGGCGCAACAGGGTGACATTTTTGAGCCTCTTATAAAATAACGTTTAGAAAAAAATTGTTTTGTTTCATTTTTTAATACGTTTCTGTTTTAAATCTATTTCATTAATGATTTTCTTATTTTACTTTCGTTAGAATATTTGTTAATTTATGGTTTTTGGGGGCTTTAGGAGAAGAATCTTTGTTTTTCTTATTAGTTTTAGATAAAGAGAATATTTGAAATCGCTAGAATTTTTCTAAACACCTAATATCTGTACAATAAACTGTGTGTGGAAAGAAGGGATATGATAGGGCGTGCCCTCTTTTACTTCACAGAAACAATGTACAATGAAGCAACTTTGATACATAATTCTCTTTCTCTCCCATGCATGACTGCTATTTTTATCTTTTATGCACACACACAAACAGGCACTCAAATTACACTTTTTCCAATACTGTATCAGTAACTTAGGTTAAATTGTCATATTTTGAGTTAAGCTCTACCCAGTTAGCCTATGACCACAATGTATACATAAATATTTCCAATTATCTGGTTCATCATATATCTTTTAAAATTATTTAAAAAACATGCAAATAGACACATAATTTGTAAAACAATTATATCGAAAACCCAGACAAGCACGAAATTGGCCATTAATTAAAAAAGATTTTATTGGACACGAACGCAAATTATAGTATCTTAATAATTAACGAAATAAATGAAGTATCTTAAATTCCTTCTTCATAGTAGCGACTCAAAATCTCAACCTTTGGCCAGGTTCGTAGATGAGAGTACTGTATCTGAGAAAGTTCTTTAAAACCCACCCAAAGGTATTCAAGCATGAAATAGCCTCATTTAGTGAAATACTAATAGTAATTTTTTTAAACTATTTCTTGTATAAATTACCTCAAAAGAATTGTCGATAGAACGAAAATTGGAGGAGATATTTGCATTTGAATAATAAAATGCTTTGTCCGGCGGAGCACGCCAGAGTGACATCAGCAGATCCTATTGATTAAGTTCTCCCTCAACAAATACACGGGATACACATTTAAGATAACCATGCAATTTTTAAGTAGTTTACCAATCGTATTATGGTATTCTGTGCCATTAACAATTAATTATAATTATATAAAAGCAGATTCTTCTAATTTGCCAGAAGTGAAAGGATCATCTAATGCTGTTTGCCTTAATCTTTTTAAAATCGCTGTTTGAAGAATAGCACTAGCCATCACTGCTTTCGGTTTTTCTGGCAATCAAAAGATATGTGTATATTACCAGGTCTTAATTTAATTACCACATTTTTCATTAACTTGAAGCTAACAGCTAAAAATAATTTAAAAATTATTCACAACTGTCACGACAATATTTAATGGTTTTGCGACTCTACGCATAGGTAGCCTATTGCAACAATATCCATGATTTTCTGTTCTTAAGTAAAAGTAAAAGTAATAAGTATTTTGTAGAAATAGTCTGGAAATAATATATATTAAATTAGTTGAGATAAGGTTAGCAGAAATGAGAAAACCAAGTTCTAATTAGTCGACGTTTAAAAAATTTTACATATCCTCCTTAGGTTTTCCTTGTAAAACTACAGATTTTCTAAAAACTTAATTACAAACATCGACTAGAATGAAACTTTTCTTCTATTCAATGGTGTTTGTTCGTATTACTGTTCTTGATTATAATTATTATTTATTTTTCATGTTTTGTTTATGTTTTTAGAAAATATATCCTTTTACAAGGAGTCTGAGGTCCTGAGGATGTGTCAAAATACACAAAACGTCGACTAATTAAAACTTGGTTCTCTGTTCTGCCGACACTGAAAGTGAGAAAAGAAGAAAAATTTGTAATCGTGGTCAAAAAGTGTTGTCTGTTTTCTGAGATCAGAATCATTAAAATCTATTAAAAGGTAAAACAGATATAAGCAGTAACAAAATTCTGTTTTTAATGGCCCATCCTGGTAGGCATTAATTAAAAAGTATATTTGTATTATAAGGAAAATACACTAAACACTGTACTTTTTTACAATTAATATTTTAATGGTCATCATTTATTGGACAATAGTTATTATTATTATAATTCTTTAGCTTAAGTTATTAACGAAATAAACAGAAAATTGTCGAAATCTAAAATAAAATAATAAATCTCATCTTGTATTAAACAAGATTGTTTATTTTATTATAAATAACAAGTAACGAAAGCAGTGGTAGCTGGTGGATATAGGTTATACCATATCTCAGTTTTGGAGCATGGAATCCAAACAATATTTTAAGGCTCGACTATCAATACTGAATGAGGAAGTTTTGCAGAAAAAAAAATGAGAAAAAAAGTTACAAAAATGCGCTGCTGATCCAGATTACTTCTAGACTATTAGTAAAATATTTGCAAACTATTTTTTTTTCATGATAAAGGAAACAGAAAAACTATTTTTTTTCACAATCAGAAGAAAAATTTATCATCCCGTTCTTTTCTTTTTTTGAAAATTTTGATTTTTTTGTAGTTATGACATTATTAAATATGATTTGAATGAAACAACTACTCAGCGGGCAAATACCCCGACCTGTATTGGATAATACCTTCAAATCATGATAGATCGGTAGCCAATATCATTTGTCAATTCCTAACCAGACATAGACCGATATCATAGACATGTCTAGAGACCGACATCATAGACATGTCTAAAGATGTCTAGAGGTCGCCGTTCTCGGTACTTGCTTCGCAAGTCGCTATCCGCCACAGAGACATCTATGATGTATGTCGGATAGTAGCATTTGGACCATATGAGAAGTTTCACATACACCTCACCACTACTCAATTTACCTTAATCAGTATATGACTCGCAGATTGGCCACTATCATTTGTCTGTTCCATAATCTATATACTGAGGAGAATTAATAAGTTCGAAACCGGTCTATGTCTGGTTAGGAATTGACAAATGATATTGGCTACCGATCTATCATGATTTGAAGGTATAATACAATGCAGGTCGGGGTATTTGCCCGCTGAGTAGTTGTTTCGTTCAAATCATATTTAATAACAGTAGTTTAATCCACCTGGGCTAGAGGTCGCCGCTCTCGGTACTTGCTTCGCAAGTCACTATCCGCCACAGAGGCATCTATGATGTCGGTCGGATAGTAGCATTTGGACCATATGAGAAGTTTCACATACCTCTCACCCTCCTCTCACCATACTTAGTTATGACATATTGAAATTTAAGTTCTTCGTTGTGTAAATTTCAAAATGTCATAACTTTATAAAAAATCAAAATTTTCAAAAACGAAAAAAAACGGGGTGATATATTTTCCTTCTGATTACAAAACAAAATGGTTTGCAAATATTTTACTAATAGTTTAGAAGTAATCTGGGTCGGCAGCGTATTTTTCTAACTTTTTTTCTCAATTTTTTTTAATTTTTTTTCTGCAGAATTACTTCATTCAGTATTGGTAGACCTCCCTTAAAATATTGCTTGGGTTCCATGTTCCAATACTGAGATATGACATAACTTATATTCACCACCCGCCACTGAACGAAAGTATTGAGAAAATAAAGCAATTTTGTATTCCATTGGTAGGCACATAATAATTTTCACAGCACAAACGCGATAGATGCATTTTTAAAATGCAATTTTACATGCTAAATGTAAGTTATTGCGATTGTCAGCAAAAATCTCGAATTTTAAACAACGTTGACGTTTCCTCAATATAACAAAATTTATGCACATAATTCAACAATTCAGCAAAATGTATATACATTACCTATTGATTCAAATAGAACGATCGTCTCTATACTTGATATACGATGGCGAGAGAAAGAAGAAGCAGATACGTCGTCAATAATAATTTCTTATATGTGCATTTTTTTTCAATACTAGGGGAACCAACAAAAGAAGCACGTACTACGTATCTATGGAAGTTTGATGTATTTGTAAATTAGAGTTCATTAAACATAGATACAAAGTCTTCAAAAAAACTTACCCTACTACTAACATGGAGGCCAACTGTGTAAAAGGAAATTTTAACATTAACACAACAACCAAATACACTTATAAAAATACTAAAACAATGAACCAAGGAATAGCAAACATAGACTAAAGGGAGAATTAACTCTCTATTCGGATACGAGACGTTAACAGCGTATATTATTATTATTAGGTACTATAAGGGTGAATTGAGTACTACAGCATTTAAATAATATGTGTAAAAGAAGTAACATTCAATCCACAAAGCATCGGCAGAAGCCTGTCCAAAATTGTCATATTTAAGAACTATTTCATTATATTTCGATTGGTGGAAACAAAGACATCCCTGTTGTGGCAATTGCCTTGTGCAATACGTTCCAACTAATTTGCTGATATACGCCATATTGATGATCAATTCCAGACCCCGATTGAATGCTTTAATGTTTAGTGTTTTATATTATTTATATGACTATATCACAAATAATTAAAAACGCATCACCTATTTTATGAAACACGAAACTAATTAAGTCCAAGTAAATAAATACAGTATGCAACAAATTTAAATAAATTTATTTTATGCAAATGCAGAGCAGTTGACCTCAAATCACTTTGACTTTTTAGGTGCTGTAAAAAATTTAAAAATGATTTCAATATTACTCTAGCAAATTATGAAATTAAATTCGTCATATATATATATATATATATATATATATATATATATATATATAAACATATATATATATATATATATATATATATATATATATATATATATATATATATATATATATATATATATATATATATATATATATATATATATATATATATATATATATATATATATATATTATATATACCACGAGTCACTGTACACCCCCAATATTTTGGTTGTTTTTGAATTTAAAAATTTGGTTTTTCGTACACATAAATTAGACAGTAATGGGCTACTTTTAGACTAACAGGAATGAAAATATCACTTCCGGTTGAACCGGAAGTAACATCAACTTTTTTTTCTTAAATGGAATGACTATATTTTTTATGGTTTCTCATTAAACATAAATTTCTAAGTGCAACAGTTTTTTCAGATTTTAAAAATTCCAAAAAATAAGTGAGATACGAACAATTTTTTAATTTTTTCAAAATGGCCGCGTCAGATGAATGCGCTGTAAGAAAATTACTAAGTAGGCTATGGAAATTATTAGTAAGGTTGGAGACTTGTCTGTAAAGAAGAAAATAGTTGTTTGAATTACTGATAGGTACCAGTATTTTTGTTTTTTTTTTTCAAAAAAACGGAATTTAATTTTCATTTTCATTTCCGTAAGGGTCCTATGGAAATTATTTTAAAGGAACTGTGCTATTTTTTTTTTATTATTAATCAGAAATAATGATTCATAAACTATTATTTTTTCGCCATTAATGATTTCTTAACGATATCCTTCGTAATAATAATAGTATTTTTAAAAGGTAAGCGCCAACAAATCATTTTAATAAGGTACCTATCTACATTTAAATTCAAAATTGCAGAAAGCCATGAAAATGACAGACATTCGCAACAATTGAATTATTCGTGACTTACTCACTAATTTTCTGAAGCAAGTGTATTAAATTTGTTATAAACAAGTGAGGTACATTCACCGCTGCGGTGAAGATGCCATATAGATTTTCAGAAGACGAACAAAGTACATCGGATCGGTTCCAGAATGATTTGTTATTGCCTAAGACGCGTTCGGGAATGATCGCAGCGGTCCGGGAATGCTCGAAATTGCTTCCTTACATTCGGTTTTATTGAAAATGATACCCCACATGCCTCGCTTGACCTCGGGCATCTTCGGGTAAATTCGGAAAGGTTCGGGTCCAGTTCGGGTTTTGTTTCCAGATCGTTGGATTGGGACCCATGGTCCAGTCAGATGTCCTGCAAGGTCGCCTGACTTAACCCCACGCGATTTTTTTATTTGGGCGCATTTGAAAAATAGAGTCTACATGACTGCTCCAACCACAAGGCAAGATTTGGAAGAAAGAGTTTGACACGAAATTGCACAAATTACACCTAAACAATTACAGAATGTTAGAGGTGCAACAATAAGTCGCGCTACTCTGTGTATTATTCAAAATGGTGAACAGTTTGAACAATTTTTATAATGGTTTATTATAATTTAGATTTTAAATAGTATTGTTATTCTATTTATTCATGGTTGTAACGTTTTATTAAAATTATTTCTTGTTTAATTTGTGTTTACCTTTTAAAAATACTTTTATTATTACGAAGGATATCGTTAAGAAATGATTAACGGCGAAAAAATTATAGTTTATGAATAATTATTTCTGATTAATAAAAAAAAGCAGTTCCATTAAAAAAATTTCCATAGGACCCCAACGGAAATTAAAATGAAAATTAAATTCCGTTTTTTTGAAAAAGAAATCCTAAAAATACTTGTACCTATCAGTGATTCATACAACTATTTTCTTCCTGGCAGACAAGTCTACAACCTTACTAATAATTTCCACAGCCTACTTAGTAATTTTCTTACATCGTATTCATCTGACGCGGCCATTTTGAAAAAATTAAAAAATTTTTCGTATCTCACTTATTTTTTCGAATTTTTAAAATCTGGAAAAAATTGTTGCACTTAGAAATTTATGCTTAATGAGAAACCATCAAAAAAATATAGTCATATACCTATATACATATATTATACCTATTTTACAAGCATATCTTATAACTTTTATGTTGTAACGTAGTGACCAACTGAAGTTTCGCATATCAAGTTTCCTTTATATTCACAAAATGAAAATCGTTTAATGCAGTCTTTTTAGAATCAAAGTAGAGTTCTGTGTCTATCCGAGCGTATATAATGTATAAATAATGACATGTTTTCCTAATGTAAAACTTTCTTCTTTATAATGTTATAGCCGATCTTTGAACAAAAATGCAAACGTATTATACCATACAAGAGTAGATCACTATAACAAAGAAATAAATATTGTTATTATATATAAAGGGTGTTTTTTAGGTGGGCAAAGGGATCATAAAGATTAAACACAATTTTTACTTTTTTAACTTGCCGATGTTTTGCTAAATTTATTAGCTTCTTCAGGACGCTAAAAAAACGTATAAATAATGTTTATAAAAAATATGATTATTTTTTTAAATACATTACTTTACATTAAAAATAGATATAGAAGAAAGTAAGCACTCAAAAATCTTTAAAACTTGAAAAATGTAAGAATATAGAAAACATACAGAATGATAAAAAAAATAGAAATTAGAGAATAAAAACATATGCAAACTTACGGTTAAATTAAAATTTTGTGTGTTATTCTTTCAAAACCTTTCTGGGACATATTAGGTACGTAAACCAAAAATAACAACTACAGAAAGAGAATATTCAACGAAATGATCTGTATAACAAAGAACCCTAACAGTATAAACAACAGATATAGAAAATTTAAATAGCGCTTACTTTAACATTATTAACCACCTAAAAATCACTCTTTAATACAATAAAAAACTAATAATAATGAAAGAAATTAAAAAGATAAGATAATAGAATCACGGAAATATCATTAGTTCTATTTCAATCACCAAACGTAGCATAATATTGATTACAAATTCACCGTCTGAAGTTTATCATGAAAACCTATTATGAAGAATTTTCGTTTAGAATTCATCAGATAGTTCAGTTAACTTTGGGAATGCAATATTAAGATTATGAAATATTGAACACAATACAAACCGTTTTATATTAAATTAGATCTATAATACTGTAAGGATGTATATACTATTATATTCTATAGATACCTAGTAGGAATAATATTATATGTATTATTCAATGAGCATGTAATAATGGCTATTATTCACGATAGTGAAGTTTACGATACAAGCCGTAGACGGGAATCGTGTCGTAAATCACCCTAGTGAATAATAGCCATCACATACGAGTAGAATACTACACTTTGTCCATGGCTACTAAATAATAGTTTTTCTAAAGAAATAAATATAATAATAAATGAATTATTGGGGTATTTCATAATCATCCTTTCAGATCTAATATAATAACAATAAAAGATCTACTTTCTTATGTTTTACACTGTCATTCTTATCTGATTGCGCTTGTATAAAAGTTTTAGGGAGATAAAAAAATTATAATAATAGAAAACTTATAATAAAAAGGTTTTACCTTTAAACTAGAATTCCATTATTTTGACAAATAGTATAAAGTATAGTCACTGTTTTATATTTAGAAGTTATATTTGCAGAATTTTTAATTTGTGTAAATATATAATTATTGTGTACATGTGAAAATTATTTATCATTTTGACTTTGCCTGTTGGTAAGGTGGTAAGTGTTTTTATGTTTTATTTTTAATTAATTTAATTAAACTGTAAAAATATATTGTAGATTCTGAAGAAGATATATGATCGGAACCGATCAATTATAATATACATATCTGTTATTATCAAAAAGAAATTGACATTAACGTTTTTTGCATCACAATATTTTTCAGGTAAGAATGAAAATGTAAAATATAACAAACTCTAGGTATTTTGTTGTCACCTTATTAGATTTGAAAGGATGCTTATGTAATACCCAATTAATTAATTTATTATTTTTTTTCTCAATAGTAACAACAAATATTGACAGATTCGCATCATTTCCTTTTATTCCAGGTTGTTTCATATATATTTTGAAATGTATGAATTAGGGTTTTTATATTTTTTGGATTAATACGTTTAATTTGTAACTAATATACCACTAAATACAAAACTAAATAATAACTTTATAGACAACAGGAAATGATTTTTAATTTGATGAGGGTGGAGTCCTCGACATTTAATTCTTATTATATACAATTTAGGAGATATCAAATTTAATTTATTATGAAATAACTACAGTGTACGATTCCATTAATCTGCATCTGAATCTGAATATAGAGTTGCTGATGCAAACTTAAACTCAATCTGACTTTCACCGATATGGCTCATGCTTACAATCAAGCTGATTACACCACATGCTGGAAACTTCGCCAGCGAATACGACGCCTAAAAATAATAACTTTTAGTCATATAAACATATATCGAAAAATGAATGGATTTCAAGATACAAGGTGTTAAAGTTAGGGGAAATTTTTTTTCCCAATATCTCAATAACGAATAAAGATTTCTTATTGAAATTTGATATAGAGATATAATTAAGGCAAGCACACCAGTTGAAATAAATTTTATCCAAAATATTACACTGGGTGATTTTTTTTTCTGATCGATTTCCACTCAAACCACAACAACTTTTTGTTTTTATGCCACTGGTCAAATTTAATAGAAACATTTTAATCTACGTTCCTTCTAAAGCAAAAAAATATTTTTTGGCTCCTTTTTCTTATGGTCTTTGATAAAATTGACATTTTCTACAACGATGCATTTCCGCAGCATTAAATTTGAAAGTGGAAATCAAAAAGAGTTGGCTGTGCAAACATGCGTTGTGACAAATTGTCAGTTATAAACTTGTTATTTACATGCATCGTTGTAGAAAAAGTCTATTTTTTTTTTAAATCTTTTTTCTCCTAACTTCAACACCTTGTATCTTGAAATTCAATCGTTTTTCGATATATATGTTTATATGACAAAAAGTTATTATTTTTAGGCGTAGTATCCGCTGGCGAAGTTTCCCGATTTAAATTCGGACCACCATATATATCCGTTGGTTGCAAAATTTAGTGAAAATTATGCATTAAATATTATATAATAATTTATTTGTGGCATCTCATAATGTTTTTTTTCTTTGGGTATTAAGCCATTGTCCAAAAGAATATTAAAACAAATTGTTAAATAAGCCTCCGCGCCAAAAGGATTAGTCAGAAGTTGTGTTTGCCTGTCCATAAATCCAAAAAATATAAAAATTATTAACCTGAAAATAAAATTATTAAATATAAAATATTTTAGATTAGAAAAGTTGACGTTTCGAATACAATCTAATTCCGTTATCACAACTAATAAGAAAATTGCTTTAGTAATAATTGATTAGACATTACAAACTTTTGTCCTCAAAGTCTCACATAAGAGAACGTCACAGGGATTCAAATCCGGTGATCGTGGTGGCTAACGAATTGGAGCACCTACTACTTTTTCATAATAGTGTCTAAGCAAATGGTTTCACTCAGCACGTGCCAAATGTGCAGACGCACCATTATGCATGAACCACATATCGTGAAGCATGAGGGTCAAGCAATATTTGCAGATGGTCTCGAGTAAATGTTAAGCAACAATTATCATTAAACAATTGGGAAGTTAAAATGGCTTAGTCAGAAAATAATGGAGGATCCCCATCCAGTCATTAATCTTAATGTCGTGCTGAAAATGTTTTACTTTGATGACATGAGCATTTTCTTCTGCATAAACGCTCATTATACAGGGCTAGTAAATCACGCTGACAAGATTTTTTTTAAGTAAAATTCAAATATTCTTTGTCGGGCGATTTCGCAGATTTCAAGACGAGCTTCATAAGCGGGAGCTAGAAAATCTTGAATGGGTTTGATATAATATATATATGAAATAATTGAAGCCTTGAAATATCAAAGGGACTAAATGCCGAAATCGGTTTATTGAGATATTTAAAAGAAACCTTTTAAAACATGCATTTTCACTTACACGTTTCGTTATCTAGAATTGAGTAGAAAAAATGCAAAACAAGCTCTGTGGCACTTGGATCCATTACATATTGTTTTCGCTTGTACATAGCACTTTCCTACGAGGCAAACTCAATTTTTCTAAAAATGGCAATTAGCCTCTTTGATATATCAACACTTCAACTTATTATTATTATTTATTTATTTAAAATTGACAAAGTTAGTTCGAAGGTAGTAGGATATTTTTTTTGGTTTGTTGGAAGATACTCCACCTGTTTGTTTCAACTCTTTTTTTTTTTGACACAGCAGTTTCCCTACAGTCTTCTTTTTGTATCATAGAATTTTTTGAGGACAGTACTGCTACGGTGTTCTGCTACAGGATTTTGGGCATTAAACTCCTTCTCAATTTTCTTCCAGAACGAAACGTGGTGCAACATGCTACAAATTAAAGCGAGGATTTTGTTTGAACTGGGATTTACATAGCCGAGGGGTTAAGTCGACCTGGTGCAAACGGCCATAATTTAGCTCAGTACTATCTGCATGGAAGGGATGTTTACAATATATGAGATAAGATAGAAATTGCATGTATATACAGAATACAACAGAGGTCCCAATATTGAGCCTTGTGGTATCCCAATTGACACTTCAAGCGTACTAGATTATTATTTATGACAACTATTTGTCTTCCTCTTGTTAAGTAATTCGTCAAGTTGACTGCTTTTCAGCAGTTCCTATGAAATGTAATACTGAAATTACAATATCATGGTCTAAAGCAGGAATGGGCAAACTTTATTGAAAGTTGGCCAAATAAAAGAATTATGATTGACGATTGGGTCAAGGTTTATTAAAGTTAACATAGTAATAAGGTAAGTAAATAATAGGTAATAGGAATAAATATATTGTACATATTTTCGCAGGCCGGATTCATACTCTCTACGGGCAGCATTTGGTCTTCGGGCCGTACTTTGCCCATGCCTGGTCTAAAGTATGAAATGCCCTACTAAAGTCAAGAAGAATAATGATGTGAGGCAGCTGTGCTCTGACCAAAAGCCTGAGTGGTATGTGGGAATTATCTGTTTATTGTTTATGTACTCTCCAAATTTAATTTCTATAATTTTTTCCGATATTTTTAACTAGCAATAATTAATATATAACTCGGTCTTAGATTTATAAACTCAGTTACTGCATTACACTTAGGAATAGGCTATAGCAATTTTCACTGATTTGGAAAAACACTGTTTTCTAAGCAATAATTGACAATATGTGTTATAATGGGGACAATATCAGGACAACATAATTTAATAAATGTAATATTAAAGCCATTGTTACCTGATGCTGTAGAAAAAATAATTCGATAGTGGGCTTAAAACTGACTGCTTTTCCTATTTCATAAAATTCGTGCAAAATGCAAAAAAAAATTGTGAAAATAACAGTGATTTTTAAGGTTACTTTAACTAAATTAAGTAAAACATCATATTATGTTATACTTCGTATATGTTATGTATGTATTTCTAGTAATATCTGTCTGAAATATAAAATAGATAAAGGTAATGAATATATAATTAAAATTATCTACTCGTTTTACTATACCTTTATCTTTAAAATTGTAAATATCTAAATAATATGCGAGTGCACAAACAACAATTTATGGAAATGTTTTCAAAAATTAGGATTATCATTTCTAAAAACAATTATATACAAATATAATTAACAGTTAATATTTTTCTGATATTTTATTTGTAATGAAAATAAAATTTTTTTAAAATTTCTTGTAAATAAATTTTTGTACAAATCTAATAATGTTTAAATGATGAACATAAAATTCTTTAGACACAATAAAATCTAACCTAAACAAGGCATCCGTTGCATTATAAATCAAGAACATAAAACAGAGAACTGTCTGTTTTATATTGTTGACGATGTTGACCAGTTCTCAAATCAAATAATTTCTCTAGTAGTTCGAATAAAAATGTCAGGACAAAATCCAATTTGAAACAACTACTATCGATGCGCAGTATTTTATTCGACGATATCTGTAAATCGGTTTACTCAGCAAACGATAGACAACAGCTATACACTAATAAAACTAAACAGAAGACAAACATGGTTGACAGTCTGAATAGATCTAGTGCTGGTGCATCTGAAACTTTTCACTTCCGCTGTGTTCGAAGTTGTACAACTTTCCAGCTAACCAAGGATCCGGGACTTCACTATGAGACACTTTCTATTTGCTTCTTCCTTTTTCTTTTCGACTTTTTCTTAATTGTTCATCGCACTGTAACCAGTTTAATTAAGGAATAAAAATGTATCCATACAAAACTTAGGATATTTTATAATTTTCACTATGACATATTTATATAACAATGAAAATTAATGATTTAAAACATTGGTCAACTCTAAGATTAAAGAAAAATTATGTGCGAGACTTTCATCAATTATAAGGGTACTAAACTATTCAGGTTTATGAGATAAAAGGTTTAATTAACTAAGTATCCTCTGTTCAAGCAGCGTAAAGAGTCATTATTACTTTTTTAAAACTACAAGTAAAGAATCAGATATATGCATATGATATAAATAAGGGAGCTTAGCCGGATAGCTTATTTTATTTATTTAATAAATTCTGAAAATACGATCTCATATCTTTTATATACACTGATCCACAAATTTATGGGAACACTTTTTTGTACTCCTACATTTTTAAAAATAATTGATTGATAAATGATTTTTTTGCCATATTTTTGTCTAGATTGTTATAGACAAACTGCAAAATAAATCACTGTAATTCCTTTGCCGTTTTGCTTTGTAGACACTTAAATGTAAAAAATGTCTCAAAACAAAATGGTTTTTGACCACAAAACAAACATCCGTTACTAATCAACTCAGCTGTTTGACACAATAAACGTCAGTTTTGACAGTTTCACTGCTTGTGGGTACGACTGAGTCCAAACTGCGTTCTGTAAGTGATGTTGAAGTAGCACGAGCTGTTGCTTTGCTTGGGGATTGTCAATCTATGCGATATGTAACAAACCAGCTCCAAACGAGTAGATATTCCAGAAGAAATGAACAGGACTATAGAAGAAAAACTAGCCATTTGGACAAGTATATCGTCAAACCTGCTCGTTGGTTATAAATTCTATTGGTGTGACAATTTCCAATCAGACGGTTAGAGGAAAACTGAAAAAAGCCAATCTGATTTCTAGCAGGCCTGTGTGATTCCTCGCTTGAGCAAGGATCACAAATTTAACCGCCAAAACTTTGTCCGTAAACATATTCAAGGGAAATTTAGACATTGGAGGTCTGTCTCTCTGATGGATGAGTCGCGGTCTACTCTAATCCATTGTGACAGTCATGTACGAGTGTACAGACGTCCTTGAGAGCGATACACTACCCAGGGAAGTGGACTTATTTGGAGGAGGATCGGTTATGATTTGAGACGGCATCTGTATTTATAGACGGTCGCACCAACTTGGTTGTCGTTCCTCAACCTCTCAACTAACAAATTTATGTTAAGGTACTTCTTCAAGAGCATGTTGTATCATTTACGAAGAATTTCAGTGATGTAGTATTTATACTTCAAATTTAACAAGACGTTTTCTCCGAGAACAAGAAATCCTAGTGATGGAGTGGCCAGCTATGAATCCAGACCTAAATCTCATCGAGCACGTTTGCGTTTATTTGATAGGGGTATTAAGAGGCGTAATGTTGCACCTCGATTCCTCAGGAGTTGGCTGAGGCCCTTCTGGAAGACATTTTAAAATATCTCATTTGCAGTATGCCTCGGTGATGCTAGGTTGTAATTAATGCCAACGCGCTACAAAAGCTCGATCATAACAGAATTTTCATTATGTTTTAAGTGAAATCACATTTTGATTATGGTAGTCTTTTAAATTGTTTGGTGTAGCTTAAGAAAACCATTAAAGTAGGGCATATTTGTTGTTTGTATCTTCTTAAGTAATGTTGAAAGAACAATATACCAAAGTTGATACCTGCATCTGTCTGTCTTTTATTTAAAAAATGATGCACGGCTAAATTTGTTGATCAGTGTATTGTTCACAATAAATAAATTTGCGAGGGTGTTTTTTCCCTGCATTTGAAAACAGAGACATATTATTCCCGTTTTTAAGGGCGACAATAGAAATATGGTATGTAATTATCGTCCTGTAAGATGCTTGAGAAGATCGTTTCAAATGAATTGGCTTTTTTCAGGGCCGTTCTATAATTACCAATTTAGTTTATTTTATACAATCTGTGTCAGATAGAATTTCAAATAGAGAACAAGTTGATTCTTCCAAAGCATTTGATAATTTTTATCATAATATTCATAATACACTCTTGGTAGAACTGGAAAATAACGGTATACATGGCAATCTGCTAAGATGGATTGTATCATATACAGGTGTAACCATTTTAAATACAAAAAATTGAATAGTCGACAGATTTTTAAAAATAAATGTTTTTTGTGCTACGAACATTTTATCATAAGCGTTTAGTTTCTGAGATACAGGGTATTGAAATTTTTATTTAATAAATGTTTCTCTCGCAAAACTTTCGCATTTTTTAATACATTTATTCCAAATTTGGCGATGATTTATGTTAGACGGAATTTGAAATAATGACGAAAAATTTGAACTAAAATATGACCACTGGCATAGTGCGGACTTAAATCCCTTTTTTTCTTTAAAACTTTTACGCCTACGGATGTTTAAAAAAAATAAACCGTTTTTAAGTTATTCCAAACTTCTTTTGAAAAAAAAAACTCTCGCAAGTTTTTTGATATTTTCGACAGTCCAAGTGTTTCATTGCATACCTCTGTTTTACATTTTTTTATAGGTGGTTTTGAACAAATTTATAATCGTAGTTGTTAGAACTATCAAATCACCGACGCAAATCACTTTACAAATAGTATTTTTATTGATTTGACAGTTTTAATAAATGTGATCACAAATCTATCAAAGTCACCCATAAAAAAAATGTGAAATAGAGACTGTCGAAAATATGAAAAACTTGCAAGAGACGGTCTTTTTCAAAAAGAATATTAGATTAATTTAAAAACAGTTTATTTTTCTTTTAAACATTCATAGGCTAGAAGTTTTAAAATTTACGGCAGTGGTCATATTTTTAACTAAATTTGATGTGTCTCAGAAACTAAGCACTTACAAGAAAATGTTCATAGCACAAGAAACACTTATTCTTCAAAAATCTATCAACTATTCAGTTTTTTGTATTTAAAACGGTTACTCCCTGTATAAGTAACAGAACACAATATGTTAAAATTAACAATTATTGTTCATCCACTATTGTCAGTATCTCACCTGGTGTTCCCCATGACTCTCACCTAGGTCTACTTTTGTTTTCATTGTTTATATACGTTATTAAGAACTGGTTTCTCTAGTAAATATTGCCTCTATGTGGATGATCCGAAATGTGTGAAGCTGCAAAATGTTTAGTTGACTATGAACTTTCTAAAGGATTTAACACGTAATAATTGTGTAAATAATAAATCCTTTTTAAATATAAAAATATGTTTATTTGGAGTATGGACGCGTACTCATTATATACTTTTTCAAATATATAAAGAAAATTTGCTTTTTAAATGTTTCAATAATTATTTAAAAACTCTACATGTATATATATATATATATATATATATATATATATATATATATATATATATATATATATATATATATATATATATATATATATATATATATATATATATATATATATATATATATATATATATATGTATATATATAAATATATATGAATAGTGGTGAGAGGTATGAAACTTCTCATATGGTCTGAATGCTACTATCCGACCGACATCCTAGATGTCTCTGTGGCGGATAGCGACTTGCATCACAGCAAGTACCGAGAGCGGCGACCCCTAGCCCAGGTGGACTAAACTAATGTTATTAAATATGATTTGAAGGAAACAACTACTCAGCGGACAAATACTCCGACCTGCATTGAATTACACCTTCAAATCATGATAGATGGAAATAATAAAACAAGATGGATTTATTGGGGTTCAAAATAAAACAAAGAAGGTTTAGTGCCATATTCCCCAAATTCCCATCGTAGATCCAATTCCTTAGCTACGCTAATGAGGGGCAATAACTCCGAAACACGTGTCCGTAGCTGCATAATTGTTTCATTTTGGGGAATATGGCACTAAACCTTCTTTGTTTTATTTTGAACCCCAATAAATCTATCTTGTTTTATTTGTGTGTGCCAGGTGGAAATGAGCAGTACACATAGAGCTCTGTGTGTTAACTGTGCTCATCGAGGCCCCAAATGTGGCACATGGGAACATGAAGACACTAATTGAGTACTGTGTACTGTACTTTCCAGCCTTATTTTAGTTCTTGTTCCTGATCTATCCCATCGTAGATCCAATTCCTTAGCTACGATACGCTGATGAGGGGCAATAACTCCGAAACACGTGTCCGTAGCTACATAATTGTTTCATTTTGGGGAATATGGCACTAAACCTTCTTTGTGTTATTATTAATGTTGAAAATGAGTTTGTCAATCAATTACAACGTTGTCATGATGTAAACGGAGCTCTTTTTGAACATTTGATTTGCCACAGTGATTTTCATATATTTTTTTCAAACAAGTGTGTTGTATAAATTATATGAATTTTCAAAATTATTTTTTTCTCCCAAAGAAAAAATATGTAACATACTATAATTACGTTTGATGTAAAAAATGTGCTCTTTCAAATCATCAAAAATGGGAGTTGCCATTTAAAGAAAATTTCTAGGACTTCATAACGTTTACAAAAATGTTTTTAAAATAGAGAACTGTATTTAAAAATCGACCTCTCCGAACGATTTAGGGCAATATAATTATTGTATTTTATTTTTAATGCTGTCAAGAAGGAAAATAAATTATTAATCCAAAAATTATCGCACTTCATATCGAAGAGGTGACAAAAACCTCTAAAATAAATAACTATTTCTGGAATGAATATTTTCGCAGTAAATAGAAATGCATAACGCTTTATATTATGTTTCTAGAAGATTTTATGATGACATAACGCATTTCAACGACTGCTACATGGAACTTTAACATCATAAAATGTTTGTAAAAGTGTTATTGATATCGTATATGGGGCAAAACAGAAATAAAATTTTTCATTAATGATACGAATATATACGAGATTTTATATGGGAACACGTTATATGCAATCATCAGTTTTACACCCCCGTTAACCTTCAATGAATTATACTCAATACTAAAACAGAAAATGAAAAGTTATTCCCATAAACTCTATTAAACAAGTTAACTGTTTGTTTAATAAAGTTTATGAGAATAACTCCTAATTTTATCTTTTAGTTAGGAGTTATTTTACATACAGTTTTTAAATAAATCATGGTTTTATTTCATATTTCTAAACGATTTTATTTAGGATTATTTCACCTCTGTGAATTACCTAATCGAAAACAAATTTCACTAACCGAATATTTTAACTAAACTTGCTCAGACAGTGTCTTATTCAGTCTGTGTCCATAAAAATAGAGCAAGTCTTAGCACTGTTATATATTATCTAATTCAAATGCACAAAAAAAAACCAAATGAAATGATTCAACTGACACTAGAAATTAGTGGCAACAAAATACTATTTAGTGCAGTCTGCCTATTTTTAGAATTCAATAAACCAAAATACAAACAACTGGCACCTCGGGGGCCCATAGTAAATTGGGCCCAAAGTTGGCCAAAAACGGTTTTTTTCCATTTTACTCTGTCATGGTGCCATAAAATGAAAAAAAGTTTTATATAAAAGTTGTAGAACTATTAAATGCGGATCGATCTGTGGAAATACGATGTCAAAAAATTCAAAAATAAATTATTTATTTGAAAAAAACCGTTAAAAATCGCGTTTTTTTGAAACGCTCATATCCTCGTGAAAACAAATCATTTTTTCACGAAACTTGGTAAAAGTGTAGCTCCCTACTAACTAAAAAAAGATCGTTTTCAAAAAATTTAAAAATATTATAAACATTTTGCAAAAATTGATTTTTTTCGAAAAAATCACGTTTTTTTAAAATCTCGATAGCTCATACACGCTTTCATATTTCTAGTCAATTTTGAGCTTAAAATTTGCTTGAAATGTTGTACTAACATGGTTATTTATTGTGCGCTTTTTAAATTGATCGGTAATATGCGAAAAATCGGTTGAAAAATCGGTCTTTTAATTTGGCCACCCTCGCACCTACGGAGGCAGCAGCGGCTCAACATGCCTACCGCTCCTATTTGCAGTTGCAAACGAGGCTCGGAACTTCGCTGGAGCTAGAACAATGGGGTTGGACTTCCGACGGCACTAATCTGCTTCCCACGTACAGCTCGGATCAGCTGGTTCCAGACGAAATCGATAAAACGATAGCCTGCAGATGCGGAAGCGGATGTAAAACGAAGATCTGTAGCTGCAGGAGGCATGGTTTGAAGTGTTCAAGCATGTGCTTGATATGCGATCACGAAAATTGCACTAATATAGACATAACTACGATGGAGGCAGATGCTCTTGATGACGACTTGGACGAAGATATATTTAATGAGTCTTGCGTGGTGATGGATGAATCACAGACCAATGTCCATGATGATGATGAGATCGAATGCGAAGCCGACTCTTCCGTACTCGCTGCATACAGCGAAGAACGTACCAGTGACAACGAGGAGGGGGGGGGAGGGGTCTCCGATAAAAAAACTACGGATCAATTAAGTACTGTACACGTTTATATTCACTGTCAATATTTTGAACTTTCATGTAAAATAAATATTTTATTTTTATACTAAAAATGTTGCTTAACAATTATTATTTACCTGTCAACTCATATGTCTTTAAGAATCAACATAACGTTCAAGAGACATAATCGTATGAACGCTCTGTGTGCAGTTGAAACTAAAATACGGTACGTATGATAAGAGCATACAGTTTTAAAGATGTATCCACGTTAACACCGTCCCGCACCCCCACGACACCGCTCGAGCGAACGAACGTATGAGCCAGGGTGTGCTCCGCTTGCCATTAAATTTCCAATGAATAGAGAGCGAATATGTCATTGTAGTATTTTTTTTATGTAAAATACAAGTATTGACCTACAAACTCTGTAAATTTCAGCCCTTAATATTAAAAGATAGCGTCACTAGATTTTTTTTCAAAAAAAAAAAAATGATCTCGGCTCAAAGGGTCGTAGATAAAAAAAAATTTTTTTGTAAATTTATAAAAAAATACCAGCTATTCAATGCTGCTTACAAAAAAGAAAAAAAAAGTTTTTTTTCTTTGAAAAAAAAATCGATTTTTTTTGTTGTTAAAAAAGAAACCGATTTTTCAATTGATTTTTCGCATATTACCTTTCAATTTAAAAAGCGCGCAATAAATAACCATGTTAGTACAACATTTCAAGCAAATTTTAAGCTCAAAATTGACTAGAAATATGAAAGCGTGTATGAGCTATCGAGATTTTAAAAAACCGTGATTTTTTTCGAAAAAAATCAATTTTTGCAAAATGTTTATAATATTTTTAAATTTTTTGAAAACGATCTTTTTTTAGTTAGTAGGGAGCTACACTTTTACCAAGTTTCGTGAAAAAATGATTTGTTTTCACGAAGATATGAGCGTTTCAAAAAAAACGCGATTTTTAACGGTTTTTTTTCAAATACATAATTTATTTTTGAATTTTTTGACATCGGATTTCCACAGATCGATCCGCATTTAATAGTTCTACAACTTTTATATAAAACTTTTTTTCATTTTATGGCACCATGACAGAGTAAAATGGAAAAAACCGTTTTTGGCCAACTTTGGGCCCAATTTACTATGGGCCCCCGAGGTGCCAGTTGTTTGTATTTTGGTTTATTGAATTCTACGGAAAATTTCCGATTTTTTGCATATTTTTGTTTACTGTATCTTCACTTAAGGGTCCAAATCCGTAGGCAGACCGCGCTAATTAGCGTCAAATTTTTTTTGACAAACAATAATCACCTTTCTTTCCCAAACATCTATATTCCTTTTAATTAATTCTTGTAGAGAATTTTTTATGAAATCAATGATGTATAATGATGTTCACTTATAATTTATTTACCCAAAAAAAGTTAGTAAAAATGTATCCTTATGTTTAGATAAGCTGTGAATCATAAACATCAAATTGGCATTGACACATGAATAAATATCACTTAAAACAGATGAATAGTTTAAATAACGTTAGTGAAGAAGAGCAACCTCCTATGTCACCATTTATAGTGAAACCGCCTATGTCAATTTCAACAGATTTAAAAATTAAGAACCAAACAATCTTCTAAATAGCTTTCTTTTAGCTGACAAAACCACATATGTAAATAAATGAATAAATACGGATTTAGACCACAAAACTTATCCAGTAAAGAATAACAACCTTCTATGTCAGACATAGGAGATTATTGCAACCATTATGTATTGTTTCCACAACAACAACCTTCCATGTCAGATACGACACCATAATAATTTTGTAGGTATTGTTTTCTGGCACTTTGTCTTGTTTTCGGTTATAGTTAATAATAATAATTACGAATATTTGACAAACAGTCAAATTTAATATTTCGTAAGTGTTTTATGTGGTGCATTTTCGATAATGAAAAAAACTAAATGATTAATGGAAATAGTGTCACGGAAAAAATACAACAAAGGTAATCTAACTTCACTGAAAGTTATTTATTTGAATTTTTTTGTAATTCAACGGCATTATTTTAAAGGACTAGATGATATAAATACAAATACAAGTAATTCTATATCTGGAGTTTTTCAACAATTGGCAGAAGCTACAGCTGAGATTCGGAAATTAGGAGTCTCAAATTCGATCGTACACTCTATGATCGAATTTGTGGTTCCTGATGAACTGAAGATACAGTTTTGAAAAAATGGCTCCTGATGAACTTGAAGATACCGTTTTGAAAAAATGACTCCTGATGAACTTGAAGATACAGTTTTGAAAAAATACGTACATTATCTGGAATGACCTTGTCTATCCAAATGTGGGAGGCACCATTTTGTCCGAAATTGCAAAAATGGATAAAACAATTTTTTTCAACAATTTTTTTATTACTGAAAATAGATTAATTTTATGATTACACCCATTTACGAGCTTATTTTTTTTACATTTCTAAATGATTTAAAAACCAGCGAAAAGCTTATTCTTTCTACTATCAGACAATGCCAAATTATCCTCGAATATATTGTTAAAAAAATGTTACAGAAATTGTTTAAACAATGCGTACCCGAAAAGTGCAGTGTAAATTTCGTTCACCCCCAAAAAAAGCTACTAACGTAAGAGTACTTCTCACCCCCTTCAGGGATGCGTTTTATACCCAAATGGTGTTAAGATTAGTGACAAATGACTGCTAATATCCTAGCCATAAGGATCTCTGCAAATAAGAACATCCATATAATGAAATCGTCATCAAATTTCATGTTTTTCCTTTCTTTTTTCTGTAATTGAAGTTAAGGGTTATTTTTTATAACGTTATAGGGATAGTTTTGGGGTATTGCGTGAATTCTACGCCAGTTTATTGCAAACCTAACGAAACTTAAACATTTTTAAATGTTTTTCAGTCATTGTCGTTATCAATTGGTTTGATGGCAAATGAGGGTGGTTCTCACCCTATATGGGGGACGTTTCATACCGATAAGGTGAACGCTGCAATTCACCTTTATTTTTATCGTAATACATTCAATTTTTCCCGAAAATATTAAACAAAACGATTCAGGGGGTGTTTTTTGGCTCTAAAATTTTTTTTTGGGGGGTGTACGACTTTTTTTGACCCCGGATTAGGAATCAGCGATCAAAAATACATAAGGATATACTCGTCTCGTTGCTAGGTCAGAATTTTTCTTTTGTGGGGCTGTGTTATCTGCATTGCTTTATTGTTATAAGATACGATTATTTTTGTACAGCTCTACGTTGTTTTCCACTGCGTGTTTTAACTTTTCATTGATAAAAAGACGTGAAAGTAAGTTACTATGTGCCTGTTATTTTCACTGAAATCTCAACCTTCTATGTCAAAAATTACTAACTTCTTGCTGAAAAAACCATATATGTTAATATTTAGGGACAATCTAATATAACCTCAAATTCTAATATTCGTTGTGTTACTGTAATAGTTACTTTACTCAACATGAAAGAAAATATGATGTATAACACATAATTATTATTGTTTTCCTCCTTAAAAGTACCTCTTTTTGACATACAAGCATGCTGAATTTGCAGAGATCATGACAGAGGAGGTTGCCATTCTTCACCATCGATATCTTGAATATGAATTACAGTGAAGTTACTGATACGTGTTGAAGAAACCCCAAATACTTCCACACAGGAAATTGCGTATAACATTGGAATATCCTCTAAAACTTATAGAAATTTGAAGAAAGCATAAATTTAAACCGTGTATTACTCAAAAATTACAAGCACTGAAAGGAAATAATTCACCGCAAACACTGCAGTTCTTCAAATTATTATTGAGCTACGTGAAAATATAAACTTTCGTAGAGAAATAATCTGGCCGAATGAATGCTCTTTCAACAATAATCAATAGAACTATACACCGACATTGGAGAGAACGTTTAGTTTGAATTACTGGTGTGCCATTTTAGGAAACAGATTAACAGGACAATTCCACACCTTGACTCAATATAAATACCACCAATTTCTGACTGAGGAACTCTAACATTTTTTTAGATGTGTTACCTCTTGCTAAAGAAAACAGGCTATATTTTCTACAGGATGAAGCGACGCCACATAACGAACCTATAAGTCTAGATGTAGAATGTAGAATTTATTAATCAAAGATTACTTAATATTAAGGAATCTATTTTCATCAATAATTTGTCTTCTTCTTTTTTGGCGGTTGAAACATTATGAGTTACTTATTCGATATCATTGAACCCATAAAAAATATTCTGTACAAAAGTTAGTTAAAAAAACTGACTATCGTCTGCGAAAAAGTGTGGCCTCAATGATATTTTGTTTCATTTTTAGTATCAGTTGAATCATTTCAATTTTTCTGTTTACTAAAATTAAATAAAATAATGGCACTCCGATTTAAACTATACGAATATTTTTTTGACGTGTGACTAATTTTAGAGGCATGATTTTGTAGATTTTTGACAAGCAATTTATTCAGATAACTTCAAAATACATTCGCTTTATCCTACTGCATCTATAAATGAAAATAGGCATATTTACAGTATCAGAAGGTTAGATATTAACCAGCACTTTATGGTGAGGTGAAAAGATCAGTGAAGGGTACTAAAGTATTTTTTAAAAAAGAGAACTATTCAAATTAATTCTAAGGAATCGGAATAAAAACATTAGAAACCTTCTCGTGGGTATCATCAGTTAAAAATTTTAACTTATCTCCAAAGAAAAATGGGTAAATAAATTCCTCACAACAGTTAAATATTTAAAAATTTTACCATAATGTGTATAGAATATAGATATTGCTCTGATTTAATTTGGTGAATATCAATTTTGACTGGATTAAAAAATGTGAACTACGTGAACTAATCCTAATGTAAATATATGATACCATAACACCAAATAAATTAGGTAAGAAAGACTGCTCGTTTCTACACATAATCAAGACAACGCAACATACTCCTCTAGAGACCATTTTTTACGATGTCAAATTTTTCTATAAAAATGAACAAAGTTATAGCAAAACAATTACATATTTACCCTTTTCAGATATTTTAACATTACAGAAGTCACAGTATGTCCACAGGTCAATTTTAGCTGTAATTATACTAGAAATACTGTGAAAACAGGAGTATCTGTGGATTCTAAAAATTTGCCTTCTATTTATCCTCATCTATAGTGATTATGTAACCACTTTCTCTTCTCATTTTTGATGTGCATTCACCACCAGTTTGCTCCTTATTTTATCTAGTTTTCAATCGCATAAGTACATTTAACCTAATAATGGTAATGGTAATGGTAATGGTGTGGGAGGCTGACGCCTGGCAAGTAGGCCACAGACGGGCCCTTTTTACCAACCCCCAGCTGTCCCCTCAGCCATGTGCTTCTCTTGCTCCCTCATCGAATCTTTCCGACCTTCTGATGAAGGTCAGGATGTCACTCATTGCGAGGGAGCTCATCTCCTCCCTTAGAAGCGCCTCAGAACCGAAGATACTGTGTCTCAGGCGCCCAAACGCTTCACATTGTCCCAGGAAGTGGTAAGATGTCTCTTCATCACTCCTGCATCTTGGACATGTAGGGTCTTCCTCAATACCTATCAATGATAGATGCCTCTTAAGTCTGCAGTGGCCTGTCAGAACACCGATTAAGAGATTCAGAGTCTTACGACTCCGTCCCAGCAACCAGGCCGATCTCGATTTGTTCGGCCCCGTCACAAAATCTCGGGTTTGCCTGCAGGCCCTGTTGGTCCTCCAGTGCGTCCTCAGTGTCTCGTGGGCCCACTCATTGAGGGCCGTTGTGACCTGCCTTCTTGAAATACCTAACATAGGCTCAGGCCCGTGACAGGGTTCCTCGGCTCCGAGTCTAGCCAATTCATCGGCCTTCTCGTTGCCTGGAACTCCCATATGTCCCGGGACCCATACCAGTCTCACTTGTTTATGCCTGGCCAGCTCTTCTAGGGCATCCCCACACTCCTGGACGAGAGCTGATCTCGTCCTGGGGGGAGCACACCGCCTTTAGAGCAGCCTGGCTGTCGGAGCAGATGTATATTATCTGTTCCGCCCCATTCCCTAACCTCAGCCCTACCTGCCACCGCTAGGATGGCGTAAACCTCTGCCTGGAAGACCGTGGTGTACGAGCCTAGAGCAAAGCTCTCCTGTACTTCTTTGCCTTCCAGATATATTCCCGCCCCGGAAGACGATCTAGTGGCCAGCCGAGATCCGTCTGTATAACACACCAGAGAGTCCGGGCGGAAGTCAATTCTTCCTTCACTCCACTCCTCCCTACTAGGAAGAGTGAGAGTGTAATTCCTTTCCAACCTTAGCTGATCTTTCGCTTCTCTCACCTTCAGGACAGAGAGAGGATTTCCCTCTCCGTTAGTCCAGCAATTGCTGCGTGACCTTCAGCTCTGCCTGAACACTGCCAGCTCCCAGAATCCCGCATTCTCAGATAGGCTGCCATAGCCTCCCTCTTTATCCACGAGGGAAGCGTTGGCAGGCCTAGCAGAACCTCCAGAGCAGCTGTCGGTGTCGTCCTCATTGCGCCAGTGATCCCTAGGCAGGCTAGTCTCTGGACTTTTGCCAGCTTTCGGGACGTCATCGCTCTGTCCACGCTCGGCCACCAGACCACGGATCCATATTGGAGCCTAGGCCTGATGACTGCCGTGTACAGCCAGTGTAGGATCCGTGGGTTGAGGCCCCAGTTCCTACCTACCGCTCGGCGCAATTGCCAGAAGGTCGCAGTCGACTTTTTGATGACGTTGTCGATAAGCGGCCCCCATGACAGTTTGCTATCTAGGGTCACTCCCAGGTACCTAACCTCCTGCACAAGCGCAAGAGGTTTACCGTACATGGTTGGTGCCCTAAAATCCTCTATTTTTCTTCTCTTGGTAAATAGGATCATCTCAGTCTTAGATGGATTGACTGAGAGACCTGTTTCGCCGCACCATCTTTCTATTATTCTACAAGCTACCTGCGTTCTGTTGCAGACGACATTTAAGAAGCGGCCGGTCACTAGGACCAGCCCGTCGTCCGCATATGCCTGCGCATAAAATCCTTCCGAAGTTAGGCGCTCCAAGAGACCATCCATTATTAGACACCATAGATGGGGTGATAGGCAGCTGCCTTGTGGACAGCCGCCCCTCACCCCGACGTCCAATTGGCAGTCTCCTAAAGCAGCACTAACTCGTCTCTCTTCCAGCGCAGATTTCACCCATCTGACCAGTACTGGAGCAGTACCTCTAGTCCGAAGGGCATCGCAGATAGTAGTAGTCCTTGCTTTATCAAAGGCACCCTCTATATCAAAAAATATTACTAGGGTGACCTCCTTATGCAGGAGGGCCCTTTCTACCTTATGCACGACGGCGTGAAGGGCTGTCTCCGTGGACCTCCCTCGCCTATATGCGTGCTGATTCTTGTGGAATGGGTACCTGGCTAGGTCCCCTTCCAACAGATATCTGTCCACTATCCTTTCCAGTGCTTTTAGCAGGAAGGACGTGAGACTGATCGCCCTAAACGATTTGGCAGCTGTGTAGTACTTTTTTCCCACTTTGGGGATGAAGACCACTTTAGCTGACCTTCAGGTCAGGGGAACATATCCCAGTGCCAGACTGGCCACAAATATTCCTCTTAAATGCGGTAGAAGAATATTCAGGCCCTTCTGAAGCAGAGCTGGGAAGATCCCGTCTGGCCCCGCTGCTTTAAAGGGCTCTAACTCATTCACTGCCCAGACTACAGCTCCGTCCTTTACAATCTCCTCGGCAAGCCGCCAGTCAACTGGTGGCATCGGCCGCTCCGAGGATACTGCAACTACAGGGCGTTCGCCCGGGAAGTGAACCTCTAAGAGGTGTCTTAATGACTCCTCCCTAGAAGTAGTCCAAGTCCCATCTTGCCTTCGTAGTGATCCTATTGTCTCCCTTGTCTCGCAGCTGAGTATTTTCATCAGTCTGGCGGTTTCCGGTAGGGAGTTCATTTCCCCACAATACTGCCGCCAGCTTTCTCTCTTGCTACGCCTTAGTTCCTTTTTAAAATTTCTCCTAGCCTCCTTGAAGTCGTCCCATGAGGAATCCGTCTCTCTCTTGACGGCTCGATTGTTAGCACGTCTGGCCGTCCGGTGCAGGTCATCAAGCGACCTACTCCACCATCGGGCCCTGCGTACTCCCACCGCCTTGAGTGGGCAGGCTTCCTCATATGCTGAGACTATATGACTTTCTAGGCTAGCTACCTTTATGTCCAATTCCTCAGGGGGAGATAATCCTCCCCCCCCCGGTTCGTCTTGAAGACTTGCCAGAGTAAGGAGATACCTCTCCCAGTCAGTTTTCCTTGGATTTCTTCGGAGGGTGTCCTCTGTCCTATCGGACCCAATCTCGAATCTAATCATCCTGTGATCAGACATCGAGATATCCTGAGTTACCCTCCAGTCAGAAATTTTTTCCATCAAACTTTGAGAGACCAACGTAATATCTATCACCTCCTGGCGGATACGGTTGATAAACGTTGGCTCTTTTCCTCTGTTCATAACCTGTAGGTTCATCGACGCCAGGTACTCTAGTAGAGCCTCGCCCCGGGTGTTGACATCGGAGCTGCCCCACACTATATGATGAGCATTGGCGTCGCATCCAATTATTAATGGAAGACCTTCATTCCTTGCAAATATGACTATATTTTCTAATTCCTGAGTAGGCGGTAGTCGCGCGTTATCATATGGGAGATAAATACTGCTAACTACTACCTTATATTTAATATCTCTTACCTTATATTCTAGGACGACTGTTGTAGCATCCTTGGTTCCAAGTTGGGGCTGTGGCACCAACTGCAGATCCTTGGAGGCTACTATACAAGTTCTTGGTCGGTCGTCCTCTCCTTCCTTTCCGACTATCACCTGGTAGCCGGACATTCCTAATCCCCTTACTCGATTCCTAAAAACGTAGGGTTCCTGAATTAGTACAATTTCTCCAGTTTTACCTGTCAAGATGTTCACCAGTTCCCCAGTGGCATCCTGACTGTGCTGGAGATTTATTTGACTCACCCGCAATAGGTCCATGGGGGGGATCTGCATGGTACGGGTTGGGTGACCTATTTCCCTTTCTCCTCGGTCGGCCTCGACATGTCGACCCCGGAAGGCCCCTGGCGAGTGGCTCCACTCCAAGCCGATAACCTGCGTACTGTCAAAGTTACCAGCTCATAGTAGAGCACCCACCCGGCGCCCTCCAGGTGTCTGATCGTGTCTTGGCCAACCATGAAGATCAGGTGCCACCCACCAGGATCTCCTGTTGTCTCCGGATGCCGCCATGTCCCAACGTTGAGGGAGCGGTTCAGGAGAGCCAACACTCTAAGAACTCGGCTAAGGTCGACCTCTTGGCTTCTCAGCCAGAAGCCAACCCTCTCCGGCCATGGGGCATCAGCCGCTCGCAAAGCGCGGAAGCTGACGTCTCCCTCGACCAGAGTTGCCCAGTCCTCTAGGAGCCAACGTCTGGAGATTTCATCCTCGGCAGATATCAGGAACCAACCCGGTTCTACCCGGCCCGAGTTCCTGAAATGAAGTTCCGGACCCTGAGGACCCCCTTCGGGGCCCGCCATGGTCCGCAACATCTCCTCCACCAGATGTTTTCTCAGACGCTCTGCCTCTTCAGGTGTGATAGTACCAGCCTCGCGGCTAGACATTATAACGACCTGATTTTCTCTCCTGGCAGCAGAACTATAGCTGGCCAGTTGTGGTCCGGCCCCCGAAGCCCGCAGGTTTGCAGCCCCTGTGCTTCCCCTAAGTAAGGGAGACACATGGACCGCATCACCTGCTGGCCTCAAAGGATGTCCGGACCGCCCTGGCCCGCTTGTTCCGCCGCTCTGGAGGGGTGGTCTTCTCCGCGACCCTCTGCCGCTTGGAGCCCTTGGTCGGAGGCTGAGCAGTTGGAAGTCTTTGCTGACTCCCAGGTTCCTCTACCCCCCTCACCGAAGCTGGAGCAGAAGGGAGTGAGATGGGTTGCCTTTTGGCTTCCCTTCTTTCCTCCCTTCTTGCCCACCTTGCCTTAGGGCCCCTCGTGTTAGAGGGTCGGTCTCTATACGCTTGCCTACCAGTCCGGTGCTCCTGGCTTTCCTTGACGGTAAGCCTAGAACTCGGGGCCGGTTGGTTGGCGCTCGCCAAAGCAGAAGAAGCTAGAACAGAACCCTCCAGCTCTACCAGTCGAAGTGAATCGCCCGGCACTGAACTTTTGGCCTTCTGTTCCTTCCTCCTGCTTCTGACTTTCTTCTTGTAAGCCTTTCTCTTTTCCCTCTTTTTTCTGAGGGCATCCTCGGTGACTTCGTCCGTGGTAGAACCTTTCGGTCCCTCCTCAGACTCGTCACTAGGAGACCTCAGAAAATCTTCCTCCCTGGTGAGGTAGCGGCTCGGTGGCCACCACCTCCACTTCTGAGCTAGGGAGCTCTGATTCAACGGGTACGTTGACTTTTTCTTCTCTTTCTTTACTTTCCATGGGTTTGGGGGGGGGTCTAGATGTTTCTGTGTGTAAGTGTAGGTGTGTGTGTGTGTGTGTATAGTGTTGATGTATGTGTATGCTTAGGCTGTCTGACTCCTCGGATTCTCCCTCCTCCCGGTGAAGCACAAGGCTAGGCTTTATCCCGGCGAGAAAGGTTGGCAGCCACTAGTGAAGCCCCCCGAAGAAAGCAGCAGGGCCCTATTCCAGGCGCCACCTGGCACTACTACAAACTCCGAGATTATACACCGGGTGAAAGGGCAGCCCCATACGCTGGCTATGCAAGGGTGGGCCCCTATACTATCCGGCGGCACTGGGTGTACCATCCCCAGCTTCTTTCACTGCTACCTCTCCAACACGATCCCAATCCAGGAGCCCCGCCTCGAATCTCCCCCTGGAAGAGGGCGAACCCCGGAGTCTTTCTGACCAAGCATTTGTGTGTAGGTGTAAGGTGTATATGTGTGTGTGAGTGGATCTCTCTTAGTCTGGCTCCTCCCCTCGGCCTGTTCGGCATGGGAGTCCCTGCCGGTAGCTAAGCTACCGCCGGCATAGCCCTCAGTTCATTAGAGCACGCAAGCCCCCTCACCGCGAGCAAGGTGAAGATCCTTCGAGGGAGACATTTAACCTAATAAATTTCTTACATTTTTACTGTGCCATGCAACAAAGTGGGTACTACAGACTCTTGTCTAATATTATTTGTAACTACTTTTGATTATCTGTAACAACAGTTTTTCAGCTGTAGTAATAAAGGACAGTTTTATGACATTCCCCCTATATTTCTTCACCCAACACTCCTTTCCCATAGGTTTACTACCACTAGGAGTTCAATGACATCTCCCACTACTTCCGGATACCTCCCACCCGAAGATGGTGGGGAAAGAATGGGTGAGTTTCCACTAGGTAGGAGGATGAACGATGCTTGCTTAGAGAGAGGAAGCTGGGGATGTGGTGAGGATTAAGAAGTGTTGGTGGCGTGGGGGTGTCACAAAATTATTTTCTTTCTACTAGTTGAATAGAAAAACATATGCACGTTGAAAATCTTCATTTGGTACCTTTACTCTATGTCTACTTGATGTTCTCACAGATTTATTACAAAATTATTTCACAATTAAAATGTTCATGAAATGGACATAAAATCGAGAGAATTAATTAAAACTTATAATTACTATAATTGAACATGGTAAGAGAATTTAATTTAATTTAATTACTACTTTTTCTTAGGATAGTTTTTCATGATGAGTAAATACTGACTAATAGTTACTAAAGTAGTTCATTGTCATCATATTAATTTTTTAAACGTTTTAAATTGGGCTAGAACCATGGAAGGTTTATATTGGAAAGTTTTGAAGATTTTATGTCTAGATGTAAGAATGATCAATTTTCATCAGGTTTGTAGCTCAAACCTTAAGATTTAATTAACACCTAGGAATTGTTTTATGAAATTTAATTTCGGCTTTGCATATTATTATTTTAATACTTGATGAATAAAGGTAATTAATTAATAAATCCTCCATCTGCATAATTTGAATAATTTATTTAACTAGCCAAATTAAAATCTGAGTTTCACCTACTCCACTTATAATAAAATTAAAATTAGAATTTATAAGCTTCAAATAAATGTGAGAAACTGCTGGCCAGGTGTGAAGTATGCCTTGAAAAATCTTACCTTAAAATTAAATTAAGTGAAAGACACGTCTATTTCAATTTGTGAGATAATCCTTAGAATTATTACCGTGGTAGGGCTTGATCGCTTTAAGCCAGTTTTCACAATTTTCTTCTCGTCATTTTTACGAAAATATTACATATAAAAGCTCTGGTTGGCAATATCCAGGTTAAACTACTAGAAAATTTATATTTTTATACATACTTAAATGAATGGTTTTTTAAGAAAATGGGTAAATCGGTTTTGGAAACAAAGTGTGGTGATCCAAAAATAGAATATTATAAGCGTATGCTGCCCTCAAGTGCAGCATATGGTGTTTTGGTGTTTTGTGGAAATTTTTACAAGGACTTGGAATCTTACTCCGATAAGACACGATTTAGTTACTTCACGATCTGCTTGAACCTAGACATTATGATTACAGATCTAAATTCTTACAAATGTATATATTTTGATGCAATGTACCGAAAGTTTCAGAGAATATGCATTAGTCGTCACATGGAGAGGATGGCATTTACATAAGAACAAAGGATATGTTTCCTTAATTTACTAAAGGCCTTAAATTTATAAATAAAAATTTATTTCCTCAAGTAATCTGGCTTTAACATATATTTTAAGATAATTAAATTAAATTAAATTAAATTAAATTGAATTGGATTGGATTGGATTGGATTGGATTGGATTGGATTGGATTGGATTGGATTGGATTGGATTGGATTGGATTGGATTGGATTGGATTGGATTGAATTGAATTGAAATAAATTAAATTAAATTAAATTAAATTAAATTCAGGTATCTAAGGAACACTATACGTACACATAGAACAATTATCAGGGGGGCAAAAGTAAATTGACTATAATCCTTGTGTACATGGGGCGTGAACTGGGGTAAGAGGCGAATTTTTTTTGGAAAATTATTCTCATTTTCAGGTACTATAAAATTGCTGTAAAGCTATTTTAACATTGAAAAAGCGTAGGACGCGTTTTTAAAGCAAAAGACCATCGATTGTCTACTAATAGAGTAAAAAAATAAACTATTTACATTCACTTACAAAATACGACACAATAGAATTGTTATGATATCATTTATCAAATTTAATGTAACTATAACAAATTAAATAATAAATATGTCTCGCGAAAACTAATCTCAAAACAGGTAAACGTACGACGACATGCGGCGTATTATATAGGTCCGTGAGTAAATAGTACATAACGTAAGAACTAGGGGGTTGACCCAAAACACCGCGCTAATTTACACATATAAAGATATGAAAAATGATATATTGCCTTTTAATTGGCGATTTTGTAATATCCAAAATAACAAGAGCAATAAATATTTCATTAAATACACAACACTGTACACTAGAAATTTCTAGAGTTCCAGTAAATTAGCAGCATCTGTTCTAGATATTTAGGAGGTAACTTTTGATGCCTATTGCTCGAAATACATATACAATTACAAAACGTTCTTTAAAAGTCGAATAGATGTTAAATATGTCAAGTATAACCTGACAAAATCAAAAAGTCCTTATAACTCGGGAAGGGATGTAGATTTCGAAAAAACATCCCTTCAACCTCATTGTCGATTTGGCAGACTACTATCCTGTACAAAAGTCTTAGTCACTCTGGACTAAAAACAAAAAAGTTTTGAGAACATTTTTTTTTTTTTTAAATCTAATAGATGTTAAATATGTGAAGCATACACTGACAAAATCAAAATGACTGTAAAAGGTTGTGCATTTCGAAAAAATAAATGAAAAAACACACCCCAAAGTCCACTATCGACTTTGGCCGCCGACTATCCTGTGTAAAAAAGCTTAGTCCTTTTAAACGAAAAAGAGAAAAAGTTTTGAAAAGTTATTTAAAAGAGCGTATACATTTTTGTTGGCTGACCACACGTGCTTTAATTGCTAGTTACGCCTCTGCTATAGTGGTTTAATATTAAGGGATACTAAAGTAACACATGTCTTTCCTGTTTTCCAAGTCAGCGTTCCATATTTTTCTTAGAACGAAATATAACAAAGACCATTTTAGGGTTAATTGCCCGAAGCAGATATTACCGCAAGCGGTCACCAAAGCCGTTCTGACGACCCATATAGCAAAATCGAGCGCCGCAGTGAAGGAAGGGCTTAAAATTGTGCTTCTGCAAAATCATCTATTTTCTATCATGTTGTGTACTTATGAACAATTATCATCAGCTTAATGTCACCACCTTCCCAGATGCACGCTTCACTACAAATAGTGCCAGAAAGAGACTAAAGAGAACATCTCGGAAGCTGATGATCATTGTACATAAACATAAACATAAACATAAACATAAACATAAACATAAACATAAACATAAACATAAACATAAACATAAACATAAACATAAACATAAACATAAACATAAACATAAACATAAACATAAACATAAACATAAACATAAACGTAAACATAAACATAAACTTACATAAACTTAAGCATAAACATGAACACCATATAAATTAGATAACGCAGATAACGCACTTTAATTATTATACTCTTCACTAAAGCGAAGCAACTATATTTGATAGTCACATACCCAAAATCATTAATTATGGTGGAAGAGCAAACATTTTTATACCATTGTGTTAGTCATCGAATTCTGACCAACTTTTAAAATTCTCTCATGCTGCCCAGTTGTATGTCTGTTCGCCCATCGATACGTCACGTTTATTTTCAAAAAACTACGAAGAGTGCAGTAGTTGTCTCTAAAAATTCAAGTTGCAAATTTTTTGCTTATGCAGCAAGAATATGTAAAATACAGGACATTTGCGGGACACTTGAGTGTATAGGACGGTAACAGTGGATTTAAATCTGGAACGGTCCTTAAATTCAGTACGAATTGGACAAAAGGTAAACTCGATATCGAGCTCGATCGTGAAAAAATATGTTTATTGAAAAAAATGTATTCAGGAATATAAAATTATTTGCCTTGACTGTTTTACAAAAAAAATATATCATTTTTCAACTTTGTACCAAAAAAAGTAAAAACGAACTCTATGAAGTAAAAAGACTTTTCTGTTATGGCTTAAAAAGTATAAGACATTTTATAAAAGTTCGATTTCTAGCAATTATTATTTATTTTTATTTGTTGGCTTTACACATCAAGAGCCAGGAACCTCGTCTTGCCCATTTTAGTTTCATTTTGTAGTTGATGTAAAGCCCATGAAATAATTGAAAATGAAGTGAAAATATATACTTAGAAACAATATGCCCGCATACAAAATTAAATACTATAAACACAAATCATTAAATTTGAGTCAGAATATATTGTTTTATTCTAAATATACCCTCTAGCCCTGCTCAAGACAACCTTCTTATGAGAAATTGGAGCTGAAGGAAAACGAAAACGGAAAGAAATGACGGAAATTAAGAAAAGTAGATAAAGGAGTTTACATAAATTCAAAGGAATTAAAATATGTGGACACGACAACCATCCTTTATGGAGCACGTGTCTGGGACTCCGACACGTTCGAGGTGTCTCGCCAGATTTATAATTCTACAAAACGCTATCCTAAATTAAAATCGTTTTATGCATTTCTGGTCGCGTCATCCACTTCACCGGTTTCCATTTTAAATACGGACTGACATTTTATTCGAACTAATTAACTTACTGGATTTCAAAAAAATCAATTCAATTGGTTTTCAAGCAGAGAAGACTTATCAATTACCCGTTCTCGTTCTACTTTTTTTGTTACTTCCTATCATAAATTCTCGATCATTCGTAAAAATAAATAATGCTTTATTTAACTGAATTTTAGACAATTAAATAAATGAGTTTCAAAGAAAAAAGTCTCTGTTACGCCTTTTCTTGTTATTACCATCATGTCCAAGCAGAGAGACGAATGGTTTGTTTTTGCACTTTTTCTTTGTTATTAGTAGAGTTCGAATATCGGCGAGTCATTCCAGTGCTGTCTGCAGGAATCTGGGATTGTAATTTTGAATGGGCTATTCGCAGTGCCGAATCCGTATCAGTTATGTGACCACTTTTCTAGACCTAGATTCAGCAAATATATCTACAATGCCATTACAATTCAAACTAATTGTAGTTGATTTTTCAATTGAAATTACAGACATGTTTGTTAATCGTTCTTGTCTCACAGAACACCGTAAGTATGACTTTAAAAGCTTAAGCTTGCTGAATGAATGTTCGCAGTTATCAGTGCGAGGCATAGGGATATTTGTATATTTGGATAGATATTTTCAAGAGACAGGTAACACTGACTCAGGTTTCCACAAAACTGACAGTTTTACTCAACTCCAAATGAGGCCAACTTGGTTGGCGAAACGAGCGTTGAGTGCGGTATATGGTGTTTTGGTGTTTTGTGGAAAACTATGTCTTCACATTAAAGGTTTAAAATTTCCAAGGGGACTCATTTAAATACAATTTTCGTGGAGGGTTTTGCTTTGGAATTTTAAGCTTTCTATTTTCGAAGTAATTTACTAGTCATTCACGTCAGCAGGATGTGCAGTTTCCTTTTCTAATGTATCCAAAGCGGTTGTCTAAAAGAAAGCCCATTTAGGAATCCAAAGTCATCTGCCACCTCATTGTGAGCAACAAATCATTCTTCAATGATGATTGAATCAAGAACATGCAATAATCCAACTTTCAACACCGTGCCGTGGTGAAATCAAAGTGATGAGCATTATTGCTTGCCTTCTCCCCAGGCATTTTTGGATTTTATGCTCTCATGGCTCCTGACTTGTTGGTTCAATATCTATATTCTCTGTTAGGGACTTTCAGGACTGAGTCAGTGGTGTGAAAGTGACTTTTCTATATTCTTTCATATTATTCAACAGTCCCTGAATTAGCAGTTTTAATATTTCGTTATTTTCAACATTGGACTTTGATTATGTGAACAACAAATAGATTTTAAATAATTAAAGACTTTTTTACAAGCAAGTACGAACGAGTACATGAACCAATTAGTTAATTAAATTCATTAAATTATAATCTGTATGCGCCCGAGTTGCCAGTCCTCCGCTGAATAAGTCCATCGTTCCCAGTGTTTAGCCATGTCAGCACCGGCTCCAGTGAGCCACTTAAAATATTTAGGCCTCTTGATAAATTAAGTATCCTTACTGAACAATGGAATTCAGCAGTCTAAGGGTGTTCAAAATAGTAATTAGTGTTATGTTTTAAGATGCATAATACCTAAATACATAATAAATACATAATACCATAATACCACAGAGAAATTCTTGCATAAATTACCCTATCCAGGGTTAGCAATAGCGCCACATGGGGGTGTATGTTTTCATTTCCTAAAACTCTAAAATAAAATATTAGATTCGTTTTACATCTCTATTATCTATTATCCATCCTTGGTAGAGACTCCTGGTGACTTTTTGCGTTTAATTTTCATAACTAATGATATGTTTTTTAACAATTAACAATACCGAATCACCGTCCTCTGCTTAATAGGTCCACTGTAACATCGTCTTCAATGTTTAGCCATATCCACATATGACAGCAACAGCTCCAGGTAACCACTTAGAATATCACTAACAATTATATACTTAATTTCACTAAATACGAAATGTTAGAATAAAAACTCCCCTCACCTCTTAACACTCCCAAACCGTTAAACAAACTTGCCGTTTCTCCCAAATACTTCTATCGGTAAAGAAAGTTATCTGATTAATTTCAGAAATGTATTTCAAGCTAATAATGCATTTATAATAAAAAGTATTATTTTAAACCTCTTCTATATCTCGGAGGGTGGGGGTGTGACTTTTGAATATAATGTAGTTTAGACCAACTTAATTCGCTGTCAACTGTCTTCCGCTAATTTTATGCCATTATTTGCTGGGACAACCTTTACATTAGACTGGATAGCCCATATATATATATATATATATATATATATATATATATATATATATATATATATATATATATATATATATATATATGTAAAAAAAAATGTTTTTTTCAGGTTTTCGCGGGTGGTGAATGTTAAATTCGTTTTCCGGATATACTCCCGCGTAGGTGATAGGCCCCGAGAGGGACCGTGGTTGTCTGAACGACGTTTCGGCAGAATCTCATGTGCCATCTTCAGGTTCTAACAGACAACCGCTTACTGCGGCTTCTGGTTACTCGAACTGAAATTTCAGTTCGAGTAACCAGAAGCCGCAGTAAACGCGGTTGTCTGTTAGGAACCTGAAGATGGCAGATGAGATTCTGCCGAAACGTCGTTCAGACAACCACGGTCCCTCTCGGGGCCTATCACCTACGCGGGAGTATACGGAAAACATATATTATATATATATATATATATATATATATATATATATATATATATATATATATATATATATATATATATATATATATATATATATATATATATATATATATATATAGGGTGTCCCAACCAAAAGTAGGCACCCTGAATATTGAATTGGTGAAATACGTCGACCTTGTTTCCAAGGGGGACATATTTTAATGTAGTACTTGTATACCTATAATCATCCCTCTACCCTACACGGCCACCCCCTCAAAAAATTCAAATGGCAAGGGGGGTTGAGTGATACATCTTTTGAAAGGTCTTTCAATTCCATGCATAACTGTGTATTTTTTTTAACTTTTATCGATTCGTTCTTAAGGAAAATAATTTTATTTTTGATGATTACACACAATCGAAATCGTTTTAAAAAATTAAAATACACGGTACTGGGTACTGGAATTTATAAAAAAACTAAATTTTTTAGTGCTCTCAAATCAACACGAGTTTTTCGACAAAAAACGCTTTCCCTGTCCGTTTAGTTTTAGAATAATAAGACTTATAAGACTCATAAGACTCATAAGTATTTGATAGTCCTTGAACATTAATTTGTTCACAACCAATTTTAAATCGAGATACATTTTACCAGAGTGAATTCTCAAAATGGTTTATACCCTTCAGGAGAGAATAGCAATTGTCAGCATTTATTTTAAAAACGATAATTGTGCTAGAGCTACGGAGCGCATATTCAATAGAAATCACCCAGATAGAAGGGTTGGTTCTCAGTATGTTTTACAATTATTGACAAAATGGAAACAGGTTCTGTAGGAAACAAAAAGCATGAACCTCAGCAACCGATTAGGAATGAAGCAGTAGAAGAGGCAGTTCTGGGTCATTTGCAGATGGATAATACTCAATCGATCAGGAAGTAGCTGAGGCTTTCGGTGTATCACGAAGCAGTGTTCATCGAATTGTAAAGGTCCACAAATGTCATCCATATAAATTTAAATTGGTACGCGAATTAAACGAAGATGATCCTGATCGTCGGCTTGAATTCTGTGAGATTTTTAGTGATCAATTAAACAGTAAAGCCAATCTACTGTACAATACGAGTTTTTCTGATGAATCTACATTTCAGTTAATTGGGGATGTAAACAGGCACAATTGTAGGTATTGTAGTGAAACCAATTAACATTTATTCATGGACTCATACCCTCAGAAGTAAAAAGTTTAGGCTGGCATCTTAGGGGATCACATTGTCGGGCCGTTTTTTATTTACGACAATTTAAATGGCGAAAAGTATCTCGATCTGTTAGAAAATAACATCGACCCAATGATTACCCAAATCCTCGATGAAGACAATAATCTTTTAGGGGCGAACAGGATGGGGCACCCTCACATTTTGCTATAGCAGTCCGTCCATTTTTGGATAATCGGTTTCCTGAGCAATGGATTGAAAGAAGGAGGTCCTGTGGAGTGGCCCACTAGGTCACCCGATTTAACTCCATTGCATTTCTTTTTGTGGGGACATTTGAATTCGAAGGTATTTGCAACGAAACCCGCATCTCTGGAAGAGCTACGTGAAAGAATTGTTCGAGAATGCCGTTTATTGACTCCAGATGTGTTCAGAAATGTTCGTAGAGAATTTAAAGATAGATTATACTACTGTATGGAAGTCACTGGGGGTCATTTTGAACAATGCATACGATAATTTAAACTGCTTCTTTTGTTTTTATTTCCCGAACCTAAAATAATGAAATAATTATTTCTCAGGAACGAATTGATAAAAAGTTTAAAAAAAATACACATTTATGTAGAGAATTGAAAGATCTTTCAAAATATATATCACTCGACCCCCTTTGCCATTTGAATTTTTTGAGGAGGTGGGCGTGTAGAGTAGATGATAATATGTGTACAAGTATTGCATTAAAATATGTATGGTTGGGACACCCTGTATATATATATATATATATACATATATATATATATATATATATATATATATATATATATATATATATATATATATATATATATATATATATATATATATATATATATATATATATATATATATATATATATATATATATATATATATATATATATATATATATATATATATATATATATATATATATATATATATATATATATATATATATATATATATATATATATATATATATATATATATATATATACATATATATATATATATATATATATATATATATATATATATATATATATATATATACATATATATATATATATATATATATATATATATATATATATATATATATATATATATATATATATATACATATATATATATATATATATATATACATATATATATATATATATATATATATGTTGTTTTTCAGGTTTTCGCGGGTGGTGAATGTTAAATTCGTTTTCCGGGCACACTCCCGCGTAGGGATAGGCCCCGAGAGGGACCGTGGTTGTCTGAACGACGTTTCGGTAGAATCTCATCTACCATCTTCAGGTTCTAACAGATAACTGCTTACTGCGGCTTCTGGTAACTCGAACTGAAATGACGTTTTCTGGATCTGGCAGTTCTTTATATACTCTACCTATGTTACGCTCTGTTGCTCTCGACACACTCCGGGCGTCATGGTCTGCTGCACCCATCTCCTGATTTCGAGCGCGGCTTCGTGTAATCGGTCCTGTTCGGGCGCGCATGCGTGTGTCTGTGCTTATGTCACGGTCTGTTGCACCCATCTCCTGATTTCGAGCGCGACTTCGTGTACTTGGTCCTATTAGATTAGCTCTGGTTGGTTCCTCTTCGTGTGTTCGTTGCGTTATGTTTCTTGCTTCCTCGTGGACAGCAGCATGCAATACCAGAGCAGGCTTCCATGTGGTAGGTAGTCTTTAGGTGTCATCTCGTGTATTTAGATTGTGTGGTCTTTTCTCTATTTCTATGGCCTCTCTGATGATTCTTGACTTGTAATGCTCGATATTGGCTAGTGTTTTTGTTTTGTCGAAATCAATCCTATGTCCTGTAGTTTTGACATGTTGAGCTAAAGTGATGTTCTCTCGTCTTTTCTAACAGCGTTTATGTGTTCTTTCGCGTCTTGCACTTATTTTTCTGTTGGTCTGTCCTATGTATGATTTGTTGCAATCTTGGCAAGGTATTTCATATACCCCTTGACTTTCTAGAGCAATTTTGGTCTTTGGATTTCGAAGAATGGTGCTGATTTTCTTGTCGGTCTTAAAGTTGTTTCTATTTTATGAGGACATCATAATCTTACCCGCAGACAAAGGAAACGCAACAGTAGTGATGAACAGCGACGATTATCATACAAAATAGAAAGTCTACTGGGAGACACTGCATATCAGCTTATTACCACAGATCCTACTACTTACCTGGAGAAGACGACAAAGCCAAAATCAAAGCCAGTCCAATCGACAAAAAGAGACAGAACCAGATCATCCCGCGAGAGAAGTCTTCAAGATGTCCCAAATTTTATGGTCTACCAAAGATTCACAAAGAAGGAGCTCCTCTAAGACCAATTGTTAGCTCAATAAGGGTCCCACCCACACGCAGTTAGCAAGACACTTAGCCAGACAACTACAACCGTTTGCTGAGGAAGTTAAATCCTACGTGAAAAATGCAGACCCATTTCATTGAGTTATTAAGAAATCCGACCGTCCAAGCGGAACATCTTCTAGTGAGCTTCCGATGTCATATCCTTGGGCACCAACGTACCCGTAGAGGAGTCACTCGACATTATCAAGCGAAAATATCATCCAGCAGATCATATTCTTAGGCTAACTCAACATTGCCTAAATAATACCTATTTTACATACAATGAGTAACGCTTCACAGACAAACCGAAGGAGCCCCGATGGGCTCTCCCCTATTCCCCCAGTTATTGCCAATCTCTTTATGGAGTGGATTTAGAAACTCGAGCACTACAATCTGCACCATTAAAACCAAGCCTATGGCTAAGGTACGTCGACGACACATTTGTGATTTGGACTCATGGAAGAGAGAATCTCACTAACTTCTTAGAACATCTGAATAGTATTCACGACAAAAATTAAGTTCACCATGGAGGTAGAGACTGACAGTCAGCTACCATTTCTCGACGTACTGGTCAAGAAGAAGCCGGACGGAAGTCTAGGCCACAGTTTATAGAAAAGCCACTCACACTGACAGATACCTAAATGCACAGTCACACCACCATCCAGCACAACTAAACTCCAGTAGTAAAGACATTAGTCACACGCTCGCAAGAGACTAGCAGATGCAGACAACCTCAAAAGAAGAAATGTCAACTCTTCACAAAGCGCTGCGAAAAAATGGGTTCACACAACAAAGAATACAGAAGTTGTCAAAACCATCTCGGCCGAGAAATCAAGAGGACTCGAACAACCCATAGCAAAAGCCTATCTGCCATACATAAAAGGAACAACGGATAAAATAAGCAAACTTCTACGTAAACATAAAATAGAAACAACTTTTAAGACCGACAAGAAAATCAGCACCATTCTTCGAAATCCAAAGACCAAAATTGCTCTAGAAAGTCAAGGGGTATGAAATACCTTGCCAAGATTGCAACAAATCATACATAGGACAGACCAACAGAAAAATAAGTGCAAGACGCGAAGAACACATAAACGCTGTTAGAAAAGACGAGAGAACATCATCTTTAGCTCAACATGTCAAAACTACAGGACATAGGATTGATTTCGACAAAAACAAAAACACTACGCCAATATCGACATTACAAGTCAAGAATCATCAGAGGGCCATAGAAATAGAGAAAAGACCACACAATCTAAATACACGATGACACCCAAAGACTACCTACCACATGGAAGCCTGCTCTGGTATTGCATGCTGCTGTCCATGAGGAAGCAAGAAACATAACGCAACGAACACACGAAGAGGAACCAACCAGAGCTAATCTAATAGGACCAAGTACACGAAGTCGCGCTCGAAATCAGGAGATGGGTGCAACAGACCGTGACACAAGCACAGACACACGCATGCGCGCCGGAACAGGACCGATTACACGAAGCCGCGCTCGAAATCAGGAGATGGGTGCAGCAGACCATGACGCCCGGAGTGTGTCGAGAGCAACAGAGCGTAACATAGGTAGAGTATATAAAGAACTGCCAGATCCAGAAAACGTCATTTCAGTTCGAGTTACCAGAAGCCGCAGTAAGCAGTTATCTGTTAGAACCTGAAGATGGTAGATGAGATTCTACCGAAACGTCGTTCAGACAACCACGGTCCCTCTCGGGGCCTATCACCTACGCGCGGGAGTGTGCCCGGAAAACGAATTTAACATATATATATATATATATATATATACATATATATATATATATATATATATATGTTGTTTTTCAGGTTCTCGCGGGTGGTGAATGTTAAATTCGTTTTCCGGGTATACTCCCGCGTAGGTGATAGGGCCCCGAGAGGGACCGTGGTTGTCTGAACGACGTTTCGGTAGAATCTCATCTCGCCATCTTCGGTTCTAACAGATATCTGCTTACTGCGGCTTCTGGTAACTCGAACTGAAATGACGTTTTCTGGATCTGGCAGTTCTTTATATACTCTACCTATGTTACGCTCTTTTGCTCTCGACACACTCCGGGCGTCATGGTCTGCTGCACCCATCTCCTGATTTCGAGCGCGGCTTCGTGCAATCCCGGTCCTGTTCAGGCGCGCATGCGTGTGTCTGTGCTTATGTCACGGTCTGTTGCACCCATCTCCTGATTTCCAGCGCGACTCCGTGTACTTGGTCCTATTAGATTAGCTCTGGTTGGTTCCTCTTCATGTGTTCGTTGCGTTATGTTTCTTGCTTCCTCATGGACAGCAGCATGCAATACCACAGCAGGCTTCCATGTGGTAGGTAGTCTTTGGGTGTCATCTCGTGTATTTAGATTGTGTGGTCCTTTCTCTATTTCTATGGCCTCTCTGATGATTCTTGACTTGTAATGCTCGATATTGGCTAGTGTTTTTGTTTTGTCGAAATCAATCCTATGTCCTGTAGTTTTGACATGTTGAGCTAAAGATGATGTTCTTTCGTCTTTTCTAACAGCGTTTATGTGTTCTTCGCGTCTTGCAGCTTATTTTTCTGTTGGTCTGTCCTATGTATGATTTGTTGCAATCTTGGCAAGGTATTTCATATACCCCTTGACTTTCTAGAGCAATTTTGGTCTTTGGATTTCGAGGAATGGTGCTGATTTTCTTGTCGGTCTTAAAAGTTGTTTCTATTTTATGTTTACGTAGAAGTTTGCTTATTTTATCCGTTGTTCCTTTTATGTATGGCAGATAGGCTTTTGCTATCAGCTACCATTTCTCGACGTACTGGTCAAGAAGAAGCAGGACGGAAGTCTAGGCCACACAGTTTATAGAAAAGCCACACACTGACAGATACCTAAATGCACAGTCACACCACCATCCAGCACAACTAAACTCAGTAGTAAAGACATTAGTCACACGCTCGCAGAGACTAGCAGATGCAGACAACCTCAAAGAAGAAATGTCAACTCTTCACAAAGCGCTGCGAAAGAATGGGTTCACACAACAAAGAATACAGAAGTTGTCAAAACCATCTCGGCCGAGAAATCAAGAGGACTCCGAACAACCCATAGCAAAAAGCCTATCTGCCATACATAAAAGGAACAACGGATAAAATAAGCAAACTTCTACGTAAACATAAAATAGAAACAACTTTTAAGACCGACAAGAAAATCAGCACCATTCTTCGAAATCCAAAGACCAAAATTGCTCTAGAAAGTCAAGGGGTATATGAAATACCTTGCCAAGATTGCAACAAATCATACATAGGACAGACCAACAGAAAAATAAGTGCAAGACGCGAAGAACACATAAACGCTGTTAGAAAAGACGAGAGAACATCATCTTTAGCTCAACATGTCAAAACTACAGGACATAGGATTGATTTCGACAAAACAAAAACACTAGCCAATATCGAGCATTACAAGTCAAGAATCATCAGAGAGGCCATAGAAATAGAGAAAAGACCACACAATCTAAATACACGAGATGACACCCAAAGACTACCTACCACATGGAAGCCTGCTCTGGTATTGCATGCTGCTGTCCATGAGGAAGCAAGAAACATAACGCAACGAACACACGAAGAGGAACCAACCAGAGCTAATCTAATAGGACCAAGTACACGGAGTCGCGCTGGAAATCAGGAGATGGGTGCAACAGACCGTGACATAAGCACAGACACACGCATGCGCGCCCGAACAGGACCGATTACACGAAGCCGCGCTCGAAATCAGGAGATGGGTGCAGCAGACCATGACGCCCGGAGTGTGTCGAGAGCAACAGAGCGTAACATAGGTAGAGTATATAAAGAACTGCCAGATCCAGAAAACGTCATTTCAGTTCGAGTTACCAGAAGCCGCAGTAAGCAGTTATCTGTTAGAACCTGAAGATGGCAGATGAGATTCTGCCGAAACGTCGTTCAGACAACCACGGTCCCTCTCGGGGCCTATCACCTACGCGGGAGTATACCCGGAAAACGAATTTAACATATATATATATATATATATATATATATATATATATATATATATATATATATATATATATATATATATATATATATATATATATATATATATATATATATATATATATATATATATATATATATATACATATATATATGTATATATATATATATATATATATATATATATATATATACATATATATATGTATATATATATATACATATATATGTAGTATATATATATACATATATATATATATGTATATATTTAATGAACAATGGAAATAACTAAATCACTAAGTTATAGAGCTCCCATGCGTAATAAAGTAAATTTATTATTTTAATAAACCTACACATAAAATATAAATCACAGCCGTAAAGTGTATTTTAATAACCAACAAACACCTGCAACAACAATTATTACTCGAAATCTAAATTCAACAGTTTTAACTTCTATAGAATTATACATTCTATACAACTTAATCTACATATGGATTATTCGAATTATTAAGAGTTGAAAGTAGTATAATGCTTCCATTTAAATGTATGATGATGTGACGTGATTCTCTGGCAATAACATTCCATTGTTTCCAGCTGCCTTTGATACTTATACAGAACCGAGAATACTTTGTTATCTTCAGTTGTTTTGTAATATTAACCTACTTGAATGCTAACTTACAGCACGTACATTATGCTTATTCTACATACGCCCGGTACAAGTTAGTATAGATATAATAAATAGTTTTATTAATCACCTATTACAGTTATTCTTACTTTTTGTAAATCAGTTCATTGAAACAAACATATGGGCATGAGACCATCATCGAAAATATGCATAATGATTTGTCTCTATAGAACACTAGAGCAATTTAAAAAACTTCAACTATATCAATTGAGAAAAATAATAAAAGACATGAATAACAAGTTCAGACAACCACGGTCCCTCTCGGGGCCTATCACCTACGCGGGAGTATACCCGGAAAACGAAACATTATATATATATTTAATATATATATATATATATATATATATATATATATATATATATATATATATATATATATATATATATATATATATATATATATATATATATATATATATATATATATATATATATATATATATATATATATATATATATATATATATATATATATATATATATATATATATATATATATATATATATATATGTATGTATATATATATATATATATATATATATATATATATATATATATATATATATATATATATATATATATATATATATATATATATATATATATATATATATATATATATATATATATATATATATATATATATATATTTAATGAACAATGGAAATAACTAAATCACTAAGTTATAGAGCTCCCATGCGTAATAAAGTAAATTTATTATTTTAATAAACCTACACATAAAATATAAATCACAGCCGTAAAGTGTATTTTAATAACCAACAAACACCTGCAACAACAATTATTACTCGAAATCTAAATTCAACAGTTTTAACTTCTATAGAATTATACATTCTATACAACTTAATCTACATATGGATTATTCGAATTATTAAGAGTTGAAAGTAGTATAATGCTTCCATTTAAATGTATGATGATGTGACGTGATTCTCTGGCAATAACATTCCATTGTTTCCAGCTGCCTTTGATACTTATACAGAACCGAGAATACTTTGTTATCTTCAGTTGTTTTGTAATATTAACCTACTTGAATGCTAACTTACAGCACGTACATTATGCTTATTCTACTTACGCCCGGTACAAGTTAGTATAGATATAATAAATAGTTTTATTAATCACCTATTACAGTTATTCTTACTTTTTGTAAAATCAGTTCATTGAAACAAACATATGGGCATGAGACCATCATCGAAAATATGCATAATGATTTGTCTCTATAGAACACTAGAGCAATTTAAAAAACTTCAACTATATCAATTGAGAAAAATAATAAAAGACATGAATAACAAGTGAGGTACATTCACCGCTGCGGTGAAGATGCCATATAGATTTTCAAAAGACGGACAAAGTACATCGGATTGGTTCCAGAATGATTCCAATCGATTCCTTGGGTCCGATTACCTAGAAAACGATTCCGCTATTAAAAGTGCCTATAACGCCTTCGGGAATGATCGGAGCGGTTCGTGAATAGTCGGAATCGGTTCCTTGTGATCCATTTTATTGAGTCTTATGCTAATATGCCTATATTTGTACCAATTCGGTCAATATTTGGGGCATTTATTGCATTTCCAAAAAAAAACAAAAATTCTTAATTTTTTTTGCCCCACTTCCCGTTTTCGGAACCGGCTTAAAATCAACAGGCATATGTATACCATAAAGGTCTACCCCTGTTGCAAATTTCAAGTCGATCGGTCAATATTTTGAACAGATATCGCATTTCAAAAAAAAAAAGAAATAAAAATGGCTTTTAAGCCTTTTTTACCCCACTTCGCGTTTTCGAAACCGGCTCCAAAACAATAGGCATTAGACCTTAGAGGTCCACGCCTGTTCCAAATTTGAAGTCGATCGGTGAATATTTAGGACAGTTATCGCATTTCAAAAGAAGGTAAAAAAATTGGTTGTTGGGCCGTCTTTGCCCCACTTGCCGTTTTCGCAACCAGCTCAAAATCAATAGGCATATGTAGACCATGGTGGTCTACCCCTGGTAAAAGTTTGAGGTCGATCGGTCAATATTTGGGACAGTTATCGCATTTCAAAGAAAAGTTTCCGGACTACCGGACTTCCGGACTACCGGACTTCCGGACGTCCGGAGTTCCGGAGTTCCGGACAGACGGAAAGTTTCTGGAAATCTCGAGATTCGGATAGATCCCAAATTTGAGGTGGATCCGATCAGCCGTTCTCGAGATACGGGGTCCCAAAGTCGCCGAGCATAAATGTATATATAGATTTTTTTTAAGAAAATCTATATAACAAGAAAAAGTAGTGTAGACGAAATTAATACTAACATTCTAAAATTGTATTTTGAAATCATTGGAGATAAGTTTCTACAAGTAATAAATAATAGTCTGGAAAAAGGAATATTTTCCAACCCTTGGAAATTATCTACGATAATACAAATTGAGAAAAAAAGTTGATGCTGTAATCTGTGAAGAATTTCGTCCTATAAATGTGGTACCCATATATGAAAAGCAACTGCAAGTAATAGTTAATAACCAACTACTGGTAGACTATATTGAAACAAACAATGTATTAATGAAATATCAAGCGGAGTTCTTTAAAATGAAATCCTGTGAGAGTGCACGTCAATCAATACTAACAAAATGGAAAAGTGCGTTATATAATAAGCAAATAATTGATGTTTTCTTTCTAGACTTCCAAAGAGCATTCGAAATAATTGATAGAAGCTTCCTAATGTTAAAATTGCAAGCCATGGGTCCTGGGAATGGAGTATTAACTTGGTTCTGCAGCTAATTGACTAATGGATACCAGGTTACAAAATATGAAAACACAATATCATCAGCAAAAAATATTCTCAGCGGAGTTCGTCAGGAAACAGTTTTGAGACCAACTGTTTTAATTTTGTGTATAAATGATATTGTTGAATATGTAAAAAAATGCAGTATTCAACTATTCGCTGATGATACTTTACTATACGAGTACATCATTGGAGAGGATATGAATGAGATATTAGTAGTTCTATATAATGAAGTAGACAGACTATATAAATGGTTAACAAATAATAACCTAAAAGTAATATTTAAAAAAACTAAAAGTCTGATGATTGAAAGCAAATATGTCCTACCTAATAGAGAGCAAAATATTGGTATTACCATAGAAAGTGATAGCATTGAACAAGTGAGAGAATTTAAATATCTTGGTGTTATTATTCATATATACTTTCTCAATAATGTAGTGTATATTACAAATAAAGTTGCGAAAAAAGTTAATTTATTAGGAAGGTTAAGTAGTAATATTACACAATGGGCGAAATCAACTATTTACATGATAATTAAACCATCACTTCAACTATTCTTCGACAATTCTATTTTTACTCAAAAACTCTGATATTGACATTCAACAAAAGAAGCAAAACCGAGCTCTCAGAATAATATTACACTGACATATTAGTATAAAATCAATGTTAGAGAAATTAGAAATACTCAGTGTAAGACAGTCAATTTCTCTAAATTCAATGGTGTTTATATATAAAGGACCTAATGGTCTACTAGATCCCTATTTATTGGAACAATATATGGTTGTACGCGAGGTCCATGAACATTTTACCAGAGGACATGATAATTTGCATGTTGCAACAATTAGAACTAATTATAGCCAAAATGATTTATTCTATAAAGGTTTCGTTATGTATCATAACTTACCAGAACAATAAACTTTGCAAACTAGAGACTAAGAAGAAATGTTATATTTTTGTGTATATGAATGTTGAAATTTAATTATTAATATTTACACATTATTATTTTACTTCCTCACGCCTCAAAGTTGTATTCGTGAAAAAAATTTGGCAAATTTTTATTACATTTCTGGACGAATCTCGACAATTATGACGATACACATAATTTCAGACAGAAAAAAATTTTCTGTCTGTGTGTCTGTCTGTGTGGTCCGCGATAGCAGCTAAAGTTTTTGAGATAAGGCTTTCAAATTTGGTATACACATTCTAGAGGTCAAGGAAGAGATTGATTTCGTTGATGAGCAAAATCGGTCCCAATGTCTAGGAAAAATATTAGTGACATTCCACAATGTAACTTTTTTGAAACGTCAAAATGTGACTTTTTTGAAATATCAAAAATTACTTTTATTATAAACTCCACCACACGTCGAGTTTTACTTTGGTGAGGAAGTTCTGATCCCCAAGTAATAATTGGTAGCGGGTTTTATTATTCGTTTAATATAAAACTACTGACTTATACTGTATAATATTAGCTATGGCTGTTAAATAAAGTTACTTACTTACTTACTCTATTTTGGCTTAGGTAACTGGAGCATTAGTCGGTACATGTCATACCGCTTTGAACATAGACTTGCACCTATTTTTATATCGCCTTACATGCGTCCAAAAACTCCATATAGTCCACTATCTAGGTAGAATGACATTCTGTCAGTGGTTTTTGAACAATTTTGATGACGAGCTGCTTGACAAAACCTTCTTCTCCGACGAAACCAGGTTTTATCTTAGTGACTATATTAATTCTCAGAACATGAGAATTTGGATTGTTTAAAAACCAGAAATTTTTATATCCAAGCTCCTTTTTAAAGAGTGATAAGAATAAGTTATAATTTAGATTATAAAGAATCATGCAGGGTTCTTTTTAAGAAAAGAGAATACTAATAATTATAACTGCTTTATATATTTATGAATGTCTAATGCTTGTTTTCAAAAATGTAGGTAAAATCACGAAAAAGGTCAATATAAATTACCCTGCACACAGATTAACAAACAATAAAGGAACATAATCTTCATGACAAGAAAAACATGTTGGTATTGACCTTTCTTTGTAAAGTGTATTCTCTTTCTTTGAAAAGTGTATTTTCTCTTTTTGAAATAAATATGGTTATTATTATTACTAATGAGGGCTCAGTAGTGTCTGGAGCAAGGTGGCGCGCACTTTCAGTACTTTTTGTAAAAATGTATTTTAACAGGTTGAGTGCTAATAGATGTATCCTAACGATAGCCCAAGAGGAAATATTGGAATATTTAATTCGCTTACTTCGCAAAATAATTATTTTGTCATCTTGGAGCAGTTTTCTGTCAATTTAATGGTCATTGATATCTGTCCAGTATACTGAACGCTACTCTTGAGTATTTTTTTCACATTTTCATTCAATATCCCGCCCACTCAATTATATGAGAGTCCAGTATACTGGATACTTTATTTATATACAACAGGAAACGTGAAAAATTCATATTGTGTGAACTAAAACACTTTTATATTGACTATTTCCTACATGCCTCTCCATCCAATAAAGTTTATTAATTTTTGTCACAAACTTCAATGAAATCACTTTATTAGCTGCAAAATTTCAAAAAAGTTCCAAGAGTTATTGCCACTTAAATTAATTTTGTTGATGCGTATCCATAGAAGACTTTTATTAAAATAAATATTAATTTTTCGTTCGACGTAATTAAATGAATCATTTTGTTGAAGTGTAAATTAAGAACATAATAATATTTATTATGTTGAATTATAAATGTTGCTTATTTGGAAAATAGTTCGATCAAACATCTGGAGCTTACAATTATGTATGAATACTTTTTCATTTAAAACACTTATGATTTGTTGTTCGGTAACGTCCCACGACGAATTTAGTAGTAAAATGATTTTAATCACTAATTTATCTCATTATAAATCAACAAAGTTTCGTGAATACAAATTTATTCGACAAAATCATAAGCCCCTGATATATTATTACTGAAAAAAATACAAACAAAAAAAACACCCAGAATAAAATAATGTCATGATACTGCAATTTCATTTCAATTTTTGATGTGATAATCATTGAAACATGGATGAACAGATTTCCAGTTTTTCACTGCCAACTGGACAAAAGTATCTGGTCTCCCTTTTTTTACCCAATTGCGTCTTAACATGGCCAACTTATCTCTTGCGGTGGCTGGATTTTATTTTATTTTAATTTAGATCTACCCAATGGCAAAAACCAATTACAGGGTAGGAGAATGAATAAAAAATATTTTACCATGAAAAATAACTGCGAATAAAATATACATACATAGTAATTAGAAAAAGCAAATAAAAATATGTATATAACAATACCACTGGTCAATATAACAACATGAGATATATTAAGTTATTATAAAACATATACAGGTCAAAGCAAAATTATATGCAAATATAATATACATGCATAATTATAAACGGGAAGTGCAGAATAAGCATATAATTAATTAAATACTTAATAACATCGTTTTTATTCTAGCAATGGTATTATTAAAAACATTAATTCTATCTTGGCACGTCATATAACTGCTACACATTTTCAAAAGTGGAGAATTCTGTTGTAGGCGAGTTCGAGGTGTAAGCAATGCAAATGTATTTTGTTGCCTAGAGTTGATTCGTGGGATATTAAGTTGCACTTTTTGCAAAATTTGGACACAATCTAGGAGTGAGTTTACAATTTTAAATAAAATGATAATAGAATGACAAAATCTACGTGTACTTAAGGTATCCAACTTGAACTCAACTAACAATTGGGTAACCTATCGGCGGATAAGTTCCACTTATTCTGAAAGACACATACATAGATATTGTCTTTGAATATTCTCAAGCATAATCACTTGCGTCTCATATTTGTGTATAATGCAGTATTCAAGCGTGAGCGTACACAGTAATAATATAGAGATAGAAATGCGTTACTTGTGTGAAATTCTCTAGAATTGCGAAGTATAAAACCAATGCATCTTTTAACTTTAGCAACGAATGTATAAATGTGGTCAGCGATGGAAAGTTTAGAGTCAAATATAACACCAAATCATTGAACAAACTGACATGCTGGAGACAGGTGCCCTCGAACTTATAGGGAATGATAAGTGATTCTTTTTTTACGAGAGAAAGACAATACATTATTTTTTTTAATATTTAGACTTAAATAGTCTAACTGAACATTTACAATGCAATCTTGAAATAGCACACAATTGGTGTAATTTAAATAATTATACCAATTGTGTATTATTTCAAGATTGCATTGTAAATGTTCACAGTCCTCAATACTAGTGATTGAACAGTAGATTTTCATGTCATCTGCATAAAGCAAATAATTGACATTCAAGGCTAAAGTTACATCATTACTATAAATATTAAATAATAATGACCCTAGTATTGAACCCTGTGGTGTCCCTGATAAAGTTTCAAACTTATTTGCGTCATAATTCTGACATTGCATGAACTGAAACCTATTAATAAGACAAGAATTGAATAAGGTAAGTAATTTGTCAGAGACATACAAGCTCAAGTTTATCGATGAGTATATTATGATTGAGTCGATCAAATGCTTTGAATAAATCTGTGTATAATACATCAACGTACCTTTGATAATCTAAAATTTCAGCAACTGACTGGGTTACACAAAGAAGGTTAGTGCTTTTTGGTTTACCCTTCATAAAACATGTTAATGAGGACTAATTACGTTGTTGACATTATTGTATAAAAATACATGTATCAGAATCTCAAAGGCTTTTTTATATCATGTTTGTCACTATTTTTATAAATTGGGCAAATTCGGGATAACTTCCATACCTCTGGAAAAGTTGACGTTTCAATGACTAATGCATCCGTTGAGAAATTGTAAAAAGATTCCCGCTACACTCGAGAACTTTCTGTAGCGTTTGTCCCCAGCTCTTCATAATAACATTTTTTCCTAAAATTCAAAAGACGCACATACTAGTCTTTCCGTTTTCTGTATATACCTGTTCCAAAAGCACAGAGATTTATCGTATGTAACATATTGTTGGCAACATTGTCCTAGTCCTGGAATAGGTTGGAACCTTTGATGCGAAGATAACACTGACGTAGTTTTCCACGAAACACCAAAACACTATATACTGCACTCGACGCGCGTTTCACCAACCAAGTTGACATCATCTGGAGATGATTAAAACTCAAATTATTTTCAAGTTTGGTTGGCAAAATGAGCGTCGAGTGCAGTATATAGTGTTTTGGTGTTTTGTGGTAAACTACGTTAATGTTAACATTGCCATAGTCAGGACAAATCTTAAAATAGGTCCATATGGAAAAAGAAAATGTTTAATCTCTTTTTCAACTTAAAACTTGTTAAATTTCTGATTTAAAAAATGTGATTCTTCATAAGTTCTGCAAGTAAAACGGTTTCTTCAAAATAATTGTTGAAAGAAGTTTCTGAAATTTCATTCTTTGAATAGAAAATTGTATAGTGAAACTTTAAAAGTATTTGGTTTATGAGTTGCTACTAGAACACTAATATACCACTTTATTAATATTTCTGTATTTTAGCCGTTTTGTCTTTATTATAATTAATAACAAAGACTATTTTTATTTTTAAATACTTTGGTTTTATAAGGATAGGCAAGTAGAAGCACATACAATTTTCATGATGTTTATGTTCATTACAAAATGATGGGTAAAAATATTCCTATTCTGATTTAAAGAAAATGCAATTTCCTACTTAAATCATCTACAGAAATTATGTTAAATTATTTACATATTTATGGTTTGAGTATCTAATAAAATAATTAAACATGTTATATTCTAATAAGAAATAATGTCAGCATTATAAGATATTGATATTCTGAAAATGCTGTAACTATAGTAGGTAAAAATTCAGCATTTTAAACTGAAATTAGAATTTATAATTTGTTTCTTACTGAGCTGAAATATTATGCGATTTATTCACTCTGCAAAATCCAAACGATTATTTGAATAAAATATGTAAAATTTAAATAAATGCCGTTGTAACTGGAGCCTCTCCTGGCGTACTAATGACCTATTTAAAATGTTCATTTGTTTCGTTTAAATATTATCACGGCAGCATTCGCGAAATATTTTATTAAAATGTTTCATTAAAGTTTTTGCATTCAAGTGGGAACAGTAAAAGTACGTTGAAAAGCTATACGTTACGTTCGTTAAGCATAAAATAAAACTGGGAGTTTCCAACTGCTTCACTGTTCCTTGTCCAAGGAAATTTGTAGTTTATAACCTTATTTAAAACAAAATTTAGTTTGCACTTGCCGCCTGGAAATTAGGTCACAGACGGGTCCTTTTAATAGATGTGTGAATATACAATATCCCCCGCAAAGAAACTATAAACAAAGTTTATTTTATTTACCCCTTCTAAAGAATGTCCGGATATCATTTCATGAAAAGGAACTCATCTCCTTTCCCAAAAGCATCTCTGCACTAAAGATTCCTTGCCTCAGTCATCTGAATGCTTCACACTGCACTAAGAAATGTTAGGATGTTTCCTTGTTTCTTTTTCATTTTGGGCAGGTAGGACCTTCCTAAACACCTGGGCTGTAGTGAATTCCGATTAGTAGAAACCATTGTCCTGCGGTTCCTGCTGGCCGTAGTCAAGGACTCTTAACTCTCTATAGAATTGTTCAATTTTAAAAAAATTTCCACGAGTACAATGACGTATGTTTGCCATCCCTATCTAGAAGGTGCAAATTTAGATGTCAGGTTGTGTTTTTGATATACCTATGTTGACTTTGAGGAGATTGTTAATAAAATAGCGCTGCATAGCTTAAGAAAGGTACAGGGCAAAAAAAAAGTGATTTTTCTCGATTTTGTAATTTGAGTATTATGTGATCTGTTAGATCATAATGAAACCTATCGACTGCCAATATCACTCAATGAGTAGCTCAGAAATTACGTTTAAAGAATTCCCGTACAGATGAACAACCACATAAGACCACAATTATAGAGGAAAAGCTAACAAATCCACCAATAACATTGTGGCGTGTTTACAATATAATAAATAGTATTTTGATCTATTTGAACGAAAAACGGTTATATAAAATTATTTATTTATATTTTTGCAAAATATATTTCACTTTTGCAAGTTTTCACTAAAATTCATTTAATTTTTCGTATTTGCATCTAAATTTATAGGGAAAAAGTGGATAAAGTTCAGGGCCTTTTTTGCTTTTTCCCCAGATTGTATAGTAGTTTGCACCTTCAAATTACATTATGAATTAAATTTTCACACATTTGAACCACAACATGATTCTTTAGTCTACTGGCAACTGATTAGTTAAAAATACATTTTTTTTTAAATTTTTGTAATATTAATGAAGTTTTAAAGTTTAAAATTGCTTTAGTGTCAAATTTATAAAATGTGACATTTTCAAAGCCTTTGATAAGTTGTACCATGGTACTTAACTTCAAAATCTTAAACACACAGGCTTATCTTTTCCCATGATAAAAGTATTCAAATTGTATTTAACTGAAAAGAAACCATCTGTATAATACCAAAAGAGTTTTATGTTTTATTCGGAGTACCCCAAGGATGGCTCATTGGACCACTTCTCTTTGTACAATACATTAATGAATTGTAATAAATCTTACATTATCTGTCTTGCGCTGATGATGTAAACATTTTCTTCTTCGTTAATAACATATCGGATTGTACAAATAGTCTGAATAAAACAAATGTAGGTGTATCTTAAATAATCTTCCCCTAAATGCTGCAAAGCGTACCACTATAATATTTTTCAGAAAAAAATTCTCCCTTATGTTATAATTATAAATGAGATAATGTTACCTTAAATCAGTCTGATTCAATCAAAGCTCAAAAGTCATACTTGATATCAAATTATCTTTTAATTCCTACGTCAACGAAATTATTAAGGCCACTTATAAACTTACTTTATCATCAGGATTTCTTAGAATTCTTAGGCATATACATGGGGTGTTTTATAGGTGCCTTATACCATAAAACAAAAAGGACACAGATACGGACACCAGTGTTTCGAAATTACTATCCTTATCAGTGCAGCGTAACTTAAATAGTGTGGTATACATTCCACCTTTTGTTTAGTTGTTTCTGATATACATTCAATATTTCACTTCTTCAGCCACGCTGCGCTGACGAGTAACAATAATTGCGAAACAGCTGTGTCATAGCTCTTTATGGGGGCGTTTGAAGGCATTGAAGAAATTTTTAAAAACATCCGTTTTAGATGTTGATCTGCTTCCAACGTTAGAATGTGTTATAATAGTAAACATTTTTATAGTTTTCTTTACGTACCATCAAATTCGCCCCCTTGAGGTTGAATTCTTTACGTACTCGTACCACTAGAACTGTGCAAATTTTATGTTGTATATATTATGGGTATATCAAATGAACTTCGTTTAGAATAATTAGAGGACAAAATGTTACTAAAGTTTTTTGTTAAACGCACAAAAATGGATCGACAGAAAATATCAATTCTCTGCATAAGACAGGTGGGTTTTAAGGTATAACAAACTTTAAATTGTGCTATATCAGAGTAAAATTTTAATCAAATTTTTTCCAATTTGATTTTTTTTTTGCTTTTACTTCTTTGTATCTCTATCTACATAAGAAGTCATCCGAAATCCTAAAGTATAATTACAACTGTGGTACTAAATATAATAACCACTAACTGGAATATTTTTGAACCGACTTGTAGAAGTGATATCTCGTCGCATGAGAATTACATGGTTTTAAGTAACAATTTATTGTTTTTATAGGATAACGAATTTAAGATGATAATCCAGTATTTGCCTGGCATGATACTTATAAAATGGTTTAAATTTGCCCAAAATTGTAGAAATTATAAGAAAATTAATTAACATTTGCATACTTTAGCACAAACAATGCAAGTATAGTATACATTTTAATAACTTTTATTCCTTAAACAGACTCTAAAAAACGTATAAAAATAAATAATCTTCAGTTTGTGACCAAGTAGTAACGAAAAACATAAATTATAGAAAATAGTTACTTATCATATGGAAATGAAGTTTATGGCGCCATTTTTCATTCAATAGTGTCATTTCCTAGCCAGAAAGATGCAGAAAAATATTACTAATATCTGACAGTTTCTTTTTGTGGGGATTTTGGTCAGGTATAACTAATTTTTTTTTCTAACGTTTCGGTTTATTACACAATCATCAGAGAACTACAATTAATATAATATTTTAAAGACATAGCTATGGTTATTTTACATTATAATTTACTTACACTATTAATTATTACGTATTTGTTTTAAATTTTATTACATATTATTAGATTGTCTGTTTTAACGCAACTGAGATATTTTAACATGGTTTGTAGGCTCTTAAAGTTTTGTTTATGTTACAGAGATAACATTGGAAATGTATACATATGATTTACTGTAGGTGTTTTGCTTAAATAGTGAGTATATAATAAGATATTTTATTTCAAGAATTATTATTTTGTATCGGTAAGATGTAAAAATTGATTTCATGTTGTAATGTACCCCAATCATTTGATTAAGTTAAAATAGGTTTCGCGCTACTTTTCTATGTGCGATTATTTATGGCGTTGGTATGTCTTTTTATTTGCAGCATTTCATGTATGTTTCTTCGGTTATAGTTAGGTTCTTTTTCTAATATTTGTATGTTGTTAAAATTAAATCGGTGGTATTGTTCTATGGCGTGTTTGGCTAGTGCTGTCGTGTTTTGGTTTTGAGTTTTTATGCTATATTTGTGCGTGTATACTCTTTTATGTAGATATTGTTTAGATTGGCCTATATAGGTACCATTACAGTCGTTGCAGTCTATCTTGTATATAGTGTTAGTTTCGTCTTCGGTTGGTAGTCTAGGTTTGTTTTGTGGAAAATTTTTCGTGGTATTGTATGGTTTATGAGCTATTTTATATTGTGTTGTTTAAATACGTTTGCTATTTTTTCGGATACTGTTGGTATGTATGACATGGACACATATTTATTATTACTATTATTTGGTGTGTAGGTTGTTTTATTATAGGTTCTGTGTATTATTTTTTTTATTATTGACTCATAAAATTGTTTAGGGTAGGAGTTTGCTTCTAGAACTGTTTTGATTTTTTTTCAGATTATTTGGTCTGTATTTTGGATGTGACAGTTGGATGGCACGATCTGTTAGGCTGTTGATGACGTTTTTTTTGTAGTTGTTTGGTGTGTGGAATTTAAAGTTTAAGTATCTTTGCGAACACTTCTTTTATGTACTAGTTGGTTTCGATAATACCGTCATTATTATATTTAACTGTTAAATCTAAGAAGTTTATGCTATTTCCTTAGTGAATTGTAACCTTGAGTGATAATTATTGAAAATATTAACCGTATAGTCTATTTTATGTTTTGGTAAGCAAATGATGCAGTCATATACATATCTTTTGTAGAATTTTGGTTTACAGTTTAGTGATTTTAATACTTTATTTTCTAATTCTTCCATTACTAAATTTGCTATAGTGGCCGATATAGGTGACCGCATGGCGGTTCCGAAAATTTGTGAGAAGAATTGATTGTTGTACGTGAAATATGTAGAGTTTAGACATAAGGTTATTGCTTTGATAAATTCGTCTTGCGTAATGGGTGAGTATTTACTAATTTCGGACCATTTATTTTTTATATATTCTATTGCTAAAGCTGTTGGAATATTAGTATATAGTGCGGTAACATCGAGTGAAATAATGATGTGATCTCTGGGAACTGTCTGTTTTTTTTATAAATTCACAAAATTGCCATGAGTCTTTAACAAAGGATTCAGTTTTTCCTAAAACGTTACTTAGTATCTTAGATAAAAACTGTGAGAGATTATATGTGGGACTATTTATATTGCTTACTATTGGTCTTAGTGGAATATTATCTTTATGCAGTTTTGGTAGGCCGTATATGAAGGGAGCATGGCCATTGTGACAAATAAGGTTATTTTTTTGTTGTTCACTAATTAGGGTTTTTCTGAGCCATGACCTAATGAGGTCATTAAGCTTATTTTGAATTTTTTTTGTTGGGTTGTGATTTTCTTTTCTGTATGTTGTTTCGTCATTAAGCATATTATTCATTTTTCTCCCATACTCTGTCTTATACATAATTACTGTTTAAACAACACAATATAAAAATAGCTTATAAACCATACAATACCTCGAAAAAATTTTTCACAAAACTTAAACCTAGACTACCAACCGAAGACGAAACTAACACTATATACAAGATAGACTGCAACGACTGTAATGGTACCTGTATAGGCCAATCTAAACAATATCTACATAAAAGAGTATACACGCACAAATATAACATAAAAACTCAAAACCGAAACACGACAGCACTAGCCAAACACGCCATAGAACAAAAACACCGATTTAATTTTAACAACATACAAATATTAGAAAAAGAACCTAACTATAACCGAAGAAACTAACCGAAGAAACATACATGAAATGCTGCAAATAAAAAGACATACCAACGCCATAAATAATCGCGCTGATATAGAAAATTAAAGCGAAACCTATTTTAACTCAATTAAATGATTGGTGTACATTACAACATGAAATCAATTTTTACATCTTACCGATACAAAATAATAATTCTTGAAATAAAATATTTTATTATATACGCACTATTTAAGCAAAACACCTACAATAAATCATATGTATGCATTTCCAATGTTATCTCTGTAACATAAACAAAACTTTAAGAGCCTACAAACCATGTTAAAATATCTCAGTTGCGTTAAAACAGACAATCTAATAATATGTAATAAAATTTAAAACAAATACGTAATAATTAATAGTGTAAGTAAATTGTAATGTAAAATAACCATAACTATGTTTTTAAAATATTAATTGTAGTTCTCTGATAATGGTGTAATAAACCGAAAATAATAAAATTAGTTATACCTGACCGAAATCCCCACAAAAAAAAACTATCAGATATTATTTGATATTAACGGTCAAGAAAAGGAAAATATATAAAAATATTTACAGTATGTTGTAATAAGAATCTCCTTTTTGAGCATAATGTCGCTTGGAGCCCTTCGGTTCTCATGCAGTAATATTATTTAAATCAGTTTCAAAATTCAAGTTTGTAAATATTTTCATAGGTTAATTGTGGCGGAAACAGATTCTTCATACTTTCTGTGAAAAATGTCGTTCCTACATATATTTGTTTTTTACTATGAAACAAACGTGTTGCGAATATTTTATGGATACATAAAGAGATATGTAAATATACAATAAAATTGTAATCCAAGTAACGCAGAGATTTCACAATATAATTCTAAAGACAAAAAAATTCCGACCCTCACTACGTATAAAGTTATAGGCTTAAGCTCGTGATCCTTCTGTAACATGCAGGGACTTAGAAGGACTTTATTGAGGAACCGATTTGTTAAATCCTGTGACATTGAATCTACTAAAGCAAGAGAGTTTTGAAAATGTTGGATTGTATTGTAGGCTGCCCAACGATTAATCCTCTTGTGTCGCTAACTGAAGTGCTCTTCTGATAACGCTAGCAACAGGGTTTAAAGGCTTCATCTTCTGTCATTCACCATCTCGCCTGAAGTTCTCACAGCCTGGTCATTATGACCCGGGCTGAGCTTAACGCGCCAGATTTCCACCCCCTTTAATACCCTAACTCTACTTCCACCAAAAGGACCATACAGAGACGGAATTGGCTGTTGCGCTATATTTCTTTTTGATGATGATTACATTATCTAGAACACTATTGTTTTTGAAACAAAGTTTTTGTTCTATTTCTACAAACGACATATTGTTATTGAAACTTTTGTTTCCAAACAAATTGTAACGTATTTTATATTAAGGGGACCTGGGAAATTATTTAAAAAAATACGCTGGAAAAATAATTATTCACGAATTCTTCAGGGAGTTGAAATCGTAATTTTCAAATTTAAACGTAAAACAATGTCATTTCATATAAGAAAATTCGAGGAATGTTTTTTTTTTTTTAATTTAGTTATATCAAAAATCGCATAAACTAATTAGGAATTTTGAACACATGAAAAATTTGGTTCTATAATATAATAGTCTACTTACCTCATTGTTTTATGTTTAATATTAATACCGTTTTGTCCAAAATTTTAATACGGTTTTCGAAAAATTTAAAACTGTTATAATTTCCAATACTAATTCAAATTTAGAAGTGAAATTCTAAACAGATGAACATGCAGTTAAATATTTTTTTTGGGAAATCGGAGTGCTTCAAGGCCTGTTTGTTTGAGCCGATATATTCCTAAGCAAGCAGGTAATTTGAAAGGGCCACCTGTGCCGACTCTGTCCAAGTATTTCAAGTTAATATTTACACTGCCTTTAATTTTAAACACGGTGAGATTTATATGTTATTAAATGAATGTTCAATACACTCGCGTTTAATTTAATTTCGTTCCAAGTTAATAATTTATACGTAAACGGTAGCTGCTGTTCTTTATCTGTTTTCAATTGTTAATTGTAGCCTGCAACTGTAATAAAAGTATCAAAACGACACACCAAACGTTGGCTGAGGGTTATTTAATGAATTGAGGGCCAAATTTAATAATATTATTGATTGCAAAATATAAGCAGAAATCAATAATGGGTTCTACTACGTTTTCTCGAGAATTTTATACTGTAGTTTACAAACAAGATAAATATTTAATGGGGATTGATGAAATTAAACCCAATGTCAGTGATTCTGAATAACTGAGGTTGCATTTTAATCCAATGCATTGCAATGGTCAGTTTTTTTTAAAGAATAATTAGGACTACATTCCTGTTAAAAATAATGTGATGTTAAATTAGATAATTTTAAACAATTAGAATTTTGTGAATTAAGTAAAATAGTTAAAGAAATGAAAAAGAAGAACAGCAGTGTGGACGGCATAACATCAAATATTTTACAATCTGCATTTGAAGTAATAGGAGAAGATTTCTACAGTTGATAAATACTAGTTTAGAAATTGGATGTTTTTCCCAGAACGTGGAAGACATCTACAATTATACCACTGGAGAAGAAAATAAATACTATTAAATGCGAAGAACATAGACTTATAAATATGGTACCAACATACGAAAAACTAATGGAAATTATAGTGAATGATCAAATTATAAAATATATTGAAGATAACAAATTATTAACTAAATATCAAGCAGGATTCAGAAAACAAAATTCATGTGAGACTGGACTACAAACTGTGTTAGCCAAGTGGAAAAATGCTTTAAATGAGAAAAAGGTTATAGGTATTGTATTTTTGGACTTTCGTAGAGCATTTGAGACTATAAATAGAAATTTACTACTGTTAAAATTGAAAAACTATGATTTAGGATCTACGATAATTAAGTGGTTCAGTGAATACTAATCAAATCGAACTCAAGTGATAAAATATAACAATAATATATCGACATCAAAACAAAATATAATCGGAGTGCCACAAGGGACAATATTGGGACCTAATTTGTTTATATTATATATAAATGACATAGAGCAAGTGTACAAAAGTGCAATATCCAACTTTTCACAGATGATACCTTGTTACATTTCATAGGTGATAATATAGATGATATTATAAACACTTTGAATGATGAACTTAAGACTCTACAAACATGGTTAAAACTAAATAGCATATATGTCAATACAGAAAAAACATAATTTATGTTAATTAAAAGTAAATATAACGTGATTGATACAAACAGTCATATGGAAATATATATAAATGATGAATCGATACAGCAAGTTGTAGAATGTAAATATTTAGGTATCCTCATTGATGATAATTTATCATTCTCTAGTCATGCTTCATATATCACCAGCAAAATTGCCAAAAAAGTAAACTTAATAGGTAGATTAAGGCATGTCAGTACATGGACTAAACTGTTAATATATAAAACAATTGTTTTACCACACTTGAACTTTTGTGCTACCATTTTATATCTATTGAATAACACACAGATACATGATATACAAAAAAAAAGCAGAACCAGGCAGTAAGAAAAATTTTAAATTGCGATAGATAGGTATACAAGTATTAAATACATGTTGGAACGAACGGATTAAGTGTCAGACAATATATATATATATATATATATATATATATATATATATATATATATATATATATATATATATATATATATATATATATATATATATATATATATATATATATATATATATATATATATATATATATATATATATATATATATATATATATATATATATATATATATATATATATATATAATTATTATTATTTTGAAATAAGTATGTGTAAATTTAAATGTCAAATTTAGCTATAAGCTATAAATTAAAATATTTATTTATAAATTATATGTATATCATTTGAATTATAAGTTAAACTCCAACAAATTCGAATGAAATAGTTTTATTCAACCTTATTGTACTAGTTCCGTTATTGATACTATATCGCTTGTTCGGTTGCAACCCACTGAAATTACTGAAAAAGTAAAAGCGACGCATTACCAAATAGAAATTTCTCGCCTACTTCAAGTTGTCAAAAATATGTCAGCCGAGCCCGACTGCGCAAAGCGAAATTAGCGAACATAACCGAGGCCACAGAATTTGATCAGCTGTTTATGTCTTGTTTGTGTTTTGCGTTTACAATTAATATTATAATATAGTTTTGAATTCGAATAAATGTTTGTTTTCTCGCGCAATGGAGATGTAATTAAATATTAATTTTGATATGTAGTACTTCATTATATATTTTATTTTTTATTGTGTTGTTTATTTTTTTTTTTTTTTGTTATTTAAGCAAAATGTAGACTAAGATCTCATTTGACAAGAGTTTGGAGAAATTCCTGTGATTTTTTTCTTCTAGAGTTTATTTTAGCAATATTATACAACATTGGTAAATATGATTATTTAAATAAAATTTCATCTGAATTTTATTTTATTTTAGATTAATTGAACAAGTTTATGAGAGTTCACTGAGAACAACTAAACAGATGCCTGACTTAAGGAACGTTTTCTACAAGCTAATAGATGGCGCGCAAACATTTTCGGGCTGTTTCGATTAAACTAATACATTTCGGTTGATTACGTTTTGTACCACATTTTCAGTCAATTTTAATTTTTTTTTCACATCTATTACCATCAGGGTTAAATCTATTATAATTTTTTCACAAATCTATACCGGAAATTTCTTTGAGTTGGCAACACTGGATAGAACGAGGCAGGCCACTGTCAGAGCAAGATTAAAGTTGTTGGCATGTAGAATTTGTATGACCTACGACGTTGCTTTGCATTGTTAACTTTGTGAATGGAAAGTGTTGGCAAGGCGATGCCGACTTGTGGAAGAAGCTAAGGTGTTGTGAGTGTTACCACAGCCTATAGGCTGTGGTGTTACTATGCCCAAGTCGTACAGTCGATAAAAAGAGAAGGGAGTAAGAATGTTTATTTTTATTAACGTCTCTATGATCCAAACAGATACGTAACATTCTCTAATGGAACGCACTTTCATATATTCTGGGTTTTTACTTAAGAAGTTCTTATATTTCTCGCCAGTACGGACACCTGAGGCATCTGTTATTGTCTGTAAGGCCGCATTTAAATTGTCCACTATTTCCATCGGAAATATGAGATGTCAGAAATAAGAGACACGCCTTTATTTTTTTATTTTCATTTAAAATACAAAAAGATTAAGTGAAACTTTCTTGACGTCACTAGGCGCACATTCAAATATAGCACCAAATGTAGTTACTCTTAGGGTGTTTCAAAATCTACAGTGTATTGTATTAGATTTAACATTTGACCGTAATCTAATTTTTCGTTTACTTATTATTGTAAAAATATAGCAGATATTATCGTCCGATAGCTATATTGTCGGTGTTTTCAAAAAATATTTGGAAGCCTACTAGCAAAACGTATAAAAATATTTTTAGAATTCTGCAACATTTTATACCCAAATCAGCATGGTTTTAGAGAACTGCATTCATTACAGCACGCAAAAGTATTTTGAATTTTATTTACAAAAATTTAGACCAGGGGTATAAGGTAATTGATTTATTCATTGATCTTTCTAGGGCATCTGACCTTGTAGATAATGATGTTCTTTTAAACAATAATGAACACTATGGTATACGAGGCACATGCAATAAACTTTTAAAATCGTACCTTCATAATAGAAAACAGTTTGTAGATTACTGTGGTGTTAAATCAAGTGAATTGCCTATTGATATTGGTGTCCCGCAAGGTAGTGTCTTAGGACCACTATTGTTTATCCTATACACAAATGATTTGGATAACTACTTAACCACATTTAATGATGCTTTTGCTGACGATATATCTATTTTCGTAAGTGATAAACAAGCATCTGTTTCTGCTGACAAATTAAACACAAATCTACAATCTTTATTACAGTACTTTAATAACAAAAGAAATTAGTTATGAACCAAGATAAAACGGTTTTCATGCAATTTCATCCTATTGGAAAAAACTATATCTCAAGTTTACTAATTAAGCATAAGAACAAATCCATTCATCAAGTAACATCGCATAAAATTTTAGGTTTTTATATAGATCTTTCTTTGGACTGGAAAACACATATAATATATGTATACAAAAACTGTGCGGGTAATTGTTTCGCATTGAAACGGTTGCGCCACGTAGCTAGTACAGAAACTTTTAAGATATGTTACTTTTCTAACTTAGAGTTGAGAAACCGTTATGAAATTATTTTCTGGAGATATTCAACATCTGCAAACAGAAATTTGTATTACAAAAAAAGAGCCATGCATGTTTGGTTTGCATCCTAGACAATGCTGTAAAGAAACCTTTGCTGAAAATAAAATTTTAACCTTATCTTGCCTGTATATACTTGAAACACTAAAATTTGTGAAGAAAAACTTTAATAAGTTCAACACCCAAAATTCTTATCACAACTATTCCACAAGACATGGATCTAACTTACAATATGATACACATTGACTGGAACTGTGCAAATCTAACCCTTATTACATGCAGTGCTTTATATTAAATTAAATATGAATTTAAAAAGTATAGTTAGTATAAAGAAATTTGTGACGTCTGTAAAATCATTTCTTATTTCAAATACCTTTCATTCTGTACAGGAGTTTCTCAATATTTAGTAATTCAAAAAAAAATTGGTTAATTTAATATCTATTGTATAAGTATAAATATATCGCCATAGTTTATAATTAATGTTAATTATTTATTACTTTTTTTTAATATTTGTTAGTGTACCTCTTCTGATGACTTGTCCTATATCATATTATGATCTCTTGGATTGATAAAGGTATTGTATCTATTCTATTATATTCTATAATGCATTTTTAATTTTGTTAATTCTAATTCTCATAGATATTATACTCGAATTTTTAAAATTTAACTATGACATCACAGCAAATGTTTTCATTGCAAATCTCCCTTGAAGTTGGAGGTACTTGATTTGAATTGTGAATAACTAATATAATTGCTTCTTTTTTTAAACAACTTTTATTGAATGTGAGTAATTAGACATGAAATATGACATCGGTTAAATTACCGCTCCGGCTTCTCTGGTGGATATATATTCTTTGGAAGAAAATTTGCATGACATTCTCGCATAATGAGGATTAACGCGCTTGAATTCACCACAAGAGGTGCTAGTGTACGGAAAGGTCAATGTCACTGAACGTTAATGTTTAGTATGGCTTTTTAACGCTAGTTTTTAGTAATATTTATAAAAATTAGCTAAAAAACATTTAACACAATGATGGCAGAAGGGGAAAGTAGTAACTTACTTGCTTAGTAGGGAAATTATTTTACTTATCAGAAGTGTCTTATGTCATTAAAGTTAGGTTATATTAAGAATGAGCATGATGAAAACAACGAATGACATGTTTATTACTCTCGATTTTCTTTAATGGACTCCTTTGGTAACGCATAATCGTCAGGATTAAAACGTTTCTTACAAACACACGAATGTTTCGAAGGAGTAAAGTTATCTCTATCGACCACTGTTTTATGCAAGTTTTGTCTTTCGGAAGCATATGTCCGCCTTTTGTTTCCAAACAAAATGGAACTGCACAACACTGACGCACAATTAATAAGGTTTTTTATTTTCTGGTGTACGAAATAATTATAGTAAAACACTATAAACTTTTCCCGCACCTAACAATAACTTTTGACACGACCTTACTCGACAAGTGGCGCCAACTGGTGAGCCTGAAAGCGTTAGCCCTCATTGAGGCTGTATTTCTCCAATAACTGCTCGAATGTTTTCTTTCAGTTCAAGAATAGTCTGCGGGTTATTCGCATACACCTTCTCTTTCACTTAGCGCCGAAGGAAGAAACCCAAGGAAATCATATCGTATAATCTTGGTGGCAAATCGACATCTCTTGTGGCAGAAATGATGCAGCCAGAAACTTAGAGCAAGTATTTCGTGGCTATATGACAAGTCACACTGTCATATTGAAAGTAAATATGTTCGAGATCGAACCTTTCAATTTCTTGCCATAAGTGTTGGTTTATATGCTACGGTAACGATGACCGTTCACCACTAAACCGTTACCGCCGACATTCTCAAAAAGTATTGATGATGATTTTACTTCAAAATTCGCCGTCACCTTGCATGTTCTAACATCGAGTTGCTGAACGCGCGACGCCTTCCATGGTCCATTGGCTTCAGTTCTTATGTCAGTTGAACTTTGTAAGCATGCAAATGCAAATATTTCGTTAAAATTCGCTACAACGATGAACCTGGAATTATCAGTCGCTGCGAATGGCGCCTGATGGGGATTCTGTCGTCTTTCACGACACTTTCACTCACATGTTCAACATATTCGACAGAGCGTCCACCGGCATTCGTTTATCTTTCACGGAACCAGTTTCTTTAAATATCGTGAATAAATTTTGATTTCCCTAACGGCACGCAATTTATTTTTGCGTTGTTGTTAAAGATACTTTCTGAAAACATTTCAGCAATAACAATGCGTAGCTCAACCGTGTAGCGCTTCATTTTATTATGCCTCGGTCTCGAGATAACATGTCAAATATCAAATGTCAAAAACAAGCATCACATAAAAGCGCACAATTCAAATCTGATACCTCCCACTGGGACCTATTCATCATCATTATTATAATCGTAATTATACAATTTAATTAAATCTTGAATTTAAAATATCGATTACAAAAGACGCATGCACAATATACACATGCACTGTTTATGCCATAGAAAAAAAATACTAAGAATTCAATATTCGATCAAATTACAAGAACTGAATAATAACTGTAACATGACCTGCAAATAAAAAATTAATTATAATTTTTAGGTAATGCAGCATCTTCTATCTCCCCATTCGTTGAAACGATGTCTAGAGAATTTTCCTATTGAAGGGAAATGAATTTGAATAATTGAGGCAATATACGACGGACCGGGAAACGGCACGGAGAATGCGTGCCACAGCCGTCCATCGGTTATTTAGTATTCACTAAGTGAACTAGTTATTACCTGAATGCTGACCATAGCGCGAAATTACACTCTGATCGTTGGCTTCTGCTTGCCAGTGTTCAGACCCCATATAGAATTATAACCAGACACCTCTAGAGAAATATTACTTCATTTCATGCCAAACTAGCTTGTCTCGCTATGGTTATAGCTTACCGCAACCACCAGAATATGAAAGCGCTTTGAGCTCAATATCATTTTTTGTATAGCTCGTCCTTTTCTGCTGCTTATTTATTCTTTTGATATGCCAGGGTAAAATATTTATATGAAAATATTTAAATCTTGAATATTTTATTTTTTTCCATTAAAATATTTAGATTTATGTTTATCACTTTCATTTTACTTTATCATCCATCCATAAATAGAGAAAATATTGGCATCGTAAAAAAATGCCAACTACATATTTTGATGGAAATTGGCATTTTGTGGATCGATAATAGCAAATTTATCCGAATCAATATGCCGTCTGTGCACCTGTGTGTCTATGAGTCTTATGAGCGGAGCGCGGATACAATGTCAAATATACATTCACAGTGACATAAAGCAGTGTGCAGAATAATAATTTACTCCTTACAAAATATTTAAAAAACAACAATCCGTCGAATGAAAATAATAACCTGATTATGTTTTTCAGGCAGTTGGCTGGAACATTCCACTATTCAGCTGTTATTGAATCAACATTAATTGTTTAGTAATTTGACAAATTCTACTGTTAAATATTTAAGTAAACAACTTTCATTGCAGATCTACATATGTAAATACGTTTCATTGAGTTCTTATAAGCACAAATAAAGTTAGGAAGCTTGCATATTAACTGTTTTATTAAAACTCTAAACAAACCACTTCTACCATTAACTAAATATGACACGCAATTGTATCTATTAAACTTTTTAACTATACTTATAAACAAAACAAAGTTTACTTAGTCAACTGGTTAATGTAGGTTTCAAAAACTTCAGAGCTAAGTACATCGCTGGTAGAAAACAACACAGCAGGCAAACGTCAAGTCGCTTTTATTGGCATAATGGCCACCATATAATAGGCGGGCATAGATGCATCATCCACTAACAGGGTCAGAACTGAAAATTACTCCGTAGATAATTTTGCTAGATATTTTCTCACGTCTAGGTAGACACTATTCACTTAGAAAAGGGCCATTTACGTTATTGGGTGAAGGACGAATTGGAACCACATACAATTAGAAAGCTGTAGCTAATTCATAATGGCCACTAAAAATGTTTTCAGCATTTCTGTACATCGTTCTCAACTAACGCTAACTGTATTTCCTTCGTTGTCTTTAGTCAAATAAGAGCCTGGAATACCAGAGTCAATATGATCAAACTAGTTTAAGTTACCTAAGTAACAACTCTAAGATACTTTTGATTTATTTAGGTTTTAAAAGTGCTTTAACATGTTCAATAAAATGATAGTGGTTTTAAAATTACCTTAATGGTAATGGTAATGGTAATGGTGGGGGAGGCTGACGCCTGGCAAGTAGGCCACAGACGGGCCCTTTTACCAACCCCCAGCTGTCCCCTCAGCCATGTGCTTCTCTTGCTCCCTCATCGAATCTTTCCGACTTTCTGATGAAGGTCAGGATGTCACTCATTGCGAGGGAGCTCATCTCCTCCCTTAGAAGCGCCTCAGAACCGAAGATACTGTGTCTCAGGCGCCCAAACGCTTCACATTGTCCCAGGAAGTGGTAAGATGTCTCTTCATCACTCCTGCATCTTGGACATGTAGGGTCTTCCTTAATACCTATCAATGATAGATGCCTCTTAAGTCTGCAGTGGCCTGTCAGAACACCGATTAAGAGATTCAGAGTCTTACGACTCCGTCCCAGCAACCTTAAGATAAACTAAAAGTTCTTAAAGACCACTGATTCTTATGCAAAGGATTTAATGCACTCTTTAAATTAAAATAAAAAAAAACTGTTTGCTCCTAATGCCCTATTGATCTTATACTAGTTTTATAATACTCTTGACATTGGCTATTTTAAAACTAATTTGCCTTTTTAAAGAATTAAATAGCAAGTTGGTTTTAAAACAATCCATTTTGGAATAAATAGTTTTAATGTAGTTTTATGGAGCTTAATGTAGTCATTAAAACCCATTAAGAAAACTATTTTATCTTAAGCCTATATGGTCAATGAAATTCCACATTAAATCCTAAAACATAGTTTTTACTTTTTAAAGTGTAAATTAAGAATATTTGAAAGTTCAAAGATTTTAATTTAGTCAATTTGATTAAAAGAAATGCCTGTTGGATTTTTGATGACTTTATTAAAACTAATTCTACCCCCTCCATAATCGGAGAAAACACGCCATCTGCTCAATAAACTGATTGCTGATTTAGTGAACCAGTGCAGTCCGTGTACCTACTTTATGCATGAATGAAAACTAGAAGACAAATTTAAAATGGAAAATATTAGTGACAAGTATTTTAAATTAAAACGAAGTCACTAAATCCAGCAATCACAAAACCGGCACAATTTTAAGGTTAGGATTTCATACGCGCGCTAGATCCCTTTAAATCAATAAGGCCACGAGTTTGAACATATTAAAGCAACTCAGTTTTAAAAGGAAGAGTAAATAAATGTCTGGGAGAGTAATTGTACTTAAAGTGGTAAATAAAACGCTATTCTAAGTCTTGTAAGATTTAAAATGTTCTATTAACTTGCAATCAGTTTTTATTTAGACCACGCCATTTTTTATATAAGATACAGACCCGCCATGATGAATATTTTCAATAGCCAAAGAAAAAAATATTATTGAAATATATGCGCTTTACATCCTCTTAAATAACTGAAGGACGGTGTGTCCAAACATGCAATTTAATAAAAAAAATGCATTTGGATGTTTAGATGCAAAATAAAAATTGACGATATTTTTAAAAAATTTTTTTAGATAATAAAAAAACACATTATATTGGTGGCGCTCGAGTTATGTAGAAGTATTTTATTATATTTTGTCAGAAAAGTGCCATCCGTTGGTAATTTTTACCAGAATAGTTTGCATTTGAATATTATTTTTAATCAGCTTTATATGCGTTACGTTTAAAATATTACCACTCTGCCCCATTAGAGACTTGCCGCTGTTTTAACTATTTCACGCATAAAGTTGTCCGACTTTAAAACAAAATAAAACCTTTTTAGGATTAATTATAATGATTCTCAAGGCAATTTAGTCTGCTGCAATTTTATTTTAAATGCAAAACGTTTTAATACATAAATTTAAGGTTGCCTTGAAAAACTCTTTAAGAATATGAAATTAAAACTAAATGGTTTTTAATATAGTTTTAAAATTTAGTCTTCAAGACTCTTTTAGGATGAGCCCTTTTTGGCTAGAAGCTGCTTTATGGTGATCCTAAGCTTGTCTTGAAGATCATTTGGTTTTATTCGAAGTTTTATTGTATAATTTTAAAGCGACCTTGGAGATCTTAATAAGAACATTAGTGTTACCTGGGTATGATCCACTAACATGCCTAATAATTTAACTGTCACCATTTTTTATAGATAAACGATCAATTTTAACTAATAACTATAATCAGAAGCATTATGGGTAAACATCAATATTTGAGTTTTTCAAACCAAAGTCAGTACAATATCTTTCCATTATTGAGGTACAAATGTTTGCATTTCACAACTCTAGAACATTAATCGCCACAGATGCAACTGCCACTTCATCGGCAAATTGAATAACGTAAAACTCATTCGTTTCAAATGACTACACATCTCATTAATGGAGATCAAAAGAAAGAGTTGGGTCTAAGGTACTTCCCTGAGGAACTCCAGTTGGAACAAATTTTTAATCAGATTGATGTGAGTTACCATCTGCATTTAGTAATACTCTCTGAGTACGATTACTCAAATAAGATTTTATCCATGAGTTAGGTTCTCCTCTTACATCATAGGCATTTATTTTATTAAGCAGTATTTCGCGGTTTACTATATCAAATATTCTAGACATGTTAAAGAAACAAACATTTTCACTTTTTCGTTTTATCAATATTTTTAAGTGTAAATGTATAGTGGGAGTTTACTGCATCTTTCGTAGAGTACCCTTCTCTAAATTACTGACTAGAAGATATAATGTTGTTTACCTTTAATAATAATTTGTGTCCTGTAATTTGTTTATTTTATGAAACCATTCGTGGGTAGATACTACGACAAATAAAACTACTGTTCTTTATTTAGATTTACCGGTTTCTGCAGTATAATCTGCCTTCCTCAGTATCTGTAATTTACGAGTATTAATAGTGTTCCCAACCGATTTACAAGATACTAAAAAACACGCACTAATCTAATAATAAAAACTATTGTCTCCAATTTATTTGAATTAGTCATAAATAAATACCAAACATATTAAAAGTCAAAACAACCATAATTGACACATACAACGTTAAAAAAATAACAATGTAATAATTACTATAACTTTGATTTTATTACGTGAACCATTACTATTTTGGTGTAGGTTAAATTCTTTTTCTTTTTAACAATTTTATGGCATTAATTTGTATCCTAATAACTCATATTTTATATTAGAGCATAGTTAGGTTGAAGTTGTTCATATTCTTCTTCTTTTATTAATTAATGACATTATCATACAAATTAGAAAACGAGAAGTACGTCAAATTTCTAACCTAACTTTATTTAAAAATTAAACTTATTTAATAATGATTTATAATTGTTCACATATCGCATTATTGCGGCGATTTTCAAATGAATAACAAATGGCGATACTTAGGGTTACTGATTTTCATTGGAAAACCTTTTACCGATATAATTGAAGTACATATCAAAAATTTATCTAGTGTGAAATTAACGTTGTTATTCAATTATATAATATAGTGGGAATAATTGTTTGGCTTTAATGTTGTAGTGGAAAATTGAATGACAAATCTTGCAGCATTAGCATATTTTAGAGCATATGCTCTCTATGATAACAAATATCACAATAATCGAGTTAAATTAAATTAAAATGAAGTGCTTCAATTGGCACAGCTTGACAATTTAATTGATTAAAAGGATTTTCATTAAAATATAATTTTAATGAGGAAAGTAAAAATCATTAACGAAGTAATTAAATATGGAAAATTGCAATAAAACATGTACAGTAACAGTGATGAATTAAAGTAATAAGAAATATTACAAACCTTAATAATAATTTTAAATAATGTTTTGCTAATGTACTTAACCCAGATATGCCTAAAAAATGGTAATAATAAAATCATTTTTATTTTTGAAATATTTTAGATAAATAACAATAACAAAACTATCTTTGTATATTTGAATTATTTTGATTGAACACAGATACAAAATGGAATCCAGACTGTAGTGTTACTCAGGGCATATAAGATACAGTGAGTTAATATATGTTGTATTTTTCATGAAAATTAATAAAACATGCTACATGAACTTGTACATCACATTTCGAGCATCTCGTTGTTCCTCTTTGGTGACAGAAACCACACATTGTTTGTTAGTTTTTCCTGGAGGACAACTAAAACAACTCTTTGAAACGTAGAAGGACGCCCTTTTGAATATGAGAACTTTTTTATTTTAAGTTAAGAGAGGGATGCAATCCACCAAATCTAAGCCGATCTAAATTGCCACCATTCCTTCAATGAATTTGCCAGGTATTGCAAATGGATAAATTCAGATGATCAGTTATTATCGAAAAATCTGTTTTTTTCCTCGCAGCGAAATTCAATACAGGCTGATATTCTGATTCGATCTCTCGACTCCTTCAATATTTGAATTATATTGAAACACCACGTGTGGCTACTATCTTTTTTTCCTAATAAGTCGTTTTTCGTGGCACTTGTACAAATCCACTAAAAATCAACACAAATAACACTTTTTAATTCAAATCGTTCAACATGTTTTATTTTTTTGAATTACACATTTATTACTTTCTCTAAGAATCAGATTCAATACCGGATCGTCAAAAAATCCAGAGAATGGGTCTAAAGGAGTTTCTAAGCTTTCAACTAGTGGAATATCATCAATTTGGTAGAGGTGGGTGGTAAAAGTAAATCATCTACCCAACTGTAAACTTTCTATATCTTTGTCTTTTTGCTAAAACAGTGTTCTTTACTTTCTTTATTAGGTAATTTTTTTTTGAAGCTCAAATAAAGCGATTTCATCTTCAGATGAGTAATCATCGTCCAGCATAGGCAATTTAAAAAATAATTGATTGAAGATGAAGTTACTTTGTGAGAATCCATTTACTACATACTTGAAAATGTCTGAATAGGATGAAACTAGTTGTAAAAATAACAAATATAGTGAAAATTAGACAAGTAATAAAAAGTGTTTATAATTTTTTACAATTTAAAAATATATCAACAGAAAAAATTCCCGAGTATTCTCAACAAAACTGTTATTACGCTAATACTCAAATAAGATGACATATCCAACTATTGGCCAGTTTCTCTTAGTATCACCACAATAAATTTAAAATTATATCACCATCTTAACTTGATTTCCGAGATGGCATATCAACAGTTACTGCCACCTATACTTTATTCAATAATTAATTGGGAATGTAGCGAGGAAAAACTATTAACTTTTGGGATTGCACAATGTAAAAATATAGGACCAGTTCTTTTACAGATATATTATCGACATGCTAAAATTAGACATTCCTGAGCAAATTGTCTCATATCTCGACGATACAGAATTCGTTTCTGTGATATTAGATAGAAAGGGATTAAAAATATATCGAATATTGGTTGTGTGATGTCTTCAATCAATTTCTAAACCGGGGGAACCAAGTAATGTATCTTTAATACTTTGCATCTCGGAAACAATTGCTTACATTTCTATAAAAAACTCCTAATATTTTCATGTGTCAATCCTCAAAGTTTAAAAGACACTTCGGATTACCCTATACATACATACATGCAAATATTTGTAATTAATAACCAGTTTTGTCGAACTTTAATACACCTATTGGAAGTCGCAAATAGAATAATTCATATACTCTGATTCAAAAGATTTTTCGACAATTTTTTATACAATACCGATTTTTTTCACCTTTTTTTTATAAGATTCCTTGTACTTCTCATGATTTTCTAAGAACTGGATATTAATTTTAAAGCTACTTTTGTGTAATATGTTAATATAATCTGGAAAATTGGAACAAATGGATGATGATTAAAGAACCTGTTAACCCAAACCCCATAATTTATAGCTATTTATTTCACAAAAGTTTTAATAGAATAAAACACAATCAGTTTCATAAAATAAATATTAAAAGTGAAAAGTTCCTTTATTTTCATTAAATAAATACAATTTGTACAGAAATATGCAATGAGTAAATAAAATAACTGGATTCAAACCATTCCAATAACGTCCTAATTTAATGTGTAAATTCGACTTAAATGAATAAATTTATCTTTATGCCAATAGATATTTATTTGGCTTAGTTAATGCACAATTATTTTGCAAGTATTAAAACATGAAATGGGCTGATCGAAGTTCAATTTATTTTCCCATTAATATGCTAAATGTAATTACAAGCCCAGTCAGCAGGGACCTAATTCGGGATATCCGTATAATAATACACACTGGAGCTATAAACAAACACATATTGTGGATAACATCCTCCTCTTTCATCCTATTTATCGATAAATAAATGAACCCGAATGGAAATACGACGAGATTCTGTTTTTCCATTGCCAAGTTTATTCTAGAACAGTTATATTAAAATATATGTCTGCTAAATATTATGTGTATATACTCAAAGAGTAAATCAACAAAATTGAAATATAAACTATAGAAATATGTTACTATAAAAAGAGTTTACAATACCAAACCTATCATGAGAAATGCTTATCCAAAATATCATTTAAATTATATTAGCCGTGAAGTTTTGTCAATAATAAACAAGTGAACAAAAATGAATAAAACTGTACAAAATTTTCTTTAAATACTCAATTTTATTACACTTTTGTCACAGAAAAATTCATATTGTAAAACTCCAATTCGAATATACATTTTATTGAAGATCGATTTACCTTAACTACAGAGAGTAAACTCCTTGCATTCAGTTCTCATATTAACTCAGCAGGAACAGGATTTTTTTCTGTTCCTAAGTTTACAAATTCATTAAAACATTAAGCAAACACATTATGTGGAGCGTAACTTTAACATAATTCAACTTTAGTTGTTTAACAAAAATAAAGGTGAAATTAAGACAAAAAAACTTTAACCATAAATTACTTATCTTCCTAATATTAACCATGTTGCAAGGGATGTAATTTGAAATAGTGTTTTCCTGAAGTTTGCTAGTTACTCTCATAAAAGTTTGCTTGAGTTATTTTAATTAAAGTTGGTCTAGTTGAGATCACTGAGAGGTAGATTCTTGAAGCAGAGTCAAAACACTTTAAAGGGTTATATTGATGGCTGATAAGTGACTTACTGAGACAGATATTAATAATCGTAATAATTGCACGTTTGCGAGCTCGTTTTTAATCACATTCCAAGTCGCGTGTTAATAACGTGCTAATAGCAGGCGTTTTCTCGACTTCTGCTTTGCCATTTAAGGCCGATAATTTCAATCATCACTTCGAAAGCCAGTTTACCTAGAAGTTATTAAATGTTTAATTGTGATGTCTGAATATAAAGAATATAAAGTTTACTTTTCTTTGATTAAACATTTTGATTAAATCCAACATCAAACTTTAACTCACTCAAAATAATATCGAGATAATTTTTAACGTTTTGTTGTCCAGGTAGAACATAATATTGACGAGACATAAATTTAATATTGAAATCGTAAAAAATATTTGACCGATATTAATAAATATTGATTTTGAATCATTATTATTATTTGAATATTAGTTATGCAATGTTGATAATAATTGTTTTTACCCATTCCAACCTACATGCCGACAGAAAATATTGATAAATATCTATCAACATTAATTTTACAAATATGAAACGATCTATATTGCGACGACCTTTCTAAACTGTATTGTTTAACGAATATTTATCATCCAAATACATATTGCTCTTCAGACATTATATGTACGTAATATTATTATAACATTAGTTTTCAACATCGTACAATAAAATTCGATTCATATTAACGAATATTGGTTTTAGATTATTGAAAGATTTACCCCATATTTGCCAACTTTCGCAAAATCATACTATTTAATCAATATTTTCCAATGCAAATAAACATTGTTTTTACAATATTGAAAGGTCTGTATTTATATAACATTGTTCTTAAATTTGTTGGCAATATTGTGCAACAAATATCGATTAATAATGACTAATATTGATTTTAACATAAGGAAAAACTCATGTTGACCTTATACTGGCAAACTCTCTATCAAATCATATTATCTAACCGATATTCATCTACACAAATAAATATTGCCTTTGCGATATTGAAAACTTTATGCTGACCTCATGTTGATTAATAATTCACCCAATATTGATAGATAATGATGTACCTATATTGGTTTTAAAATATTTAAAATTTCATATTCATCCTACAGTCAAAATATGTTGTTTTATTAACATTTATCCAAATACACTAATACCGATTATACAATATTGAAAAGTTGATATTCACGTCACATTGTTTTAGGATTTTTTTGTGAATATCGAACAACCAATATCCATTCATACCGGTGAATACAGATTTTTTTGAAATATCGGAAAACATAGATGTGTGTACCCTATTTTGGTTAACTGTTTAGACACCACATTGTATAATCGATATTTTTTCATAAAAATATACATTGATTTTACAATATTGAAAAGTTTTTATTTACATTACGTCTTATAATATTGTTTATCAATATCATACAACCAATTTCAATTGACAATGACTAATACATATTGAGATACATAATGGTACACTACGACAATTCAATCGTAATACTCGACATAAATAGCAATATGATGTTATAAGTGTGAACAGATGTAACAGCTAGTCAATTGTATTTATTATACAGTGCGTCCATAAAGTAACGTATAAATTCATTATTAAGTAAATAAACAATATTATTGAAAATTCCCCAAACACGTCGATTTTTGATTTTAATTTACTGTTTCTTCAAATAATAATTTAATATACAGGGTGATCTACCTTCGAGTAATGAGGTCATCACCGGTTTTTTAAATGGAACATCCCACTTTTTTCCCAATTTCCGGATGTCCCTTGCTGTGCTGATTCCAAAAATATATCACAAGTTGCTTCAAATTAGTACAGGGCAACAATATCAAAATTTCAAGTATTTACAAATGAATAAGCGTACTAAAAAATTAAATGAAATTAACGTATTGTGATACAACTACTTTGATTAACTATTAAAAAACCCTCCAATCACGTTTATTAGTGATCTTTGCCCCTCGACTATACCGTACTATTTTTATTGTTTGTAGGTATTTTTTGCCATTTGTTTTTTTAATTGACGTTAAGAACTGTCATAAAAAGTTCACTTCTGTATTGTTAACGCTTCAAAGTAGGTACGTTTACGTGAAATCTAAATCTAATTTATCCTATTAAAATTGTTTTTTGAAAATGCCTTTAACTGAAAGGAAGAGGATTGAAATTTTAATGATGATTGGTGTTGGCGATAGGTGCGAACTCAACAAGAGATATGCAGATTATTCCATGAAATGCACCCATATCGTGAACCTATTTCACAATCTGCGGTAAGCAGAATAGAGCGAATATACAGAGAATTAGGACATGTGAGAGATGCACCAAAGCAGACCTAAAGTTAATGAAAATATTCAACAAGACGTAATTTTGTCGGCAGTAGAAAATCCCAATTGTACAGTGCAGGGAGTATCTAGGGATTTGAATATTGGAAAGTCTTCAGTGTCGAACATTTTTAAAAAGGTAAAATACCATCCTAATAAAGTACGTCTCATCCATGAATTGGCTGAAGACGACCTTGACCGAAGAAATGAATTCTGCGAGTATATGATGGACCAAAATAATCGAAATAACAATTTGCTAATTGCTAACGTTTTATTTTCCGACGAGGCAACGTTTTACCTGAACGGGCATATTAATCGATAAAACACCCGTTATTGGTCTCAGGAAAATCCACACTGAATGCAAGAATACCATACGCAACGACCACAAAAGTTCAATGTGTGGGCTGGTATTGTGAGAAATACAATTATTGGTCCATATTTTTTTGATGAAAATTTGACAGGAGCATTGTATCTGAATTTCTTACAAAATACATTAATTCCTGATTTGACCCGGCTTTTTCCTGATATTCAAATAGCCAATACTTTAGACAGCAGAATCTGGTTTCAACAGGATGGCGCACCGCCACATTTCGCTGTAGCTGTGCGCGAGTTTTTACACAGAACCTTTCCAGATCGGTGGATAGAAAGAAGGGGAACAGTGGAATAGCCCGATAGATCACCTTATCTTAGTCCATTAGACTTCTTTTTATGTGGTTATTTAAAATCTATACCAACAGACCTGGCAATATCCGTGAGCTAAAAGATCGAATCAGGCAAGAAATGTCGAACATAACACCAGCTGTGCTACAAAATGTCAGAGATAAATGAATTGCCCAGTTAGGTCATTGTCTAGCGGTCAATGGAGAACAATTTGAACATTTATTGTAAATTGTCTTTTGTTTAAATACAGTAACGTATAACTTTCTAATTAAATTTTTATAAACACCTTATGTATTGCTGCCCATCTTGTACCAATTTGAAGCAACTTGTGATACATTTTTGGATTCGGCTCAGCAAGGGACATTCGGAAATTGGGAAAAATTGGGGTGTTCCATTTAAAAAGATCTGCGGTGACGTCATTACTCGGAGGTAGATCACCCTGTGCATTAAATCATTATTTGAAAAAACAGTAAATTAAAATCAAAAATCGACGTATTTCGGAAATTTTCAATAACATTGTTTATTTACCTAATAATGAATTTATGCATTACTTTATGGACGCACTGTATAACAACATACGTTGGGAGAGCTAAATTTGCTGTACCCTATAACATACACATTCTACAGACTAATATTTTCTATCAAGAGATGGCGCGTTGTTTCATCTGTGGTTTTAATCACCAGGGACTTGGTCCACTTCATTATCCCTTTCTCCAGCCTGTAGGACGAATGAGTTAATAGGAAAACGAAACATGTCTACTGCTGTTGGTAAAGAGGATTACATCGCAATATGCGACTTTCCAATATTCTCCTCGTAAAACATTTGATGGCAGTACTTAATTGTATGCCCGATGACGTCTTCATAGTCAAAGAACTCTAGCGTCATTTGCATAACATCTATGGCAATATTGATTAGTCAATGATCTGAAATATTTACATTAAATATTATATAATATATAATCTAAATATTGTATGACACTATTTTTTTAAATATTTTACCAATATGATTCCACTAGTATAGTATTGCAGTTATTGATCAATGTATTAATATGGTCACATTTAATGTTATATATTCAAAAATTAAACAATATTTAAATTTAATATTACAAGATATTTTTTTTTAAATATTTTGCCTATATAGTTTTATATATTTTTTGGGCATTGAGTCAACGTTTTTACAATCTAAAAGTAAAATTGGCCCTTTAAAGTCGGAATTTAAGAAAAATAAAATAAAATTTATTGTGGCCCTTCTACGCCTTCGTACTACGCCTTTGTAGTAAAACGTGTTTAAATAAAAAAAAATAGTTTTGAAATTTTTTCCTATCTAAACCTGTACCAAATTTATACTACTGAAAAGAAGGCTAAAAATTGCATACGAAAAACTTAAAAAAATATGGATTGCAATATGAAAAAGTGCTGATGATGTCATATACCAAAAACTGCTTAATCACATATACCACTAACCTTTTATTATCACATCTCTTAAATTTCCGAAGTTATAATGAAAAAATTGTAATTTAAGTCCCCTTTTTTAAATGGCTGTAATTTTTTAAACAACGGCAATGAATATTAATTAGCTTATCTGGCAAATTTCACTTACTTTTTGATAATCTCACCTGATTAATTTTAACTGTCTTATATTAAATTACCCTGTATATCAATTATTAACACCTCAGTGGAAAAAAAGCATGACTCATTTATTAATATTCCTTTAAGTAATGCAAAAAATAAATCTATATACATTAATAAAATACAGTATTACTTATCTTCACCATCAAATAAATTACAAGTAGTCCCTATAATTTTCAAAGATAAGATGTTTTCTCGGCAACACGATGTTTGATACAATCTGTATGCCGTGTAATTGAAATTCCCTGTCCCACCGCGAAGAGCAAGTGGCCCATGTGAGGCGGTAAATTACTAGAAGCCTTGAAACCTGGAAGACTGAGAGGAACCATCAATATTAATGCCCACTTGGGGACATAAGTACGTCGTGGCGACGACGCTAACCGGATAAACATAGGAACAGGCAACGAATCGCAGTGGTAATTCTAACTTATAGCACTACTACGGCCGTGTATGCGCCACCTGCTAACCTGCTACATACAACCTACGATGCAGTCTGTCCTATGAAAGGCGTGTAGATAAATTAGAAGACAAGGAGAAACCTGAAGTACTATAGGAATGAAAAGTTGCGCTGTCTGAGTTTCACAATTAGTAGGACTAAAGCCACTCGTAAATAATCATAAATAATAATATATATTTTGAAACTTTAATTAGGTATTCATAACTACATATTAAAGTTTTATAATTATTTTTGTTAAATTTTCTTTCGTTGCGAAAAAACAAAAAATCTATTTTGGATACAAATGAAAAATTATGAATATACAAGTAATATAACTAATAAATAATTTTTATTCCTACTCAAGATATAAAAGCAAAACCTGATATTAATTAAATTGCTTGTGAAATTATTATTTTCTCTTTTTTTGTGGTTCTAGGCATAAATACATAGGGAACATAATACATGAGTAAAATGACAAACAAAATATTAGATGGTACCACATTCGCCTTTGATTTCAATATATTCGTTGTAGACAAGTATATTTTGAAAACTATTTCTTCTAAAATAATTATGAAAATACTATTATGAAACTCATTTTCATTAATATTCACTAAAAGAGTCTAACATAATAAAGAAGTTTTTGATATTTTTTCTCAATAATTTGAAAATGACGCCATAGACAATAACTTTGCTTTGCTTTGCGTTTATGTGTTTAAGCTGTCTTAATTTATGAAATTTTATGGATCACATTAACTGCCAAAAAACAAAATCTAATGTCACTTTCGTCCAAGTCGGAAATAAGAATAATTGCAGAAGAAACCGAAGGAATAGGAATTCGGTTTTCAAATAAAAAAAAAAATTGTCGACCATATCCTTTTTAGTTGATGTTCACCTGTTCTTCTGTCTGCATAATCGAATTTCCGAAAGAAAGATGTAATACGCAGACTTTTTATTATTTTTTTTCCTGGCTAAAAGGTAATGCGATTAAATTTAGTTAGAAACTTGATGATATATTATCACGATATACTCTCGGCGCCTCCGCCAGAATCTAGCAGTTCAGATTTTGAAAAATTAATCATTTAACTGCGGATCTTGCAAGTTTTTTAAATAAATCTTAAAGGAGTATTTTACTGGATTGCTCACATTTTATATGATTCCCCTTTATGTTCAATTTTATTTATTGGAATTCGAAAGCATAAATTTCCAAAATAAAGTTATCTTAAACATACAGAAATTTAAATTTTGTTTCCGAATATATTTTTAAATAATATATAGCTCGCTACTACTATTTATTTATGTTAAAATTTTTCAGTGAACAATTCTCTCCAAGATAGTGACATTGGATGGCAATATGCTGCATTGTCGGCATCGTGCTTTCATGGTGTTTGATAGTAACTCACCTAACCAGGAGTGTCTCAGAATAAAATTTCTAAGGAGATTTTTTTTCTTAAACGTTTTTTTCAAATATAGTTGTACTGGCTATGTTTATTTAATTACATACGAAATTTTATTTTTTACTAGTTATTTTCAAAATATGGTAAACAAAACGAGTGATATAATTTTAACAAATAATTAATTTTCTCTATTACGAAAATTTGCAATTACATTATTCCCTCAAATTTTATATGAACATTTTACAATTATTCTTTCCAGTTTTCTTCGAAAGTAAATTATGAAAATGTTTATAACATCTTAAAATAAAAATATATTAATCTCCTATGTTTCTCAAAGACACATACAATTTTATTGCAAGTTAATGGAAGAAATTAAAAATATAACAAAATAATTAATTTATTATTATTAAGAATGTGCAATAGATGCTTGTTTAAAAATTAATTTGTCATATCATTATTTGCCACAATAAATCTGCATTACCGGCAAAACATTGTTGTTGTTTTTAGTGTAAACAACACATCCATAAATTGTGCGAAAAAATCGCATGACAAAATTTATTTAGAAGGCCCCCATGTTCCGCAACTGTTTTTCTCGAGAAGCGATCGATACTGGGCTTTCAAGCGCCAAGTTCCGTCCAGGGAATGCAGTTATCTACTTTTTGCAACAGTTACTTTTTCTAGGTAACGTGTGAAAAGTGACTTTTTTGTGGCAATATTTTCTCCAGTGTCATATAACAGAATTCGATTTGGGACGTGGGAATTTGGCCACATCTTATATGAACCTAATCTCATATCTGAATAGGAAACAGGAAAATATACAATAAACATAAATTTATTTTTTGCCCGATAAAATTACATGATATAGAAATCACTAAATATTTTCTAGTTCGTGCAGAGAGGAAAATATCACAAACCGAAATATATTTCTATTTTTAAAGGTGTCCTTTTATACTTGTTTCGGAGTACGCTTTTTACTTCCTTTAATTTAAAGAATTTCTCTTAAATATTATCGATTTAAAAAGGAAGATAGAAAAAGATTTATTAAGCGCCTTCCAATCACTCTAGTGATTCTCTGAAGTGTAGGACATCAGCATTTGTTCACGTAAAGGAGACGGAGCCCTACAACGTACAGTGGGATCCGAACCACTTTTTAGGGATACGTTTATGAAACACTATTTAGTTTCCAGTTTTCTAACTATATGCCAAGCGGAATAAAATATTTAACTAAGAAACAGATTTGTTAGATTTTGGGTTACTTCTAATACAAATTTTTCTTTATCATTCTTTGGGCTTACTACTGTATGAATAATTCTTGGTTATCTAAAAAATACAGTTAATTACTTAGTATGATACTTGAAAAATAAGATTGTGTTTGTGACCTTACGTTAAATAATATAATTCCCTTACGTTTCGGAATCAAAATCTGTTTCCTTTTTCAAAGTTACGTATTTAGCTTTTTGTAAAATATGTGAATCGTGAAATTTGACATGTTTATACCTATAATATGCATAAATACTTACATAGCACTGTTGATACTTAAAAATTATGCGATATTCATTTTGTTCAATTCCTCTTTTAACACTGGCAACCACGTTGTACCAATATCTATAGAGCAATAGTATAAAGATATTATTTCATTCAATAATATTATTGCCGATTCCTCATTTTTCTTTTTTTCCTGTCCTTTCGTTAAAATTTTTGCCACATCTCAGATTATTTTATGCTCATTTTTCCAAGCATATATTTTGCTCGCAATTTACCGGTTTTGTTTTTGTTAAAATGGATCTCAAAGTATTACTCGTTTGAACACTGTTCTAACATGAATCTTGTCTCCAACATGACGTATTCCTTTAGAAAACCTTGTATATAAGGAAATATTGTTGTATATTAATATTCAGGTTTTTATTGTATAGTTTATTACAAAGATACTCTGCACATAAAAAATTCAAAAGCTGCCGACCCAGCTACTGAAAATTATTCAATGGGAGAGTGGAGCATGCTTTATTTTTTCACACCACATTAAATAATAAGTATGATGTAATACTTAATACATAAAACATCATTATTCTTATGTAAAATCCGTTCTGACATGAAATAAGGAATTAACAGAAATATACTTGTTTTAACCAAGACTCCTAAGCCTTCTAATAATAATGCACAGATCGTCCCAATAAATGACACACTTCTTATCTTCGCGGTCTCTCTGTTGCTTCTCCCGCGTCATTCTTTGGATCAGGGTTGAATTTCAATTTTATCAGTTTTGCGAAGAATGATGGAATTGTAGCAGTACTGGGTGGGTTAACAAAATATCTTGTAGGTCAATACGTGGTATTTTCAAGGGTATTTTATATTGCTTTTAAGAACATTTTAAAGAGACCTTTAATTTAAAGGGAGTTTTAGTGACAAGACAACAAACAAAATATAAATATTAGATGCCAATTCTATAATTTAAGTAAAAAAATTAAGTTTAATAGCTATCATACATCCCGGTTTATTTTGATTGATATTACTAGTAATACATTTTCTTGTCACTAAAACTCTCTTTAAGTTAAAGGTTCCTTTAAAAAGTTGATAACATCGGTCGTAAGTGTGTTTTATACAGTTTGTGATTACATTATATATTTTAACAGATTGTGACAACTCAAAGTGTTTAAACAGGTATGTAGATGAAATTTTTATCTCTATGTTAAACTGTATTCTATACAGTTGCGTTTTTATAGATATTTTATCGGGCGGTAGTCACTGGTGTTTTCTATTTACAAATGGCTGATGTAAAATAATTCTGAAAGAATGTTCAGGCCTTGGGAAGACCCTCAACCCACCACCAGCATAGAATGTCAGGAAGATGTGGACGATGGTAATGTCATAAATTACAAAGAAAGTTTCAAAAAGACATGCCAGCAGTCACAAAAAAATAGTTTTAAATGTTTACAGAAATCTGACAGAGAAACAGGAGCCATGAAAAAAACGTCAACTTGACGTAACTTCCAGAACAAACTCTTTATATATTAATTCAGGAAGAGCAACACGAACAAAAAGCTATGCAACGATAATAATTTAATATGTTAATTTATTATTGGCGAAACTGAGTAACAAGAGAATTACCTGCTAATTTAGAGAGATTTTAAGTTATAATAAAGCACAGTCAGATTTTTTTTGATTTAACAGAATCGATATCAAATATCTATTTATCTAAGACATTACTTTTAAATCTGCTATATTATTGTGTTCATTGTATAACTCAAAAATTTGAAGTACAGCTCTGTATACCGCTAATTAGGTCTTTTCAGAATGTAAGAGCGAGCGAGAGCGACTATAAGGTTTTTGTAGCCTTTTTTTTATGTTGTATTTCTGTAATAAACTATATCGGATTATTAAATCTATTCTCAATAGAGTTCTATTAACAATAATTTTAGGATAATCATTATTTATTAAAACCCTCAAATGAATTTTTTCTCATTATTTAAAATTTTACCGTCGGATGATATTATTTTTGATCTGTCATAGAAACATTTAACAACAATCCTTTCAACATTAATTACCTGGTTTTATTTGAAATTTAAATATATATTAGTACGAATTAGTTCCAAATGTGTTTTAAATTTTTTTAGCAAAATATTCGAGATGGGCAAATCATTCATTAGAACAATCTACTTCCAAAGTGAATTTAATCGATGGCTCTTTTTCATTAATGTTTTCAAATAAATTATGCAATAACTCTAACTGGAGATATATCGACGATATTATTGCAATTTAGCCCCATATATTAATTATTAATACACAAGACTTGCTAAGTAATTAAAAATTGTTTTCAGTGCCTCTGGATTTTTTATAGTTTAGTACCTAACGACTGTCCAAATTTTTAGCTACACAGTAACATGAAGAATACTTTCAATATTCCTAAGGATGATTATAAATCGAAACATCGACTAATCATAAAATTTTCATTTTAGTGGTGATGGACTTCCAATGATTTCCACGGACTTCCACTAATTTCCAAGGACTTTCACGAACTTCTATTATTTTCTACTGACGTCCATTGACTTCTAGTAACTTCCACGATGATCTGCCTCGGATTTCTACCGTGGTTCAATCCTAGTTAAGTGGTCATGGTTTCTTATATTTTTTTCAACGACGCCTGATCGGCTTATTTCTGCTACCAAAACCAATCGTCAACTCCATCAGCTATTACTTTTAATTTTGAAATTTTGGCCATCCCTTCTTTAGCGATCTTAACGTACACACCCACAAGTCATAGGTCAATATTTCTTTCGAAATATGGCGAAAATCCGCTCAACAACTCGTTGCTTGTGAGCTCATCGATATTGTCCATTCTGGATTTGAACTGGGATAGTCTGGCTGAAAAGACGAACTACTGTCACTAATATCACCGATGCCGATGCCTATAAATATTTATTTCAGAATATTATTTATTTACTACTATGTTATGTAGAATGTAGACAATGTAGACACATTTTTCTGTGTTTTAATTCAGTGCTGTAAATATCTCAATGTGACTAAAGGATCACAATATTCCTCTCATACTTATTTACTTATCTCTTAGTTATCGCACAATAATTTTTTATCTATCATAATTTTCCTAAACATTTTTTTTTCATTAAATTTATGCCTATAAGTCTCAACACTGTGAATATTAAGAAAGTTATTTCATCATCAATGTGAAAATAAGATTTAAAAATCCTCATACTTTTTTATTACATGGAAACAAATATAACATTTACGATATTATAGATATATATTAATTCTGTAATGAAAAGAATTACTTAAGTTATATTTCAATAGATTATATAATAAAAAGACACGAAATATCTAAATTGCTTTATATTACACCAGTAAATCACATTACGCGACTCGCCTTAAGTTGGTGAGTTAACATGGAAACTTTTCTGGAAGATAGATATACTCAACAAATGAATATAAAGAACACTTGAGCATTTGATGGTTTCTGTCGGTAAGTCGACAAAACTTTTAAAACGTATTTCCTAACTTTATGCATCGTGGGTTTTTTCTCTGAGCCTTTTCCCAATACTGTAATGAATGCGGGAAAAGAAAAACTTCAGGAGGGTCTATTGCAAAAGGTCTACGACAACAGTTTTTGTGGTAGTGGAAGTTACTTTCACTCGTTATAACTAAAATCTCACACTGACCCCTTTTTACATTCCCAAAGCAAGTTTTAATTGGATTACATTGTCAAAGCCTACGTTGGTTTAGTATATCCGCATCTAACAATATTCTGCAATAACCTATTGAAAATTCCCTTCATATTTAATATAGTAAATTGAATAATCTAGTTCTTAAAAGAATTAACCAGACTGAATTTTCATATTCAAGTTTGTTTAAAAGTTGGATAGCTGTATTAAAACACATCATCAATAATGATGGAATTTCTGAAGACGATAATTCCGATATTGTAAGAGCTATTTATCTTTTATATTAAATGAAAAATGGATACACTTTGTTCTGCAAAAGATGCATTCTTCTGCTCTGATTTCAATAAATTATAAAATTTAATTAAAGCGACAAATTTATTACAGGAATTATAGCGAATTGTTTAATTCTGACATAGTGAACCTTAACAACGAACCCACAAAAAAATGTTGTTGAAATCGTTTTCACTACTGGTATTTCTATCTCTCTCCCTCCTAGAACATACCTATAGATTCTGTTACTGAAACATAAAAATGTAAGTAATTCTATATTTATTAAGTGAAAAATATAACAATTATAATAGTGTTCATTTATTACCTTAAACCAAGATTGAAATAGTCGTGTATTTAAACATATCTTCAGAATTTGGAAAAGATGAAAATTACAATTTTACAAAATTCATCTTAATTTACAACATAAAAATATCTGATGTAGCCAGTACATAACTTTCTTATACCAATATACAGGGTTACCATGAAAAAAGTAGAATGCATAGTACACACGGTAGAGGACTCCTAAAAAAATGAAAAAAGTTTGTATAAACTTATGTCCCAATTCCTTTCGTTTTCGAGATAGAAAATGTTTTAAACACGTTATTTTTTTTCTTATTTCTCAATTTCTTTTCGTTTTTTTTTTGAACGTTTTTCCACAATGAAAAATTTTCTTTCCATTTGATTTAGTAAAAAAATCCATGTTCTCTTAAATAACTAATGAACGCAATGAAACAATGGAAACCAATAATACTTTTATGAATTATGGTCAATTAGAACAAACAGAAATATTAACATTAATACTAACAAAAATGATAATATATAGGTACAAAGAATAATAAAGTGTAACTCTAGAGAAGGTGTTCAAATTGTAGGCCTTCTTCTTGAATACACATTTCCAATCTTCTCAGTATTGATTGACGACATCTCTGAAATATCAGCAGCTTTAATAATTCTGTTCCATAAATGTTCTTTATTGTTTATTCCTTCGGAATATACTTCATTTTTCATGAACCCCAAAATGAAAAATCGAAGGGAGTGAGGTCGGGACTTTGTGCCGGCCATGCAATAGGTCCACCACGGCCAATACATCTAGTTCCAAATCTTCTATTTAAAAATTCTCTTGCTGCTCAGGAGAAATGAACTGGCACACCGTCATGCATGTAGTTAGTACATTCTTCTAAGAATATTTAATGGTACATCCTCTAACAAATCGTTAAGTTCATCCCGCAAGAAATTTTGATATAGTTCACCTGTCAAACGATTGGATATCCGAAATGGCCCAATTAAGAAATTGTCAATTATACCTGCTCACATATTAATGGAAAAACCGTACTGATGAAGATTTTCTTCACTCCAATAGTGCATGTTATGCATATTTAGAATACCATCGCGACTAAAACCCGCTTCATAACGACTCGAAACTACAGAAAATTTTTCATTGTAAAAAAATGTTGAAAAAACGAAAAGAAATTGAGAAATAAGAAAAAAACACAATATGTTTAAAAAGATTTTAACACGCTCTATCTCGAAAACGAAAGGAATTGGGACATAAGTATATACGAACTTTTTTAATTTTTTAGGCTCCTCTACCGTGTGGTACTATGCATTGTACTTTTTCATGGTCACCCTGTATATTATCCTGATCTAGAAAAATGATTATATTTAATTCTTCACTTACCTCAATTAAATTTTAATAGCGTAATTTGAAATATTTCATTAAAATTTTTAAATAATTAATTATCAGCGTCGTTCGAAACTGTTAATAATAATTCATGTCACGTATTTTATTAATTTCTTCTTATTGACATTGACATTTGTGTACCTAAATTAGACGTTTCAAATGTCAAACTGCTAAATTTATCCTAACCCCATTTTATGAGGTGAAATGTGTAAAAAAATTTCAGTTTACATCACTATTTGCGGCAAAATATTTACTTTGAAGACCGTTATAGATGCATCAATTTTACTATAAAATCTTGTTGCGAGAGCCGTAATTTTTGGAAGTTTATAAATAAAACACTTTTGATCACATACAGACTGAGGGCTACTTTATTTTAGCACGATTATATCTTGGAAGCTACTGGGATATTTGGAGCATTTGTTGCGATTTCATCTGTGTTCAATTTGTTTCGTATTATACTCTAAAAAAATTTATATTCATCTCATGTCGAATTATAAGACGATAATTTTCTTTTCACCATTTCGTCCTATTTTCCTCCTATTCTATATTGGAATATAAGAATTATAGGTAGAAAATTTAGATCTCATGTTGGTCAATATATCGACTGAAAATGTTTAATCCTGACATTACCAAACCATTAGTGACTGGACTGAGATTTTATTCAATTTGGTACCTTTAATTGGCGCTGATTGCAGTAATTTTGTGAATGTTCATAGCCAGTCGTATTAGGATAAAAAAAGGTTTTTTTACAGGGAAATAGCATTAAATATAAAATAACAATTTATTCAATGCCTTATCTTCGTGCGCTTAATTATTTACCAAATAATACAGCAAAATCGTTTGAAAAATATTTAAAAGCTCGTTTAGCAAATTCCAGAAAAAAATATATTTTATTTAATATGTAATTTGGTTTCCTTTCCCTTTATTTTATATCATATATCTATGTCGCTATAAATTTCCCTTTTTTATTTCCTGCAAAATTTATCAGTTTTCAGCACAGAAGGATTAAAAAATAAACTTTTATAATCTCATTGCGTTATTCATTAGAAAGAGGTTATATAAATTGAATTAAAATACAATTTTTTTCGAGCATATTTCTCAAATCTACGGACTATTTATAATGTCCATCTGAACCATTTTTCACATTTATGGCTTGTTATTAATAATTTAAATATTCTACTTTTCATTTCAGTTATCGTTGTGACGTCTGCTTGACAAATGACTAAAGTTAACGTCACTGTATGAATTTAGCAGAGATGAATGACATTCGCGTCGACATATTCGAAACGCTGCGGATATAGTATTACCCATATAACGTATAGCGACTGTTTAGGGTATCGCAAATATTCAATTTTGGAGTTAAAAAGTATTGTTTTCAATATAATACTAATGATTATTACGTATACTTGATGTGCACATTGTGTCTTATAAAATATTCTCTCCATTAAACGTAATTTTAAATATGGAAGATTAAATTTTGTCGATGGTGTTTTACAGGGTAAACTAAAATTGAATATTTTTTATGAAATCTACTTTTGTTAGTAATAGATGTCTTGTAATATATCATAAATTCTCTATTGATTTTTTTGATCGAGTACTAAGGAGTTTTGCCTTACAATTAAGAGATCACTCCACAATTCCCGGTCAAGGATTTTTTTTCCGAAAAATTGTTTTCAAACTTCCATTACTGCTAATTGCGACACAGCTGTATAGTAGTATACCACGGACTAAGATACTGACATCAAGAAATTGTCATATTTTTTAAAAATTAGTAGAGAATGTTACGCAATATAATAAAAAATTATATGATCCACCCTGTTTTGAATAAATTTATCTTTTCACTTTTCTTTTTATTTCTTTTGTTTTATTTTTTCAGTTGAGTGTTGCATTGTTGGCAACAATGCTCTATATACGAAGACGTCATTGCTACAGTCAACTTAATCAACTTTAACATTGAGAATTGTGGTTCTCCATAACTAGGATTTAATTCCAGAAAACATTCCGTCGGATGCTGCGATGCATATCAGTAGTTACAATGTTGGAACTAGTGGCAAAATGAGAACACTCACACAAAACTATTAGAAGACAAAAGAGAACAATAATCATCTTCTACAACTTACTTTTCTTCGAAAACTTACTTATGAGAGCGTGGGTTGCTGATCAATCATAGCTACAAGAAGTAAACTGGCTATTTCCATTATTCGTCGTAGGCTAATACGAAGGTTTGCTCTTCGTGCACCACACTCTGCGTTAAGTCTGCCACTTTTTCACGATGAATGCAGTTTCTATTAGTGGTACCATGACGGAAGAATTCGAATGTGTCCGACATGGAAAACAAAATGGCTCCTGGTGTGACAAAGAGTGCTGTCTGCCACATTTCATGTGATATTTCATTTCAAATGTTTAAATAAACCCCTTACAGTTCCACTTATTTATTTTTGTAAAAGTTACCTGTTTCCGTGGCGGACTGACGACGAAATTTTAATGGGAGAAAAGTGAGGCGACTTGCACCTTTTTTTTTATCTTTTGAAACTAGATGAAGCGGATGGTGCTTTGATAGCTTCCACAACGATATTTTCTTTTATGGCTACCTCCTCCATCTCTACCGCCCTAGTGCTGGACCATTCTGGTATTTTTATTTTCTCTGGCGACTGCCAGTACCCGATCTGACCGTCTAGAAGGGCTCCTGTAGGCTGCCTGTCACTCTTGTTAAGCTCTTTTTTCATAGTAGTCTCGCACGTTATGAACGACTTTTCAACAGGTTCATTTAATTGGTACAATCTACGAATTTAAGGAAAACGTCATAATTTCAGCAGATTTGGAATAAGATAAATAGTAGACAGGTATAATGTATGTAGAGTCGTTGATTTTTAGTTGTTATTAATGGTAATATAGTACATATTTATGTATAAAAGTGACATGTATACTTCTAATGCGTTATTTACAATGTATTAGTACATGTGGCTCTTTTATATGACAACGAGATTAGTCACGTTCCAATTTCTCGGTTGATTTTAGGAATACAATTTTAAAATTTTGGCATATCATTTGTGACATAAAAAGCCACATTTTGTACTTATTAAGTGAAAAATATCACTTCCGGTCCAACTGGAAGTAGCAACAACTTTTGATTTTTAAATAGCAATCTATATATATTTTTGCATATTTAGATTCCACATGAAATACTCGTTACAACGATTTATCACGAGTAGATAATTGTTTTCAAAATGGCGTCATAAATTCGAAGAAGTGAAAAGTCTAAGTTAGCAACTGCAAGACTGTGTTTTCAAAAAATTTACCCAGTAGGCCTTGAACTTGATGTATCTCCTTCATTTTTATTGTCGCATTTCATTAAAAGTTTATTTCGTGCAAAAATCACTATTTTGAATTGAAAAACAATTTTTCGAAAAAACATAAATAGCAAATGGATTTTATTCAATTTTTTTAAATGGTAACCATATTTTTTTTACTTGCGCCAACAAAGCCCAAAACATGAACCTTTCATTTGATGTATAATACGTCTAGTTTCGGTACTAATTTACTTTGAAATTATTAGATTTATGTAGATGCTATTCTTCAGTTAAAACCTTATGTATGTATGTATTAAATTTTACAAGCGTGCCATGACAAAATGACATTTCTTTTCAAACATTTGCCTAAGCTATTATTTGATAAAATTTATGAAGTGTCTTTTTAAATTACTTGTGATTTATTTGCTAATATAGTTATTTAAAAGTTTTTAAAAAATACAAAATGGTGGTATTTACACAAAATGAAAAAGGTGGATATGTTACTAATTTATGGTGAATCAGATAGAAATGAATGTCAAGCTGAAAGGTTATACAGAGTGGTATCCTGGAAGGCATCACTCTTGTAGAAAATATTTTAAGATTTTAGAAGAAAACTTTAGGGCCCAGCCTAATAAAAACGAAGAAAATACGTTTGTTATTGACGAGGTCACAGAGATAAATGTTTTAGCATCCGTGAAAATTAATAAAAATGCAGGTACACGTGAAATTGGAAGTGCTCTTGATATTAGCCGAGAATCTGTTAGAAAAATATTAAGAGAACATGGATATAAATCATATAAATATCAACTTCATCAGCACTTATATGAAGCTGATGTTGGTATGACAGTACATTATTGCAATTGGTTACTAAAAAATGGAAACATTGTTACCACAATCCTATTCACAGATGAAAGTCGGTTCACTAACAATGGCATGTTTAACTGAAATAATGTGCGTTACTGGTCTCAGGAAAATTTACATGAATTTAGAGAAGGAAATCACCACGAGGTGTTTGGGGTAAATGTAGGGGCGGGAATTTTGGGTACTAGGATCATAGGTCCTATTTTATTTCAAGGGACTTTAAATGGAATTAGGTACCTGAACTTTTTGGAAAATAAAATTGAGAGCTTTTTAAGAGAATTACCCTTGAATTTCAGAAGAAGCATTTATTAGACGGGGCTCCGCTTCATAACCTTCCGGATGTCTCTAATTATTTAGAAAACATATTTCATAATAGAGCCATTTCGACATATGGGCCCACAAGATGGCCTGCCAGATCACTTGACCTAAACCCTATGGGGTTTTTCCTGTAGGGATACGTCAAAGAACGAGTATATTCATCATCTTCAAGGAACCTCCAGGAGTTGGAAATCAAAATTCGCCATGCTTTTGCAACAATAACTGTGCAAATGTTAGAACGGGTGGTAAGGGAAACCATCAGTAGGGCTCAAAAATGTACTGAAGTTGAAGGAATGAATTTTGAACAATAGCTATAACTTTGTTTATAAATAATTATTAATAAATTCTGTCAATTTTATTTTAATCTCTGTGTATTTCTTTTAACAATACCAATTGGTAAATGAAGCATCTACAGAAATCTAATAATTTCAAAGTAAATTAGTACGGAAACTAGACGTATTATACATCAAATGAAAGGTTAATGTTTTGGGCTTTGTTGGTGCAAGTAAAAAATATGGTTACCATTTAAAAAAAATTTAATAAAATCCATTTGAATTCCATGTTTTTCGAAAAATTGTTTTTCAATTCAAAATAGTGATTTTTGCACGAAATAAACTTTTATTGAAATGCGACAATAAAAATGAAGGTGATACATCAGATTCAAGGCCTACTGGGTAAATTTTCTGAAAACACCGTCTTGCAGTTGCCAATTTAGCTTTTTCACTTTTTAGAATTTATGACGTTATTTTGAAAACAAATACCTACGAGAATTTTATGTGGAATCTAAATATGTAATTATATATATAGATTGCTATTTAAAAATCAAACGTTGTTGCTACTTCCGGTTGGACCGGAAGTGATACTTTTCACTTAATAAGTGCAAAATGTGGCTTTTTTGTCACAAATGCTATGCAAAATGTGGCTTTTTTGTCACAAATGCTATGCCAAAATTTCGAAACTGTATTTCCAAAATTAACCGAGAAATTGGAACGGGACTAATCTCATTGTTACCCGGTATACACTGATTGGCCGATCAGAACAACACTACTACCCCTCATAAGACAAAAAATCACATTGAGGTTCTTAACAGACAAGAAATGTTACCAATATTTTCGAAATCTCTTGATTTATAACCCATTGAACATCTATAAGACTTGATGGGTAAATAAATTAGACAAAATGGGAAAGCAGTGGTGACAGAGCGGCAGCTCAATATTGTAAACCCAATATTGATATTTCTCCTTTGTTGTTATCCAAGTTTAACATAATTATAATTTTTAATAAGTTCATATAGTTTTACGTTATCGAAACTCTAAGCTTTTCTTTGAGCTTCTTCTGTGTTATCTAATTTCAATGATGTTTAGGTTATGTTTGAAGATTATAAATTAGAAAATTGGTATTTTTTGTTGTAAGATGAACATAAAAATGCCACTAGTTAATACATTGTCATTCATGTATTAGTAAAAAACTTTAATAATACATCAGTAGATACTGCCGTCATTCTATTAACTTAAAATGTAAGTAAGAAATATAGTCAATGGCACTACCGTAAGATGTCGCTAAGATCTCTACGTATAAACTATTGAAGCGTCAACTAAGCAGGTAAGAAATCCGGATTCAAGGGGGAGAATTTGGCTGGTAAGCACGCACGGTTTTGGCCCTTCGTCAATCCGTATAATCCACACATTTTCAAATCCTAAAATGCGCATAACAAACAGAATATTAGATAATGCTGATGGAGGTAGTACAGAATCGCTACCCCTGTGATACATCATCATTTGCGAATACAAATCTCACTTATTTGTGGCTTTCATAAAACATTTTTATCTGGTTTTATGGATTTTTTCCCTTCCCGTTTATCACATGAACAGAAATAATCTAAAATTATTTCATTTCAATCAGCCATACCCTAATAAAATATTAAATTATAATGCAAATTATATGGTCTACGTGCCCAGCGTCAACAAAATCATTAGACAAGCCATAGTTTCCAAAATTTTCCATATATTAGACTAAAACCTAGAAGGGGCGATATACAAGGTCCTTCAGATTTAAAGTGACATAGTGTTATGCGAGGTAGAGCTTATTTGGCTCATGTTTGCCCTTGAATGTGAACCGTTTTTGAAATACAGAGTGATTTATGGTTTTTGACTAATTAAAATTGTAGTCGGCCATCACCCTGTGTATCATTTTTTGGTAAATGTTAGTAAACGTTTAAAAAATCAATGGACCATTGTATAAAATAATATCACAATATTTGACAAGCTAAATATTTCATTGTTTTCAAAGCCACCTTAGTTAGTTACTTCTTAATATTTAATTAGAACAAAATTGTATTTTCTTATTTTCTTTTAGCTGTAATTCTGTTGTATTTATCACACATTTTAATACGACATATGAATAAATTCCTTATTAATAGTACTAATAAATGGTACCTCGGTACTAATATGGTTCCATTTGAATAAATTGAGTTTTTCGGAACCGTCATGGTACACTTAAATGGAAAACTAAAAATTATATCATAAAAAATATTGACCTTTGAAATGTCACTTATTTGGTATCGTTGGATTCAGAAAATTATGCAGATTTTAAAAATGCAATAATATACAGGGTGTTCCATTTAAAAATCGAATGTTAGTGTCACTTCCGGCGAAACCGGAAGTGAAAGAAAATTACTAGTATGTCAAAAAGCGCCGCTTTTATGTATATAGAATATCCCAAGTTTCAATCAATTATCTTCAAAACTAAAGGAGAAAAGGGGGGTGTACCACGATCCTGTTACACCCGGTATATCTTAAACGGTTAATATTCAAGGGGAAGTTTGGGGATGTTTTAAACTCAGCGAAGTGTGCTCTATCTCTCACTTCACTATGTCACTTTAAATCTGAAACACCCTGTATAAGATATATGGTCAATTCTTCAGCATTTGACACTTAGTCTCACTTCCAGTTTCCCAGTAAATGACCCTATCTTTAAAACTGTAAATTGAACACTCTATATATTTTTAATTTTTTTTGGATTGCGGAGAAAAGTTTAAGGACGTTTTTTTTTTGTGAATACTTTTAAGATTACTTCAGTATCTAGAGTATCGCACTCAAATCAATCTAATAGACCAAAACGATTAGATAAAAATGTAACCGTACATTTTTTCGAATTACTTAAGTACCTACAACTATTAAAAATTTCCTAAATTGTAAATTTTTAAATAAATCAGTTTCTTTCAAATAGTAACATTCAGTGTTTAAATACATATTTTCACGACAAATTCATTGATACTTTCAAATTGAAAATCAGGTTAATATTAACCCAAATGCACAAATTTTTCAGTAAATAATAATTAAAAAATCAAGAAAATACGCATTTCAAATAAGTCGCGGTAGATACAAATTGGATAAAATTATCTAGATGGAGAAGTACGACATGTATATATCTATATATAATGCCGTAAAACATCGCTGTTATTAATTCAGGACAATTAGCAGTGCCAGGTTTACCAACAGAAATTGTTTAATAATTTATAGACCGATTCGTCAGTCCTCTATTTCAATAGGGATTATTCAAACAGCCCTTTGTTACCATACATTACAAATCTTCTATAATATACGGTTTATCTATAAACCAATAAACTGTACTATTGGATTGTTATTAAATTATAAATTTATTTTACGATTCTCAGAGAATGGCTTTAATAGCCGTTTATTCTAAATTATTACCCAATACCTAAATTTATTTTATAAAGGAAATTCCATTATGTTTAGTAGACAGAGTTTTTTTGTTCTCAATTGCAAGTGTAGCTTTAGCTGCCAGTTTTGAAGCTATAATAGTGCGTGGTATATAAGTAGATCTATTTTCTTATATGCATAAAAGGTACAGGTACAAAAAATTGAAAGACTGAAATAAGATATGTAAATAACTGTCTCGTTTCCTGTTCTGAGTAATATACACTCAATTGCTAACAGGCTAAATCTATATTTCCATAGTAAGTTATGTTTGCAACTTTATGAATAAATCCATATTTTGCCTATTTGTGGATTTATTTTAAGTTGAAAACACTCTTTCTTTTTAACGTCGGAAATTCTCAGGTCCAAATATATTGGTGGTCACGACATAGTTCCAAAGAGAGAGATGATACTACTTTCATCCCATTGTCCTCGCAACGCTTCCTGGTTGTTATAGTAGGTACCAACAAACAGTAATTAATAAATTAGCCTGCCCGCTCACCTAATAACAATTAGATGGTTTATTTTGTGACTCATTTTTATCATTCTACCGAATTTTCTCTCTAATAACTTACTCCAGATTGCAATGCGAATCAAAATGTCGATTTTATCTCATAATTCATTACCGATTTAAATTCTCCAACCTCCATTTCTGTGCACAACTTAGCTGATCGGGAGGTAGCGATAAATTCCAGAGACGAGTTTTACGTAGATATAATATTACATTGTAAACACCTAATGAAACACTACGAAACAATATTGTCAGAAAATATTTTATATAGGTACATAATACTATCGCATTTTTGTGTTAAAAATAAAATTCAAATTTAAATTAATGTAGAATAATAAAATAATAACGCGGAAATTGGAATCTTCCTGTAGCCTATATAGAATATTTTCTTACAAAATGAAAAAATGCTATTGAGGTTTTATCAGAGTCGTTGCACTAAGTATGAACTCCAGAAATACTGAGTCTGATAAAATTTCAATGGGCAGTATGTATTAGAAAAGTTAAAGAAGGGGCATTCAAGATTGAACTCCGAAAGGAGATAACAGCGTGTGGAAAGGGGTTATCGTTTTTGAAGAAAAAGAAAACAAAGTGGAAAATTCCGAAAGAGTGAAGCCGTATTTTAATATTTTCGTGAAATGTAGGGTTTAGCATTCGCCAGTCAAAAACGGACGCCGCCAGCCGCCGCCCAGAGAAGGGGAGTATATTATTCGTGTAAGTAATTACATTACTTTTAAGTATATGTTGTAATAAGTGTGCGGCGTAGTTCAAGGCGTGCCCCGCTATTAACTTGTTTTGTATATTTTTCTCTTTTTTTCGGAATTATAATATAGTTTTGCTTAAAATTTTAGCATGAGTTATTGTTTTCATCCCCTCATATCCTTTAACCACTTAGGTGTGAAAAATTAAGCCTCCCGCAAAATTCGTGTCTGCGGATGGAAGGTGGGAAATGTTTCAGTGGGCGCATTAATATTAGTAATATAATTTTATTATTGTGATCGCTAGTTAAAAATACATGTGTGTGTTAGTGTAATATTCACCAATATTTTCACTATACTTCATATTTCATTTGAATGCTACCAAACTCGCCAAAATAACCACATCATAGTGTGGAACAGCCAAATGGAATAAATTCAGTATCTCAAGTACTGTGTATATTTATAAAAAAATTCCGAGACACATCGATTTTGGATTTGAAAATGACATCCTGCAACGTAAAAATTTCATCCCTAAATTTAACCCCGTGGCAGTTGCAATACCTAAACTTTTAAATTGAAACTAGGAGCTTGTGATACCGCATTTGAAAGGTCTTTTCATTCTCTATTCAAAAACTCTATGGTTTTAATATTCATTGCAAAAATTAATAGTAAAAAATAAATTCATCTGCTTGATGAAATTCGCTACAGCAAACTAAAAAAACTTAATTTTAACGTAGATGATGTTCAAAATGAGTTCCTTGAACGACTTGGCAACATCCTAATCTTAAATAAAAATGTCTTCTAATGTTTTTCAACATCTGAGGCGTGACCGACCTTAAGGGTGTAAGATCAGGAGAACGTGCTGGCCATTCTAGCGATACTCGCCTCCCTATCCACCGATTTGGAAATGTTACGTCGAGGTATTGCCGGACATTGATTCGGTAATGTGGTGGTGCTCCATCCTGCTGGAACCATATCACATCGGCTGGAACTTGTGGGTTTGCTTAAGCAGGATATAGGTTTACCAAAGTTGGTACGACATTTTTTTGGAGCAGAGCTAAATAATTATCTCCACTCAAATTGCCAACAACGAAAAAGGGACCAATGACATGGTCTCCATTATCCTCGCCCAAACATTAATCTTTTCAGATCTTGCGTATATAATTCTCTCATCCAGTGACGATTTTCATTAGCCCAGTACCGACAGTTTTGATGATTAATATGGCCGTGAAGAGTAAAAGTGGACTCATCAGAAAACAAAACATTTTCTAGTTGGATAACATTATTATCTTTCCTTTGCATCATTTGTTCAAAAAAATACGTTCTTCTACCAAAATCGTCTTCACTAAGCTCTTGATTTAGGGTCAGTTTATAGGGATGCATTTAATTTTCGTTTAATAGGCGAATAATCGAGGAATGGGAAACATTCAATGCTGAAGCTGCTTGTCGGCTTGAACTATGTGGGTTTTCTTCAAACTCAAGCAGTATATCTAATTTGGTATCGTTACTCATTGCATTGGAAGTTTTTTTATCTGCTGTACATGTCCATTTTCGCGAAACTGCTTTTCAATTTTGCTAATTGTACCTTGGGCAAATCAGGAAATTTTTCTTGAAATAGGCGAGCAACTTCGGCCTGTGATCGCATCCTATCTCCATAACCAACCAACTGTATAATTGTTATTTTATGCATTTCTGTTAAATAAACCATGTTTAGGAATTGCAGTTAGCTAAACTCAAACAATACGCAAAACACTGACAACTATTTATTGCTGTCAATTAAATAGCAAGTAGCCACGGCGTTTTCAGTAAAAATGGCAATGCCAGCTATGAAGAATTTTGATAAGTTTTTATGTCTTATTTTTAGTTGATAATGTTGAAAAAGAACACCAATTGTTTTTGCTAGCCTGCAAGAACAAAACACTGTAAGTTTTTATATTTTTCGTTGTAGGGAATTTCGTCAAGCAAACCGTTAATTTTTGAAAGAAATATTAAAACCATAAGCATTTTTTAATAGAGAATGAAAAGACTTTTCAAATGAGTTATCACAATCCCATACTTCATATTTAAAAATTTAAGAGTTGCAACTGCCACTCGAAGAGGATTATACTTTGGGATGACATTTTTACGTTGCAGGATGTCATTTTCAAATCCAAAATCGGCGTGACTTGGGATTTTTCATAAATATTCACAATAATTGATATTCTAATTTTATTCCATTTGGCTGTTCCACACTGTATATGCATGACATATTACGCGGTGACACATCACCTAGCGTCAACTCTGGAATTGAAGTTATTTATCGCTATATCACGAACTCTACGAGAATACTCTTTTACCTGCACTATTTAAACTTTACAACGGTATTCTCAAGGATTCAAATAATATGCGTTTAATAAATTGAACACCATGCTTAGACCAATCTCAAAAATAAGCCTATAATAGAGCAAACTATAGCGTGTCTCGCTCAGTCATAACTGACGTCTCTGTTAACAATAGTACCTCCTCTTTCCACTTGTATGGAGATGATTTGGTTATTGGTTCAATATTGTCGTTACTGTTGTTGTTAAGTATTTTTACATAGAGATCGCTAGACAGAAGTTGCGTCACCAATACCAAGAGCAACTTACTAGTTCATCCTTTTGCTCTCAATATAAATCAAGGACAACGAAATTATAAATTCAGTATTAATTACTCTGACAAATGTTTTTCTTTTAGATCAATTAGGTAGAAAACATGGTCGTTAACCTGAGCGAAGTAAGAAGACTAAAATTTTCAATGTTCTTATTTCTTTTTGAATTTTTATTTCTAGTTATTTATCTGTCTTTTTTTATACTTATACGAATATAAACAGTTATTTATTACTAAATAATAAAGGTTGATGGAAACTATACCATTTTTAATTAAAATATGAATTCAGTAAAAAGAGAATTTTCAAACCCAAAATGATTTTTAATTGATTAAATTTCAATACAGGTAAACTGAAACGACACTTTTGGCATATACACACGTTCTGAAACTTGATGATTGCCTTTTCCCCCAGGTAGACGTCATTCATTAATGATGAAAGCTGAAACTTGAAGTAAATTATTGCAGCTAGTGTATGTATTACGTTACTAACAGGGTTAAAAATCCTCTACAGATCCACATAGCCATGTTGAGAAAAGTGATGTTTGTTATCTAACATCTATAACAGTTGATAACTTGCAGTTTTCAGAAGAGTAAATATACAGGGTCACCCACCAACTCCACAATTTGACAACGCTCTAGATAAAACGCGTAAATTCACTATTTTCATTGGTGCTCTCTCAACCCCTAAACAATATTTAATTCTTTTATATCAACGTTTGTCTTTATGCTTGTGTATTAACTATACCAGGTTTCAGTGAGATGTGGTTCACTCTTTTTTTTTTTAGTTTGATTTCTAACTTAGAGAGATGGTATAAAATATGGTCGATATGTAAATAAAAAGACATTATTTGACATAAAATAATAGTATTGTTACGCCTCTGGACTGTGTAGACTGGTTAGATGAGACTGGAATTATACGAAAATAGCCGGGAATATTTTGGAATGTTCTAGACCGTGTGAATGGATGTATAAATAAGACGCACGGTGGGCCGGAACTCAGTCTTAAGTAGTATGTGAACGAGTAAAGAAGAAATAAGAAAGAGACTTATAAGTGTTCAAGTGTGATTAAGGTTAAGACAGTAATTAATCTATTGTTGTTAATTGATAATTAGTAAACAAAATAGTGAGTAAGTGTTACCTGGACTTTCAATCAACGAATCTACGAGTATAGGTGTTTGTGTGGATAGCAAACACGTAACAGTATTTATCACTTCCCGTTTTAACGGAAATGATAGCAACTTTTTAATTTTTAATATGACCCCTGTATATTTTTACAGTTGTGTATAGAGCATTAAATTCTGAGTTCATCAATGTGACATAGTTGAGTGTTTGGTTTTTGTTTTTCGTTATTATTAGCGATATATTATTAAATGCAGGAAACGCAGTAAGCTTATACAAATTTTCACGTTTCAGATGAAGTTCTATTATTATTATTATTATTATTTTTGATGAGTATATTACTGTATTATGTTCAAAGATTTAAGTACAATGGCTTGAAATTAGTTATTTTTCTCTGTTTCTATGAAGTAACTTTTTCTTAAGGGTGAAACATGACATGACACACAGATAATAAAAAAACTCTCTTTGATAACTGTACCAGCAATATTGGTCAGTGTTTTATGCAAGAATGTTAGCGAGCCATAAACCAATCACCGCTCCGTTTCCGCACGAGATATTGTTGCTAACTAAGGAATAAAGGCCCAGTTACATATAATAATATATACATCTATCCCGGTTTCCTGCTAGTTATACTGGTTGCATATATTACAGGTATAATTTGTATGTGGTGTGTTTATTTGTACACTTACAATAGGATTTTTTTATATAACTGCCGTCCCTAAACAATGACAAATATTTTTGCTGCCTACTCATATTCAATGTCTTCTTGGCAAAAACATATGTAAATATTCATTGTATAAGGATTGGCAATAATAACATAACATTTGATGATGCTGTGGAAGTAATTTCAGACCTTTTTCAAGTAAATGCATAAACTGATTAAAAATTTAGAACCAGACAAATATTTAAAAAAATGAACACAGACTTTATGATAAATGTTTTACACTTAAAGCGTCTCGCGTCTGATTGATTAAAGCATCGTTGTGAATTGTAAACAAAATGTGATTCTCTGGTTCTTTTTTCTGTATACATAATGGAAAATATTTTGAAATATGGTTATGGAAACGAATATTTAATCCGGAGGAAGTGGTACTGCACATTAATCCTTTATTTAAAAACGTAACACAGGAAAACGAGTTTCTGTGTATAAATGGATTGCAGAAACCTATATGAAATATACGCTTACGATTTATTGTAATCAATCAAAATTAAATTTAAAAGCATTTCTATTTTACTGGATTAATTCCGAACTGAAATGCAATGAAAATTTCGTAACAATACTTCATTACCGTTACATACCAAAACTCTTTTTACACGTTGCGTCATATTTTTTTTTATAAGAGCATGGAAAAATATCATAAATTAGGAATTTTTAGGTGCTAGGCAGAAACGACCTTACTGTTAAAACAATTCTTGTACTAATCAACATAAATTAGTAAAATATTAAAACTTCTATTAGACAATAAAATTGTGTTAGGAAAAAATATCAAACCACTTCATTTCACTATTCTTGCACACAACAAACAAATGGTTGAAAAAAACCGCTGTCAATTATTTGGGGATCAGAACTTCCTCACCGTAGTAAAACTCGACGTGTGGTGGAGTTTATAATAAAAGTAATTTTTGACGTTTCAAAAAAAGTCATATTTTGACGTTTCAGAAAAACTCGATGTGTGATGGAGTGTGTAATAAAAGTAATTTTCGATGTTTCAAAAAAGTTACATTGGTGGAATGTCACTAATATTTTAAAAGTTGAAATGTCAAAAAAAGTTGACATTTCAAATTGACGTTTCAAAAGTGTCATTAATATTTTTTTTTACATTTCAAGTTTTAAGAACCGATTTTGCTCAACAACAAACTCTTCCTTGACCTCTAGAATGTGTGTACCAAATTTGAAAGCTTCATCTTAAAAACTGTAGCTGCTATCGCGAACCAGACAGACAGACACACAGACAGAAAATTTGTTTGTCTGAAATTTTGTGTATCGTCATTATTTGTCGAGATTCGTTCAGAAATGCAATAAAAATTTTCAAAATTTTTTTCACGAATACATACCTTCCTCATTTGAGGGATGAGAGAGTAAAATTAACTTAATTTATTCTAATTCATTTCTTAGTTATTGTTCATGATATAAATTCATTAGGATCGATATAATAGTGGCCCAAAATTATTATCCACGCTGGAGAATTTCTAATTTACAAATATTTTAAAGTTTTGGATATATTAGATCAGATTTCGTCTCTTTTTCACTTTTACAAATTAGTATTTCAATTTTACACTAAATTTCTATTTCACAGTAAACAACGTTTGATTACACTTATGGCAGTGGTCTGTCTATATTCAGTATCCATTATGCAAAATCAACAAGGTTCTTTTACAATTTCAGATTAATTAAATGCGATCAACTCGACATAATCCAGTCTACGTCAAGTTAAAGATTTAATTATAAGTTAGCGATAACTTTGAGAATAATCTATAACGTCAATTCCAATTTAAGCGCACATCAACAATAGTCAGTCGGCCAAGTTGATAGTATAAGTCAAGACGATTTGAAGACGGCCGTGGAATTGTGAGGCATTGCAGACTAAGCTCAGCTTTCTTATCTTGACGCAGCAGCTGCCCCTGCCGTGCATGTGATCGCTCCCCCACTGTCATCTCTACCAGCTGACACATCCATTCGACAGTAGCTGTATCACACTCAATTACATGTTGCATTGTTACATTGTAGGTGCCTATTTACAGCAAGGATAAACCGGTTATAGGGAAAATAGCTCCATCATGCCTGGAATAATAAACTTTATTTCTTATCTACGTATTAATTGCCAGGACTCGCATACAGGAGTGAACTTCAATTCTCTGATATATTAGTTAAGCTCATTATTGTTTCAATAAATTATTTGCTATATTATAATTTTGTCTCCTTTCAATCTTATTTCCATCTGTACCATTTCAATTTATCTGCCAAAAATATAAATGAATATGCTAATTATTTTAAACGTTATAAACCAGTATTGAGATTCATTGATAAAAAAAAGTAACCATAGTTGTATGTTGAGCATGACTGATATTAGCAACTATTAGTTATAGGATTTGTCAAAGATTAATTTTTTAGAATAAGTAGAGTAAGTTCACAAGTGACAATCCTAATGGTAGCAAGCGTCACACAAAAATCTCAAATTATTACTACAGCGCACAAACCTTGGAGTACACGTTCATAATATAATGGGTTTTGGAATAGGTTTTGGAAACCAATTCTGTACAAGAATTGTCCAGAAATGGCTGACCCCAGTTTACAACACCGCGACAAAATCGTTATCTTCGACTTAAAATAAGAAGGAATCCTACCCTTTACACTTCTCAAGAAAGAAGCGCCTTATGTATGTGCAGCATATGGTGTTACAGTAAGTATCCAATCAGTACACGATAGATTAAGGGAGTTTAGTCTGTCAAGTCATTCCTCATATCAAGCCGCTCGGTTATGTTAGAGAGCCCTGGAAGCCGGTGAGCCCAGTAAAGACACTTTCGTTGTGTACAATATTTTTCTGCAATCGTTCTTGCTAGTTTCAAAAAACTTTTTAACTTGAAATCATTTGTAAACAAAAATCGTAAAATTCAACTGACAGAAATCATTTACTTTCAAAGAAGACTGGATTAATCTGTTTTAAGATACTCTTGTCAACCAAAAGTATATAAGAGATCGGTAAAGGTTTTACCGATCCCTTGTGTGACCTTACCAGACTAGACCAGTAAATATGTATGCTTGAAAAATAGACATAAGTTTAAAAAAAAACGTTGTTTCAACAATATTCACATAAATAGAAACTACGCATATTCATCCAAAATCAATTTTTGTATATTTCTGTGATTTCAGAATTATTAAATATACATTCATAAGCTATTTTTAGTGGGACACAGGATAAATTAAATTTTTTAAGAGTCTTATAATAATTGCATAGTAAATCTTCATAAACATGGAGGATTTTATAAAAAGTAACCTGAAAATGTTATATTAAATTATGCGTTGGACTTCTATCCTCATTAACTAGGGTGATCTAAGTCCTGAAAATAGAGTTGTTTTATCTGAGGTACTATGCATTTTCTAATATTTATCAAACCAAGCAGGGAAAGGTCTAATTAAATGAATAAGAAATATTTGATAAGAGGTATTCTTCTGCAAAGAACTTTTTGTACCCTTTAATTGCACAACAATTTTGAAAAAGAGACTAAACAAATTTGAACAAGTTAATAAGATTTACACAAGAAAAAATAAATAAGAACTCTAAGGAAATTTCACAAGGTATCACTTCATTTCCGTTTTACTTTTCTTGAATAAAATGGGACACGGAAAAATGTTTGAATTGCAAAAGTCAATCTTCTCCTTATGTGCTTCTACTTTGATTCGATTTGGTGGGACATTTAAACAGAGTGTAGTGAAACACACCCCAGAGGCATTTAATACGCCACCCTATTTTCTTTCCATACGTTAGAATGCATGGTTGCATTTTCATTTCAACCGGACAAAAGCAATATCTCTGTAAAGAAGTTTATATATACTAGTGAATTTTCAGGCATTGTGCGGAAATTGAATACTTTTCTGGAGCTATTCCTCAAATAATAACAGGAAAATAAATAAATAATGTATATGTAGAGCACTGCCATAATAAACTTATTTTGGTTCAATACAGTAAAGAAAATATGTAAGTTCTAACTGATACTATAAATATTTTATAGATGATATTTTACAAGTTGTTGGCTGTTATGATAGAAATTATTTCTTCAATAAAAAACAGAAAAAACTTTCTTTCCTATTTTTATTTTTAGAGGACTTTCAGCCAGGTACATGAACAATGTATCCTACGTTACGTCCGAGTTTTCGGAGTTTTCAAGGTTAAAAGCTAATATAAATTTCCTATTTTAATTTCATTGTATGGGCTGGTTTTATTTTGTTTTTCATCATTTTTTATTTGGTAGGTATGTGATATACGTGTAGTTCGACGAGTTAGGCAGATAAATCTCTGCCTAATTCGTCGAACTACACGTACATCACATACCTACCAAATAAAAAAATGATGAAAAACAAAATAGCCCATACAATGAAATTAAAATAGGAAATTTATATTAGCTTTTAACCTTGAAAAAGTCCGAAAACTCGGACGTAACGTAGGATACATTGTTCATGTACCTGGCTGAAAGTCCTCTAAAAATAAAAATAGGAAAGAAAGTTTTTTCTGTTTTTTATTGAAGAAGTAAATATTTTATGTTTTTTTCTTGTTTTCTTATGTTTTCTTAATTGTCTCCCCAGTTATCGAAGTAATCCCTTGAAAATCTATGATTTTGTATTAGGTAAGAGAGACGGGTCCCTACAGTTTATTGTAGAGTCCAGTCTACATCTAGGGCATCGACAGTTACATATTTCACCTTAGTGGGAAATAAATATCAACTAAATTTGCGCTACGGTGGGATCGACCCACCAACAATCGGCACCAAGTAGGTAAAAATGAGAGCTCTAGTCTACTTGGCTCTCGTCGCCCATCTAATTATCTACAATGGAAATAAGTCCCCTTTTTTAAAGTTTAATAACTTTTATTACTTTTTTACCGATTTTGATGATTTTTGGGTAGTTGAAGCAACATAATTTCTTACTTGACTAAATTTTCCAAATTCACTTTTTATAGAGGTAGCTGACTTTGAAGTCATTGCAAAAATCGACTGTATGGAATATTTTTAGAAATTTTTGTTGAATTGATTCATTGTTTTTCAGAAAACAAGAATCTTTTTTTGTAAATAATAAGATTACTTCTGTAATCTATCAACAAGAGTTTTTAACACAAGTGTTGGCAGAAATTGAAAACATCTGTGATAATTACACATATCAACAAGATGGTGCGCCAGTTATACCTCTAACAGCACCATTAGATATTGACAAGGGAACTGCCCGGATTTTATACAGCCTGTCTTGGCCCGCGAACTGTCCGAATCTGAATCCAGTTGACTACACTGTTTGAAATGTTTTAGAAACAACGGTTTACGAAGATGCGCTTATTAACACTATTGAAGAAAATAGAGAAAGAGTAAGCTTGTGTTGGCAAAATTTGATTTCTTTAATTAAATAATAATGGTATTGTTGTTTTAAACTCAATATTTATACTTGATCTTTTTTTTCCTCAAAATTTTTTATTCTCAAAATTTCACCACATTTTAAGACATTTTAGCGAAAAAATAACTTTTTGAAATTTTTCAGCCGATACAGTATCTCTCGCACCTGACTTGTGGAAATAAAAATATTGCAAATAAACAGGTTTTTTTAAACTACCGATTATTTTCCTAAAAACAACGAATCATTTCAACAAAAATTAAAAGAAATCTTCCATAGTGTCAATTTTTGCAATGAACTTAAAATCAGCGTTTTAGAAAAATGTGAACTTCTTGAGGTTACCTGTATAAATAGTGAATTTAAAAAAAAAAATAGTCAGATATGAAATTATGTAAGTAGTTACACATTATCCAAAAAAAACGGTAAAACAATAATAAAGTTATTAAATTTTAAAAAAGGGGCTAATTTAATTTGGATCACGATGTGTAACTTATAGATACAGCCGTACCGTTCTAAACTTTAGGAACTTATAATACGGGAGTGTAGCGACCTTCTTTTTGTGGGATTATAGCTCGAATAGGAAAATCAACAACACTTCAAGGCTCAATTCATAATATTGCTTGTGACAATACACATACACGTTAAAATAGTAGCTATTTTAGCGTGTATGTGTATTGTCTTACTTATTTCGTAAGTTTTATATTAATTTTGAGATCTTGTTTAGCAACAAATTCCAGTATTTTAGACATAAACAACATTATGAATTGAGCCTTGAAAATGAAAAAATAAATTTTTCGAAACGTCGGCATTAAATTCAATAAGTGTTGTTGATTTTCCCATTTGACCAATAAATTCAAAAAAAACTGGAAGAACAGAATTTAGGAACTATATTAATGATTAGTTTAAAACTAGAGTTTTCCTAGCAAAAAAACTGAAGCAATAATTTTTATGACAGGCCTGATGCTGAGTATTTGTTAATGCAAACATTTTTGTGCTTATCTCGTTTATTTTTAACAGTTATTTCATCCAATTAAAATAGAGTAACAAATTCATTTAATGATCTAATGTTAGTATGATTCACATAACTCGTTTAGACAGAAGCAAAAAAGCTTCTTCTGCAAGCTGTTAAGGGTCAGCTCTTGGTCTCATACTATTTAATATATTTATTAATTACATCATATCTATGATACATCAGTGGTATCTTAGTAAAATACAGTATTATATAGCTTAATTTCAAGCCCTAATTGATAAACTTATTATGTGTATTTGACAAGATAAAACGCTTAAAAAACTCAAAAAAGAGTTCTTTTTTGAGATTTATAACATAACATATTTTTTTTTTTTCAGAAAAGTGAGATCAGTGTGTTGATTATTGTTCTGTTTTGTCTTGTTCGGTTGATTTAATTTAATTATTGCTTTAAATAAAATTAGAACAGTTTGTATCTAATAACTTCGAAGCAAATAAAAAATCTTTCATAGAAGAGAGTCTTCCTCTAGTACGAGAATGATGCAACTTGAACATTATTTTTAAATTCAAAGAAAATATTTTGTCTCCATGACGACGCAAAATCATTCTACTCGAACTAATAAATAAACTGCATACTAAAATAATAAAAAAAATATGCTAGCAGTGTTTTAAAACTGATATATCCAACTATAATATCTTAATTGATTGTTGTTCTGGATTAACTGTTAACAAAATAAAAAACCGCTGCCAATTATTTGGGGATCAGAACTTCCTCGCCTTAATAAAATTCGACGTGTGGTGGAGTTTATAATAAAAGTAAAATTTTACGTTTCAAAATAGTCACACTTTTTGACGTGTCAAATAAGTCATATTTTGAAGTTTCAAAAAAGTCGACGTGTGGTGGAGTTTGTAATAAAAGTAATTTATTGGTGGAATGTCACTAATATTTTTTTTGAGAAAGTAATTTTTGACGTTTCAAAAAGTCACATTGGTGGAATGTCACTAATATATTTTTTTGGACATTTCAAATTGACGTTTCAAAAAAAGTCACATTGGTGGAATGTCACTAATATTTTAAAACTTGAAATGTCAAAAAAAAATTGACATTTCAAATTGACGTTTCAAAAATGTCACTAATATTTTGTTTGACATTTTAAATTTTAAGAACCGATTTTGCTCATTAACGAACTTATTCTCTTTCGTGACCTCTAGAATGTGTTTACCAAATTTGAAAGCTTTATCTCAAAAACTGTAACTGCTATCGCCAACCACACACAGACAGACAGACACAGAGAGAAAATTGTTTTGTCTGAAATTTTGTGTAACATCATAATTCGTCGAGATTCGTCCAGAAATGCAATAAAAATTTTCAAAATTTTTTTCACAAATACATACCTTTCTCATTTTAAGGGGTGAGGAAGTAAAATTTAATTGGAAAAATTTTGTTGGGTAAAGGTACTTATTTTGAGGACCCTTACCCAACAAAAATTTTGCAACTATTAATAAGCCGGTCTAAAAACTTTTCTATTACATAAAAAATTTAAAGTAGACAAGACCAAGAGATATCTCGATAATTATAATAAAAATAATGCAGGAGGCAGTCATTCTAGGTTCTCTCCATCTGCCATAGGAGGAGTGTCCAGCGTCGGGAAACCGAAGAAAAAAAAAGTAAAAGTGGATGTCTTTATTTTTTAAATAAATATACAACATACATACACATATTATACAGAAACATTTATATACCTATATACTACCGAAGAAAGAAGTTCACAAGTAATTGTAATCTACCGCTTAACTTAAATTAATACATTCATTGACACAATACAAATATATAAATAACTCATCAATTAAATAATATATAAAATCGTTTTGTCTTTAAAAATGTCGTCAAGGTGTGTAGCACTGACAATTGTCATCTGCATAAAACGATTACAAAAATTTTATACACACTGATACACTACAATGATAAGAAGAATAAATCTGCCAAATCACTGAAAGAATCCGCCAAGGCTTACTATATTAATATTATCGTGTTAACATATTTTCTAGTACATCAGTGTTTTATATTATCGAAACATTCCGTCTGTGAAATAAAATGCCTTTGTATTTTTCAAAAGCGATTTTAAATTTCAAACGCAGAATTAATTATAATGCAAACGCAAGAGACATTCCCTTATTGTGAAAAAATGTGTTGCGTTAATTAACTCGGGCGCATCCGCAAATAATTCAAATATAAAAACTTTCAGATAAAAGTTTAAATTTACGACATAATAAAATAACAAAATACGTGAAACTTTGTAGGTAATAGCTTCAGGATTTTTTTATTTTGCAGGCAAAGACTTTTAAATTTTTGTGAAACTTTGTTATGTTATGTGTATTTCCAACAAAATACGAGTATTGTCTCTAGTGAAATGACAATTTTGAGAACAATTCATATTTATATATTTAATGGAAATAAAATCTAGTTCAATTTTTACGGTTTATATTTTATTTTAATATGTTGAAAAAATACAAAAAAAAATTATGAATCAATTTGAAATTACCACATAGGGTCTTGAACATATTACTGCCAGATTACAATCAATGCCGTGCAAAATGAACACTACTTGAAATATAACTTTATTACAGTTAAGCCATAAACAGTAGATTTGTTATAAAATAATATAAAAATGGTCACACTTTGAAAAGGAAATAAAATTGAAGGCACTACCCATCGTGAAGATCGTGGGTAATACCAGGTGTTGTCTTCATTATATTTTCACACCGAGTGGATCTGTTCATAGAATTTCAAGTGCGCCCTGTACTGTTATTACCGAATTCTACAGAAGCTATAGACATCACCGCCTGGTCCTTTAGCCGTTTACGGTGTCCTAAGTCGTAAAAATTTCGCACAATACGGGCGCCCGGTTAACCGACCTACTTGTATTTGTATTAAAAATGTACTAGTCTGAAAATAACATTTATAATCAAAAATAAATTAGAAGTAAAATTCAGAAATAGTTGGAAACATCGAAAAAATAAAATTAATTAATTGTGAGCCCAAAACATACAAAAAAAATTCTTGTAACGCGTAAACGGCTGGAGACACGGAAAGAATTAAAGTAAGCGTACTACCGCTTCTATCACATGCAAACCGGCTTCTGGTTATTAATACTGCCATCGCATCGGTACGGAACAGGCAATTGCATCCACCAATAATGATGATTTACAAAATAGTAATACATATATCCTAAACTCTATTCACTTTAAGTTTGCAGTGATGGGTTATATTTAAGTGAGTGAAACGTTGAACAACGGCCGATGCTTATGAAATAAAATAAACATGAAAATGAACCGCTATAGGAACTTTGCACTTGTGTACCTCTGTCTGCCGTCTGCACCAAGAATCAGCGCACATTTTGTTTTATATCCTTGCTAACACTGTTAATTAGTTAAAGTGATAGAGTATAGAAATAATACCTATAGGTATCAAAGTCAAAATTCTCTCAAATTTATTTAATTGTGGATTAAACACACACTTCTTAATGATCTATAAATTTGTATCATACTAAAAGAAGCGATGAAGCTGTATTGCGATTGCCCACTAGTAAAGGTTCTCTACCAAATAAATAGAAATCCCTCTTTACGTCGTCGTGCATACTATTCGTAGACCGGTTTCTAGTTTTTGCCTTCATCATTACGATCCAAATAATACACAACGACTACAAAAGAAATTTCAAAATCACTAATATCTACTTAGTTAAAAAGTGAAATTTGTGTCCTTGAAAAATCTTCTACAGGTTGAAATTGTCGGAACCAGGACAATAGGTTAAAATAAAACGCTACCTTGCCTACGTTTCGTTTAATATGCTTAAACTTCTTCAGGGCTCAATAGCCAAATAATGATGTAAAATTCCACAACAGAATTTTTTTAACCACGTCTGTAGGCATAACAATTACAAAACTAATCAATTTGAAAGTCAATAAAATATACATATATGTAGACATTAGACACACAACGGATTAAAATTTAACAATGTTCTTAGCCAAAGACCGAAATCAAATAAAGTTATTTGATTTCGGTCTGCTTATCCAACAGTTTAAATGAGTTTATGTTTTTTAGAGAAATGGGAACTTCATTGTATATTTTGGGTGCAAGATAAATATGACAACGTTGTACTGCAGTTTTTATCATTTTAGGTATTGCAATTGATTTTTCTTATATCGTGTATTATGATTATGAATAATGACCTCCTTTGTATTTTTTATACTGAAATAAAATTAAACTCTAAAAAACAACCGTCTTATGTCAAACATTTTAAAATCTCTGTAGAGATCATCACTTTGGTAAGTGCAATTTATGCCAAATGTTATTTTTAATATCCATTTATGCATTATTTCAAGTTTTTTTTAAATAACAGTTTGTTACACCGCCCCAAGCGACAATACCACAATATAGGTGAGGTTGTACTAACGCGTTATAAATGATTCTTAGGTGATCTGTGTTGAAAAATCTTTTAAATATTTAAATTTAGATAGAAGACATTTTAATTTCTTTATTACAACATCTATATGAGTATTCCATTTAAGATGACAATCAAGCATAACTCCGAGATATCTTATTGATTAGAGTTGGAAAATCGGTCCGCAAATCACGGACGGTGCAACGTAGAGATATGTAAGCGAGACTTGTTTACTATTTTAGCAAGGACTAACATTTGATTTTAGTATATTGTTAGGCCTCGTTGTGTGTACAACATAAATTATTTCTCTCCGTTCTATTGTGGATAATTCTATGTGTTGTATTTTATTCTTGATATTAATTTAATAATAAAGTATATCAGACCTGCCCAAGGGTAATAAACGGCTATACTCTGACAAAGTGCATAAATTTATCAGTGAATTCCCGAATTAATTCTACAAAAGTGCTATAATAATTTGTAAGGTGTGCGAGACAGACCTGATGTGCTGGGACAAACGTGATTGTAAACGTTACGTAAATTCTGTGCAACATAAAACTAAGAAAAAATGGCGTGCCTTCGACAACACAGTTTATGTTCGATTTACTGTTAATGCTGATTGTTTGTGATGTTCCTCTGCACATACTCGATTAACAACCATTTCAGTAGTTCTGGAATAAATACAATCTCAAGGTGACGTTACCAAGTCGCACAACGTTGCGTAACTATGTACCAACTGTAAGCGAAGTCATTGTAAATAAGATCAAATATGCACTAAAAAATAGACGGCTGTGATTATGTGTTGACGAGACGACACAGATTGTAAGAAAATTCTGTTTTAAATGTTATAGTACGTGTACTGGACCCACTTAAACCGACATTTCCACTGTAACTAGCTAACAAAAGACTAACTGAGTACTGGCCAAACAATTACGCGGGTGGTGCTGGAGACGTTAGAAAAATTTGAATGAAAGCAGCTTTTTATTATGCTGAATATTTACAACAAATAAAGGCTGTGATACTACAATTTAATCCTGACGAGGCTGCAGGTATTAAGGAAAGCCAGACAAAATTCAAAGATGTTTGTGTTGAAACATTTTTAAAAAACTATTCACAAGAACTATAAAGGATTACATGACACCATACAAAACTTACTAAACAGTGCTTTGTCGTGAGCAGAGTCACTGCAAATATTGGACGAAGTAAAACGACTGCTACACTCAATAGGTGACGCAAAAAAACGAGCCCGTTGTAGGAAAGTTTGTATGTAAGTTAAAGCAAGACACCGGTTTTACCAGATTAAGGCAAATTTGTGATCGTACTGATGGTGCATCTGCAGATCCGTTAAGTGTGTTCAAAGACTATTTTAAGTATGCTTGTATTACATCAATAGATGTCGAACGGTAGTTCTCAAAATATAAGCAAACTTTTTCACCACATCGAACATTACTCTAGGAGACAACCATAGAAGCATACATGATTCTGCAAAGTTTTTATAGATCTTTTCCAGTTTTTGTTTTGATAACCAAGCTAGTTAACATAGTAAGTTGTGCGTTCTTATAAATTGTAACAGTTTATTGCTTTTATTACTAGTTAATTTCTATTATTACACTTATTATGATGCATACTGTATTGATGAGGCAGATTTTAACTCAATGATAGTACCATTATAATTGATGCTGATAACTTCGAAGTCTGGAAGTTTATTGGCGTAACTAGTGAATAGTAAGTGGTATGTTTTGTTCATGTTGATTTTTAATAATTTGCTACTGAAAAAATCTATTACTACATGAAAGTCGTTTCCGATGTTTAATTTTAGAGCAAACCAACATCTTTCTCTGTAACAAAGGACTGTATCATCGGCAAAACTGATCACTTCTTCTGCAAGAGGAAGTTTAATTAAGTTATTGACATAAAGCGTAAGTAAATTGGTCCCTAATACGGTGTTTTGTGGAATCCCACAACATACCGGTGCCTTATTACTTACTGTATTACCAACCTTTACATACTGCATTCTGTCTGTTAAGTAGCTCTTCATCAGTTTGTAACAACATCCTCTAAAATCCATATTTTCTAGTTTTCCTAACAAATTTTAATGATTGACAGTATCAAATGCTTTGGCCAAGTCAACAAAGATGCATATAGCCGGTTCCGAAATATTGACTGAGCTGTATGCTTTTACAGTTAGATCAGCTATTGCATTCTTTGTTGATCTGGCCTCCTTAAAACCGTACTGTTTATTCGATAATAAATAGTATTCGTTTATGAAACTAGTTATCATTCGTTTTAAAATTATTTCTATAATTTTGGATAATGTTGAGAGGTGAGATACTGGCCTGTAATTAGAGGTATCAAGCTTATCACCGGACTTATATAACGGTTTTATCAACCCTTATCTATTTTGTAATACAGTTTGTGTTTTACTAATATTTGTAATATAGTTTGTATTCTACTCTACTCCTTTTTTCATTTTCACTGACCCTCTTATTGGTCAAGGTGCCCACATCTTTTGACCCACGACCCCTATCTGCTCTCCGATTGTAAGAAGCTGAAGCTAGCTGTCATCTCGCAAAGGCTCTTTATCTTTATCTCAGAGCGCATATAGTGATATCTTTATAGTGTATTTTTTGGTGATTGTTGCGTATCGTTAATGTTATGAATTATTTATAGTATCTTGCTTTAAAGTTTATCTATTAATCTTGCTGTCTATGATTTAATAAAAAAAACCACAAACATGAGCAAAACAAGTGGAATGTCGGCGGTTCAGCAGAAAAGAGAATCAATAGTTCCTACCTTATTCTTTTATCATGCTGGATGATGTCTAAGCTGATATTTATAGCCTGCAAAGGGCCTTATTGGACCGGTCCTGGGGCTCTCTGATGATGTTTTTCAGGTAGGAATTCACAAGTTTCTTTGACATAGAAAGCACAATCACAACGGATAAATAGTGGAGCGAAAATATGTATCGAAACGAAATTTTAAAGAAAATTAATGTGGATTATTAATTGAAAATCCAAGGTACTCGCAACGGGAGTCAAATTATAACTATCTATTGCCCATACTATCTCACAGTATGGTGGGGATAAGAATCACAAAAAATCTCTATTTTTGTTTCCACGAATAAATGTTACCGGGTGAGACAAAATATATATAAACTAAATGTATTTTATAACTATTAAACTAATGTAAATGTACAAAAAAAAACATAATAACACAAATGCGTGGGGACGGAACACTTACCTAAGGTAAAGTATTACCTAATTATCTAATAATTTTATATAAAATATCGTTACCGTTTAAGAGTTTCGTAGGAAACTAGTAACCAGGTTCAGAGTCTTCGCAAAGAAAGTGGCGTCCAACGTGGTTGCCATTTCACTGTCAAAATTTCCAACTTTATATTTATTTGAACTTATTTTTGTAAGAAGGCTAACAGTTCGTAATTTATTTCGAAAAAATGCAACACGATTATTTCCAATATATACCATTTTTACCCACTGTACATACCTTTGTATACTTCTAGGTTTTTCCAAAACTTAATATTTTTTCGTACTTTCGTATGCTATTTTCTCGAAAATTTGAACTTGGAAACTTCACGTTTATTGGATATAAAAATTGAAAGACGGTCTTTTTCAATATGGAAAACGACAAGTTTAATTATTAGAGATTAACTGGAGCTCTAACTAATAAAACAAAGAGAAGTAATTAGTAAGTAATTGATGTTTGATGTTCGGAATTCTAAATGAAGGAAACACATTGCTAATCGCACCTTTCTGTCTAGATATAAAATAAATTTAGGATTCTCCTAGCATGCGGTGCAAGAAGGGAGACGAAGGGAAGAGTAGTGGTGTCGTTTACATTAGTAATTAAAGCTAGCTTGTAATTACACGTAGCTGATGCCAGATGACGCCGACATGAAGAGAAGTCAGCAGGAGACAAGCTATTAGATGGATCTCTGCCTGTGTTATGTGCCAAGGACCTAAATATTAAGCTAGCAGACAATGAATGCCGTCTTCTATAAACAAGCTAAAAGTAAAGTAAGTACAAATTTAATTAGTTCATTAAAACAGCAAATGCTACATAATTGGAGGCCCTCTCACGATATAGTATCAGAAATGAGATTTCCACAGCGTAAATTCAATTGTTTATTAAGAGTTCACTGCTTCGAGAATTTCTCAATGTAAATTTTCTGTAGATAATTTTTTCGTTATATTACTCGCTTCGTTTTTAATTTTAAAATTGATTAAGTTTATTGAACAATATTATCATACAGTTAACTGCATAAATTGTGTAATTTGCATAAATTGTATAAATAATGGCTTTAAAGAAACTGTGATTGAAAATATATACAGGGTGTCTCAGCAGGAATTGTATCGGTCGATATAGGGAAAAGTACGCACCAGAAAATTTTTAAAAATTTAGGGAATTACTAATGGCAGTGTGGTCAATCCAACTAAAATAATTACAAGCATCTAACACTTCCGGTTATACCGGAAGTCGACACCAACTTGGTTATTTTAAATGGAATACCCTACATATTTTAGGGTTTTCCAAAAAAGAGCCTAAAATTCTGAGTCAAAAACATACCCTATGCCTAAACCCAGCTGTTTAAGTTACAACTTTTTGATATATTTGCGATTGTTTTAGAAATTCAAGAATTTTTAGTAAAAATTTTATCAAATTTACCATGATTAGGAACAATCAGTAATGTCAGTCATTCTCTTATGTCAAAAAATGCCATCGCGTTTAAATTACACCCACGAAACTTTTTGAATTTGTTTATTATTTATGGAGAATGTGAAATAGCTAATATAAACTCAACTAAAAATATTTTAATTTAATAATTGTTCAAAATTCCGCTATCGAACCTCCACACATTTTTGCAACTTCGGACTAGATCTTCATGGGTAGCTCTTCTAATTGATTCCTGTGATAAGTTTTTGAAATACATTTCTTACACTCTGCATACAATCTTCAATAGTTGTTAATGGGCTCTCATAAATTTTATTTTTTATAGTTCCCCAAGTAAAATAATCTAAAGTTGATAAATCGGGTGAGCGAGGAGGCCATAGGAAAGGTCCATTATTGGCGATCCATTGATCATAAAAAGTTTCTTGTAAAAAATTATTTATTAAATACGCGTTATGTGTATTATGTGTGTAAATTTTCAAATTTTTGTAATATATTTAAATATCTTTCACCTAAAAAAAAAGACAAAAACAAAAAAAATTAACTATACACATTAGCAGAAGAAGAAATCTTTATAACTTACTGTTTAAATTTTCCTGATAAAATTCTAATGCCACCACTTTATCGTTTCTTATGGCACAGTAAACATTAAACTGCCAACTTTCTTGAAAATTTCACTCCCTGAATACATGAGGAATCGAGTCCCTCCAATAATGCGAATTGTGTTGATTAAAAAGTCCATTTTTTGGTGAATTTAGCTTCATTTGATCATGCAATATTTTCCAAATAAGAATCGTCGCCTACAGACCTTATTAGATAATGTCACAAAAATATTCTCTTCTTGGGAAATCTGTTTCTTTTAATCGCTGTACCATTTGGAACAAAAACGGGTGAAATTTACGTTTAATTAAGATTCTGTGAACTGAATCCTTGCATAGTCCCATGTCTTAATGACATCATTGGAAATGCATGAAAATATCCCAGAATTGCTATTTCTACATTTTCGTCATCAACAATAAGCTTCCGCTTTTGAATTCTTGCACTGACAGAGTCATGGTTTTTAAAATTATCCAGTTTGCCTTTTACAGTGTTTGGTGACGGTTTCCGTTTTTGTAGATATCGAGTAGCAAATATACTACAAGTTCTTGATATTACTTTATCACATTCTCCATAAATAATAAACAAATTCAAAAAGTCTTCGTGGGTGTATTTTAAACGCGGTGGCATTTTTTGGCTTAAGACAATGATTGACATTACTGATTGTTTGTTATCATGGCTAATTTGATAATATTTTACTAGGAATTCTTGAATTTCTAAAAAAATCGCAAATATTTCAAAAAGTTGTAACTTAAACCCCACAATGCTTATATCAGAAAAAAAGGAATTTAATTATACATAACTTGATGTAAAAAAATATAGGGTGTCCTATTTGACTTTAGCAAGTTTTCGCGGTTTGAAGTTCACAAAATCTAACGTCAAAAATGGAACACTTGGTATACTATTATTTAATTTCTTTAAACTGTAGAGCGTAGCTTACCTTATGGTCTTTCTGCATGCCAAAAAAGCAAATGAGTATCTTTTACGCGAAGAAAGTTATAAAGGTTATTGTAAACCATTATACCTGTGAATATTTCTTTAAAATGTCACATATCTCTGAAACGGCTGAGTTTAGAAATAGGGTATCCACATGTTTTTGATTCATAATTTTATGCTCTTTTCGAAAACCCTAAAATATATGTGGTATTCCATTTAAAATAAGCAAGTTGGTATCGACTTCCGGTATGATCGGAAGTGCCAGATGGTTGTAATTATTTTTATTCGATTGACCACACTGCCGTTAGTAATTCCTAAATTTTCAAAATTTTCTGGTACGAATTTTCCTTATATCGATCAATGCAATCCTTGTGAGACACCCTGCATAGTTTATTCAAAGCTAAAAACAACCGACATTACCCTTACAACTTTAACGTGTATTGGCTAACCCTTGGCGAAAATATGGAATAAATGAAATAAAAAACAATATAAAAATAAAAAAAGAAGATGAAAATGACATCTGTAAGCTTACATGGGGTACATGTTCTATAGTATATATTGGGCAAACTGGAAAAGCGTTTGTAAATAGGATACCAAAACATAAAGAAGTTATGACAATAAAAACAGGAAACAACATTTTTAATCAATCAATTGAACAAAAAAAACTCATTTGATGTGATAATTTTAAAATTTTACATGCTGAAAATAATGGTTTAAAATTATCAATACTAGAATACGAATACAAAATAAACAATACGAATTTGAGGAATGGAGGTTTTTATATGTTTTTTGTTTCCGCAATATTATATTTCCTGGCAAAATGAAAAATCATTTCCCGCAATAATAATAATTGACTTTTAGTAACATTCCAAATGTTCATACTTTTATATTTCCATCCCTCTACTTTGTCAGAGTTACTGAATATGGGTCCCCCACCGTTTTAGCATTTTAATATCGTTGACATTAACTTCATTGTTCCAAAAGCTGTCTCGAGGACTTTTGTTGCTCGTTACTAAATATGGTCGTTTAACCTTCTGCAGATGTCAGAAGATGGAATATATTCTATATAAATAAACATATATATTCTATATATATATATATATATATATATATATATATATATATATATATATATATATATATATATATATATATATATATATATATATATATATATATATATATATATATATATATATATATATATATATATATATATATATATATATATATATATATATATATATATATATATATATATATATATATATATATATATATATATATATATATATATATATATATATATATATATATATATATATATATATATATATATATATATATATATATATATATATATATATATATATATATATATATATATATATATATATATATATATATATATATATATATATATATATATATATATATATATATATATATATATATATATATATATATATATATATATATATATATATATATATATATATATATATATATATATATATATATATATATATATATATATATATATATATATATATATATATATATATATATATATATATATATATATATATATATATATATATATATATATATATATATATATATATATATATATATATATATATATATATATATATATATATATATATATATATATATATATATATATATATATATATATATATATATATATATATATATATATATATATATATATATATATATATATATATATATATATATATATATATATATATATATATATATATATATATATATATATATATATATATATATATATATATATATATATATATATATATATATATATATATATATATATATATATATATATATATATATATATATATATATATATATATGTTTAATTAGTACGGTGCCACTTTTATTGAGCAAAAATAATAAAAGTCTACTATTGTACTTTTTACCGAAAATATATCACTATTAACAAAATATAACTAAAATAATATTGTACACTTTTACAAATACAATTGCATCTGTAAATTTTGAACAAATAAATAGTCCATTCGTCAATTATTTTGAATTTTTTACTTTAACGTATTATTTGACAATTATATAAACACTACTTAAATTAGACGATTTGCAAATCGAAAGGCGAAGTTACACGAGTACGGGGGTTACACGGTACAAAATTTGCACATCAGCACAAATTTACCTTACAAGGTTGTCTCCAATATTTCGGACAAGTTCTCATACTGTAAGATCAAATTTGATTTTTTTTAATCAAACTGTACTATACACATAGCACCTACTTTAAAGGTATGGTCATTATTATATAGCTTTTATGTGGTGTAAATAAAGAACTTGAGGTGCTTATCTTTTATATATCTTTAACTCGGACCAATACTTTTTCCGAACCGTGTAGCACGATCCACCAATTAGCCATGAAAACGTACAAATTGTGTGTAAAAAGTTTAAACCCTTTAGGTAAGCTTTGTACATGGAATTTAATCAAGGAGATTGACAAGAATAGAACTCTGGCATAATTTAAAGAACTGAGCTGTACTGCACGCTTTATATCTATAGTTGGTACTTACTTATTTCCTATTTCCTTATTTTATAATAAATTTAGTAGTTATGGTCCTCTATAATCAAATCTTGGTTAATTTATAATAGTTTATAGAGTACACTATAACTTCGCATATATTAATAATACCATTAACAGGAATGCCATTACGTCGAATACTAACAACTTCGAAATTTCTTATGCAAATTTAGTAATTCTATTATTTCGCTTCCTCATACGAATAGAGGACTAGATAGCGCTCTGATACCGGAAGAGTAGCAATAGAGTTTCTCGAAGGAATCGAAGAATCATTTCCTTAACAATCCTAAAGCCCAACACGCGTAACTTTGCTAACTTATCCAATTTGTTCTCTTTCTGTAACCTATATCTTGTGTGTCACTCTAATAATCCATTTAACATTAATATCCATTATTATTTAAAATAAAATTGTATTTGTGTGTTATAGAATTTAACTTGACCATAAAATCTATTAAGTATATACACTTAGGGCCGGTTTTTCTATCTCTCATTAAATCTATGTGATAAATAAATTCCACGAAACAATTATTGATACAATTGTATCCAAGGAATATCTATCATCTTCTTTCTATCTTCTGTTAAATTTATTTGGTAAACGGTTTCCTTGGATACAGTTTGTATCAAAATCGGTAATTATTATTGTTTATAATAGTGAAACTTATTTGTCAAAGAGATTTTTCAAAATTAACTAAATTTTATATAGTTTTAATTTGTACGCGAATCAAACATTTTTTTATTTCAAATATTCTTATGTAAATTTTTTCCTTGCGTAGTACCTCAAATGCAAAAAAATCAGCCAAAGCTTCGGTTTTCCTATTTATCTATCGTATAGGTACTACCGTGCAAAATTCTAAGTTAAATCAAATACTTAACGAAAATTCGTTATAATTATGCAACTAATTGTGAAGAAAAAATTATTTAGTTATAGTGTGTCTTAACTGTAATCGATTTTTTTATATGGCGATGAAAATCACATTTTTGGCACGAATTCGAAATAATTTGAAATTTATTAGAATTTTGAGGAAGCTTTTTCACAACATATCCTTTATCATCCATGGGCAATCCAGAAATTAAATAAATATGTTAAATTTGCCATAAAAAAAATAAATTGGTATTGGTAGGGCAACATTTGGACGCCTTGTATAGACCTAAGCAATTGTTTCATATCTTCAAGCATAATTGAGTTATCTTAAACCCACCCTTCGGTGTATATCATGAAAATAATTGACGATTCTCAATTTTTTCTACTTCAATTTAAAATTGCATGATGATTTCTGTACAGGGTTATCCAACGGAAAGGCCCACTTCTATATTTTATTTATTTTTTAAGTTAAAAAAAATGTTTTAAATAAAAGTGTAGTGAATCATATGAAATCTTTTAGAATCCCTGCAGAAAATATACAGGTGGGACCATAAAGCCAGACAGACCAAAGTTACATTTTTTAAATGGTACACCCCATACTTTTTACATTTTTGAAATCTATATTTTTTTGTGATTTCAAATATATAGATATATTGCATCTTATATGTTACTGTTTTCTATTTATTGCAAATTTTATTCTACCAGGATCTGCTTGGTTATTAGGTTCACCATGGATGAAAAGCAACTAATTTGATACGTATGCCTTACAAAATAATTTAATAAAATCAAAATGCAAACTTCATAGTTTTGTGCGTCATATCTTTTGTGAATACGTTTACTTTATCAGAGCGATATATGTTAACTATTTATAAAAAATAACAAAAACTCTTCAACGGGTAACATTTTATTTCGTGTAGTATGTATAATAATAGTTATAATAATAATTATTACAAATTTCAATGACTTCAGGATTCTGAAGTCATTGACAAATTTAGTGTTTTTCAGCTATGGCTAACTTGATAACCTGGCAGATGCCGGTAGTATAAAACTTGCAATAAATAAAGAACAGTAAAAAGATAAGATACAACATATTGATATACTGAAAAGATTTACAGGAAACAACTACTCAGTGGTCAAAAGCCCCGACCTGCATTGAATTAAACCTGCGAATCTTGTTTGGTAGCTAAGATTGTTTGTTAATGTCTCACGAGACATAGACCGGTTTCGAACTTGTTATGTTCTCGTCAGTATGCCATACGTAATGGAAAAGACAAATAAATTAGCAAACCAGGCCAGCCTAAAGCAGTCTAGGCAAGACAGATTTAGTAAGTGATAAGTGTGGCCCTCTGGCGGTCAGTGCTACTACCCGTCAGACATCACTGATGTCATAGTGACTAATAGCGACCTGCAAAGCAGGTACCAAGTGCTGCGACCCCATGCTAAGGTTATTTTAAATTTTTTTTTTTTGCTTTTCAGCATATCATATGATTACAAACTACATTTGTTATTGACACCTTTCTCAATAAAGTGTAGTTTTACTAGTTTTTTCTTGAGTTCCTTTCATGTGTTTGAAATTTTTAACCACCGTGTAAAATTGTTCCCGTATTTAAACTACGGTTAAAGAAATCTTAGAACAAGTAAAACTTCACATAGAATAACTTTTCCTCGGAAGAAAGAAAAAAAGGGACCTTAATTAAAATATATGGCATATTTTATGGGTTTATTTTAACATAATATTAAAGTGGCTTAGAATAGGAAATACGAAATATGAAATCATAACAAGTCTACTTGTATAGCTTCTTGAGTTATTCAACCATGCCATTTTTTAGTGTACAAGTACTACCTCAAGTTTATTAATTTTGTAGGTAATTAAGACTCCTACGTAGGCGAGCTCTTCATCTAATTAAATTTAACGCCCACTATTTCTTTTATAAAATGTTATTAGCCAAGCTCTAATTAAAATCTTAATTACAATAACTAGCTACAATAAAATCACTAATTAAAACGCAAGTCGTTCTGTTTTGATCTCTCTTGTGTGGACTTTCGTACTGAGTTTTCATTGTAATAAACAACTGTTGAATACAGTTTCCTGTTACATTCGCAAATTATCAAGACGCCCTATAAACAAGGTCTGAGTGCTGCGTCATCGCTGATAGTCCAGCCGAACCGACATAATTTGCCTTGGTTATAGCAACGATTGATAATAAACAGTCCTAAATTATTTTTTGCGTTTCGTAAGAGCTTCGTATAATAACGGGATTGTCAGTCGTGAACTGAGCCTTTACGTTGTACCCCATACGGATTTTTAAATAAATTGAAATTTCAAAGAAAAAATCAGGTGAAGTCATGCACCAACAAAAGTATGGAAGAAATTATTACTGCTTCGCAAGTGTTGTGAAAATGAATATGAGAATATCGAATATACGATATAATAAAACAGATTTTACTTTGTTTTTTTTTTTTCACCAATTTGATTGTAACTTAGTTACTACAGTTTCGCCATATTTTTAAATAAATTAAACGAAGTGTAGATAAAGTCGAAATAATACGAAAACCTAGTAGTAGTAGTAGTAGTAGCTACTTATTTTACTAGGCAAGTAGGCCACAATGGGCCCTTTTTACCTAGGTACCTACAGTTTAGCGTCGACTCCGAACCACGGTCTTCAACTGTCAACTAACCCACCGCCTGCCCGCCTGCACCGCTAGCAGAGTGGCAAACCTCCTGGGTAGACCTACCTCCACCCGGGCTCGCCTCTCGCTTGCATCAGGCTAGCGGCCTTCCCGGGATTGTCTGTTGACAGCCTACCGACTATTAGACGAGCTATCTTTCATCCATCCAATTGCCGGATACGATCAGTGCTGCTTAACTTCACTGATCGAATATCGGAAACTAAACGAATGTCCATACCTCATCCCGATACGAAAACCTAAATAATTTTTTTTTCTGAAAATGCTACCTTAACAAGATACAGGGTGTTAAATGGTCGACTAGCGGATCATTCTTTTACTCATATCTTTCAACAGAGTAAATCAATGGAATTCATTTTTTGTATACAACAATTACTTATAAAGAGCAGTAATCAGATAAACTTTCAGTACATTTTAACAATCGAGTGCCGTACTAATAAGGGTTATGTGATATTTTATACTCTAGAAATAAATTGCGGTTAGGTTTTTATTTGTCGTAATCCTTGGCTTAAACACTACAAAAAAAGGTATACTTGTTTAATTTGCTCAGGGGCGTCCGTTTTCGAAATATTTTCAATTACATGTCGTTATGTGAAAAATTATTTTGCAAATAAAATTATAATGGTGCCTTTGAAATTTGTTCTTGTGTCAAGTGTCACTTTGTTACTATTTAATACATTTACTTGTCATATAAACAGTGTGTAAATAATAGTAATTTATAAAAATGGCAAATTATTCTTGTGCAGAATACACAGATATGCTTTTAATATTAGGAGAATGTCATGGAAATTCGGCAGCAGCAGCTAGACGTTATTCAGAAAAGTTTCCCAACAGAATCGTGCCAAATTGTAGGACTTTTGTCAGTCGAATGTCGTTGTCGTGAAACTGGCTATGTTAAACCACAACAATTGAACAAAGGTAGAAGACGCACTGCACGAACAGTTAAAAAGGAGGAAGATGTATAAAAAATTTTACATAATAATCTCACCATAAGCACAAGACGGCTAGCAACTCAAACAAATATTTCTCAATCCGTTGCCCGGAGAATTGCTAGTAAACAGTAGCTACACCCTTATCAATTATGGTAAATACAAGATCTTTTGCCTGAAGATAGACTAGCACGTGTTGAGTTTTGTGAATGGTTTATTGATATGCATAATCGTAATCCCAATTTTACATCAAGGATCATCTTTACGGATGATGCAACTTTTACCAGAAATGGGGTTTTCAACATGCGGAATTCACATGTTTGGGCAGAGGAAAATGTACGAGCAACTCAAGTCACTCATTACCAAACACTCGTTTAAAATAAATGTTTGAGCTGCTATACTAGGCAAGAAGACTCTCGTGTATTACATATTTCCTGCAAAATTTAAACGCAAATTTGTATCATGAATTTTTGGAAAACACTTCTTTTTACTCGTACAACATATTCCACTTAGAACTAGGCGCAGACTTTGGTTTATGCACGATGGCGCCCCACCGCATTATGGCAGACAACCTAGGCAATGACTTGGTGACCATTTTCCAAGTCAATGAATTGGTCGTGGAGTTGACGCTCCGATTCATTGGCCTGCACGATCTCCGGATTTAAATCCGTTAGATTTTACTGTTTGGAACAAATTAAAGATAACATTTACGCAACCCCTGTAGATACTGTAGCAGGATTGAGACTAAGGGTAGCAAATGGTTTTGACGATTACCAAATCAACCAGATTTGCGCCGAATTATGTTTCCTTCAGAGAAGCGTTAGCGCGAGTGTATATGTGTGAATGGAGAATACTTTGAACAGTTATTGTCATAGCCTTAATTTTAATTAATCTGTTTTTAGGTAATAAAATTTGTTTCTTGGTAATTCTCATTTGTATTTACAAAGTAGTATTTCACATAATGACTGATGCTGCGACATATAATTGAAAATATCTCGAAAACGGACGCCCCTGGGAAAATTAAACAAGTATACCTTTTTTTGTAGTTTGAGTCAATGATTACTAAAATTAAAAGAAAAATAAAAAAACTGCAATTTATTTCTAAAGTATAAAATGTCACATGACCCTATTAGTACGGCACTGGATTGTTAGAATACACTGAAAGTTTGTCTGATTACTGCTCTTTGTAAGTAATTATTGTACACAGAAAATGAATTCCGTCGATTTACTCTGTTAAAAGATATGAGTACGAGAGTGATCCTCTAGTCGACCATTTAACACCCTGTATCTTAAGGTAGCATTTTCGGAAAAAAAATTATTTGGGTTTTCGTATTATATCGACTTTATCTACACTCTGTTTAATTTATGGTACTCAATTTAGAATCACCTTGTATAAAGTCTCTACCGGGAGAAACAGTCAGATTTAGAGCCACAAGATGATGCCCGTAGAGTGGGGTCCTTTTCCCCCTTTTGTGGTCACTCGTTGTGGATGACCTACAGGCTATTCTCACGCTGTGGGAAGTTGAGATTCTAGCATATGCAGATGATCTAGTCGTACTAGTCAGAGGAAACTCTGAAGCAGTAATATCTAATACCCTTCAAGAGACACTGGATGCAGTGGGTAACTAGTGTGACAGGGAACAGATGTCTGTGAACCCTTAAAAAACAGTAATAGTACCATTCATTCAGAAAAGGAAGCTGGAGGACATAAGACCGCCCTCTTTAATGGGTGAAACTATTCCATTTGCGGAGGTGAAATATCTAGGAATCACTCTATATAAATCACGTAATTGCAACTCCCATCTGGAAAAGTTAATCCACAAAGCAAAATTGTCCTTATGGATATGTTGTCATATTTGTGGTAAATCCTGGGGCATGTGTCCCCAACAAATTTACTGGATCTATGTCACGGTCATCAGACCAATGATAACATACCGATCCATCATTTGGTGGCAGAAAGGATTACAACGGCCGGCCAAAGCCAAACTCTCTGGATTATAGATATTAGCACCATACCGTCAGCTGCAATGGAAATCCTCCTGAACTTACCCCCTCTTCATATATATTTGGAGAAAGAGGCTAGGTGGGCAACATATGAACTGCAACAAGCGGCCAATAATATGCCGCAGACTAGTATCAAGGAGCAGAATAGGTTGCTGTATGATATAGAGAGTCACAGCATTCTGGAAATATCCTGGTATACTATATCTACCACGACCAACTATGAGCTGACCTTCAACATCCTTTTTCTGGAAAGAAATGAGTGGGACTGGAATAAAACCAACCTATTGAGGACAGACAGTTGTTGATTTATAGACGGCTCAAAACTCCTGATCGAACAGGAGCCAGAGTACATAGCTACAGACCAAGGGTGATGATATCCCTCAAGCCTAGGAACAAATGCAACTATTTTTCAGGCTGAGATTCATGCCATTGAACTGTATGTGCGAAGGCTGGAATATACGCAGATCAATCAAAATTTTTTTCAGATAGCCATGCAGTTTTAAAAGCTCTTGGCACCTACCGCTGTAATTTCAAACAGGTATGCAATTGCCAGAAGACTCTAAATCATTTGAGCACAAACAACAAAGTGATTCTAATCTGAATACCCGGCCACTGTAGTATGGAAAGTAACGAAATAGCCGACACCTTGGCCAGAGAAGGAACTCTAACAGGCCTATATACCGGAAACTGCAGACCAAACTATCATTTGCATAAACTCGGCCTAGCGGAAAACGCCTAGTACCGTCTATGCCTGGAGGATGATGAGAAGGCAGACCACGTCTTATGCACCTGTCCCGCTGTGGAGATGATCCGATTCTCAATATTTGGCAAAGGGCAACTGCTGCCAGAAGATCTGGACACATTCTCACCCAATGAAGTTTCATTAAGAGACTGAATATATTGGGTAAAATATAATTAGAAGTGGGCCAGAATAGGCCTGCTAATGGCAGTGGAGAGTCCACAAGGGCCTGTCACAAAAAGCTAACACCTGACACCTAACCAAACCTCAATATCCCCGTAATTATTGTTTTTTTCGCAGAACAGAACTTTTGAAGACATATTTGTGAAACATCTGGAATTGGTTGTAACACTATTACCCGGCCAACTGTGATCAAAAAAAGATAGCACAAATACAAAAAATAGCGCTAATGCTATTAAGAAAAATCACCTTATATACTCAAATCCAAAAAAATTATTTAATTTTTTTTTAATTTCTCATTTTTTCTGATAGATTTGTCCTTCATTAAGCCCAGAGGAGAAGAATTTTTCATCTGAATGTACAGGGTTGTGAACTAATGCCGTCAAAAACAAATTGGTTTCATAAAATTCCCTTCTTGTTTCCTTGCATGTTATTATATTTTATATTTATTAACTAAAACGATGTTTCGAACAAATTTTTCGAACTAACTTTTTTAGCTACATTTAGCTCCACTGTACTTGTCTGGATTTTAACTTTCCAATTTTAAGTACTGTATTTATTTTCTAATAAACTGCGAAAATTCCTTGTTGACATAAAACGAAAAGGGGACTTCATGAAACTAGTTTCTTTTGGACGGCTTTAGTTCACCACCTTGTATATTCAGATGAATAATTCCTCACTGGAGTTTAATTAAAGACAAAGCAACCAGAAAAAGTGAAAATTTTTTAAAAATTTCAATTACTTTATTTTATTTTGATATTGCAACCAAATTAAGAATTTGTGCATTTGAAGTGACTAAATTACTTTCATCACTAGAAAAATTGCACATTTTTTTATTTTCGCACTCTTCTTGATCACCAACCAATATTCCACAAGTACACCTTCATTCGGTCAATAATTACGGAGGTATTGAAGTGATTCCGTCTTATGTGAAAAAAATGCTGGAGACCTATTATGTGTTACTGATATTAAATTTATTTACATGTATATTTACAATGTCATTCAAATTGTGGTGTATTTCGAATTCAGCGTCTTGTGTTTCTTATCCACCCCTATGAGAGTTTATAAAATAGGTATACAATTTAATATGTATGTAGTATGCATACACATCTTCGTTAAATTAAATCAAATTTGGTTTTCAGGCATATAAAGGAAATTTTATTGCTTTATCTTTAGTCGCAAAATACTTTTTCATTATATTTAATTTAAAAGAAGGAACTTAAAACTGTTGATGCAGAAAAATCACAATGGAAACCTTTCACTCGCTCTCCCCGATTTGTTATAGAAAGCGGATTGGAAGCGATTTACGCATCCCTTGTTAAAACCATGTGCGTAACCAAAGGAGGGCTTTGACCCCTCTCTAATAAATTAGATGTGGGTTTTCCTGTTAAAGAGACAGAAATAGCGCCACAGTTTCTATAAGCTTCTTTTGAAATTGTCTCTAGGTTGATTATTGTTGAAAAATGAAGAAGTCGTAGTAATAATTTGACGTGTCTCTGTGTATTTAATAAATTGTGGACTTTACACAGTGTTGTTTGAGAAACAACTAGATAATGCATTAATAGTTATTTATGTAACAAGATCAGAAAGTGATTCTTTACTGTGTGAGCTCGCAGTTTCCAATGTGAGCGCCAGCGAGTCCACAAGGCTCTGTCGTGGGGCCGACTCTTTTGTCGCTATATATTAATAATATGTTAAAGTACATAGAACATCCTTTAGGTCTCGTTATTATTAACATGTTATTAAGGAACGTTGAAACTTGTTCCTTCGACTAAGTCATGGATTAACATGAAAAAGAGAACTCTTTAAAATACGTTAGTTAAAAATTATTTCAAGTGTTGTATGTAGTAATAATTTAAACAGCTTGAATGATAATGGCTGGCAAAAAAACAATTATTTTACGATAAGGTATTTTCAGATAAGTATAGTTGATTATATAAATAAACAGTTGCTTAAATATTCAAGTAGTTTTTAAAAAGTATGCCATTCGCGTAACCATAAATTCTAGAAATCAAAAGAAGTCTTCGAAATCCTTAGCTAAACCGTAAATGGGTGTAAATTTTTTATGACTTATGATTTGAATCAAATTTAGTGTAAAAGTACTTCCAAAGAAGCGTAATTTTTTTAATGATTATATCAACTATACTGAAAGAACAAAATTAACCTATACCCCTTTTAAGGTAATGTGTTCATCTCTTATTTTGCTAAAAAGATTTGTCACATTTTTTGTATCTAAAAGTTTTTAGTATATTCCATATTTTTGGATCTTATGGATAAAGGAAACATTTTCGTATACGGGTAATGTTAGTTGGTCGCCTTATTTCTATGTCCAGATTCTGCGTTGAAGTGATTGAAAAAATTCTTAAAAACGCCCTGTATAATGGTACTATGAGAATTCTGTTAAATCCTCCAGCATCATAGTCAGATAAACATTAGCTCTAATTTTGTCTTATGTCTATATAGAAGTTTTAAAGTGAAACAGGATGCAGAAATTCACCACTTTCAGCAAATAATGATACCATTTTTCCCAAAATAGCAAAGAGTTACGCAGTATCATCACAGATTTTGAAATTAGGTGTATCCCAAAGTCCAATTTCGAAACCTCTTCTTAATTGAGTTTAACAATGATATGTTAAATTACCGTAATATTTAAATTTAGTGGAAATATTTTAAATCAACTAGCGTTTAATAAGTATTTGTTTTGTGCGTTTCTATTACGTTCCGACCACTAATTGGATGTATCATCTATGAATTAGTAATTTCAGTAAATTTTACAAAACAAATGAATCATCAAATTGTTGTAATTTACCAAGCAGAATACCGCAGTTAGTCTGTCGGGTAGAGAAATAAGATAAACTACATTTAACTAGATTCATTTTTCTACAAATCCATTAAGAAACTATTGTTGAAATAAGATTTGTTATCGTAGACACCCACGTTATATTTCCTAGTTTATTTAAGACCTGCATGCACATTTCCTACCATTATACTTATTTCCTGCCACGTTCATGGCCCATAATCCGTGAATATCCTCAAATCCTAATGAACAAAGCTTTGTCTTTAAAATCCGTAAAAACACTTTTTAATTTGCTGGGGCAAAAATAAACTAATTTAGGTTGTGTGGTTACACGTCAATATTTAAGCAAACACATTCCAAAGTGTTTTTAAGTAAACTTGAATGACGCATATGCAAACAACGTTTTAATTAACCATTTAATAAATTACCTTTTTGTTGAATTTATTTTATGAAAATGAGAAGCGTGCTTTATAAGTCATAGTCAAGACTTAAGCCCAAATATGAAGGCATATTTATCCAAATTAGTGTTAATAAAGATAAATACCTAAAATAACATCTCCATTGTAATGCCGTGGAATTAATGGGCGTATGAATGTATTGTATAGTTTAATATAACGGAAAAACCAAAACATGTACATATATTGTCTTATAGAGTGCGCCTAAATCAAAAACCGAATAGAGTTAGAGTGATCAATTATCATTTATTAAATCAGAATGTTAAAAATATTTCAGAATAGAATACCATTCCCAAGATATTAGAATCTCAACACATTAATTTTCTTTAGAATTTCTGAGGAATTATTGAATTGTGTTTTTGAAAATAAACTGAGCGTCAATTGAAACGTGAAGGGAGAAATTTTACTCCAATTTGAAAAACTTGTAATTTTAAAACTACTTCACGGATTTTTAAAACGGGGAAAGATTCAGAAAGGGTAATTTATGGACTATAGCACAGAAACTTTTGTAGTAGCTTCCCATGCACAGGAACAATAATACAGGGTAAAAAAGAAGAATGTGCACTTTTTTGTCAAATTTCATTCTATTGCAATTTCCAGAAAAGTAACTCTTGACACTTTTGGTGATTGGCATTTTGAGAAAGGACGGCTTTCCTCAGGACATTCTGGGCTTTTTTAATATCTCAACTGGTTTGAGAAAAAGTAATTTTTTCTTAATTCTTCAGTATCTTATATCGTTATTAAATTAAATTTTTGCTCAAACTTTCATATTTCAGTGGACTATTTATGCAGCCAGGGTTAATAATTAAGTGACTAAATATACTCTGGCAGGCAAAAAGTATGGAATTTTTTTTATTATGGCTATGTCAACAAGTTTTATTGTTGATAAATTAACTCCTATATGAAAAAAGTCTATCTGACAGCACATTTTTGTCACTTTGACAGCGATAAAAAAGGTGCATCGTTTTTTATCACCAATAAAAATATATAACAATTTATAACAACTGTATTTTTAATAACTGTTCCTTTAAATAATTGTATAAATAAAGATAATTATTGTTGTTGTTCGTTCACATATTCTGTCGTTAATTCATCTTGCCAAAAAACACTCGAGCTTTTCTTTTATGGATAAATTTCTTCTTAACTCAAAATTTTGCCAATCAGTAATTTTGCTCGAAAAACTGACATTTGACAAAATCGCTCGACCTGCGGTCTCGCGATTTTTTTCATGTCAGTTTTTCTTATAAAATTACTGACTGGCAAAATTATTTCGTTACAAAGAGAAATTTATCCGATAAAAAAAAGCTCTTGTGCTTTTACTGTTGATAAAACTTGCCATAGTAATATCATATTTCATGTATACGGAGAGTCTGAATGTGACGTAAGAAAACTAAAATTCAGAAAATTCGATTCTTTGAAAAGTGAGTTTAATTTTTCAAAAAAAATTACTATTTTTCAAGAAAAACTAATTTGTCTCAAATCAATTAAAACATGTAAAAAAATTCCAAAATATCTCGAGACAAGACATGATATGTCAGGAAATGTGTCAAATGAAATGCTGCATTTAAAATATTCTTCCTGCGCCATTTTTGCGGTAGTATTCCATATACGTGGTGGTGTCCTATTGGCTATAGACAGCTCCCTTCAATCAGAAGGGTATAATATCTTATGTCCCATTGAAAAGATAGATTTAGATTGCGTCAAAATATTACGTCATAGTCTATTTGTAATGCTCTTGTATATTCCCCCTAACATAAACCATGATGATCTGGAGTTCTTTGAGTTCATTGAAAACCAACGCGACCTCGATCGGATGATAATTTTGGGCGATTTCAATCTACCTGATTTACAAGCATTTTACAACGACAATCATCTAACGAGGTCCACTTCACGCTTTATTAGATTTCTCAACTTCTGTGGATTTGTTCAACATAATAAAATAACTAACATCAACAACAGATTACTAGATCTAGTGATCTCGTCCGAAAATATATTTTGTGAAATTACTGAAGATACTGATCCATTAGTACCCATTGATACACATCACTCCTAATAAATTTATCACTGAATACTGAAGTAACAACTTTAATACACTGAACTGATTCTGCGGTTGGCTCCTTGTGAAACATTATTAAATGTTTTAAATATATGAAAGAAATTTGCTTTTTAATGTTTCAAAAATAATTTATTAGAAACTCTACACGTGTTTCGGCTTTTTAGGCCTTTGTCAAGAGTACAGGGAATTCCCTGTACTCTTGACAAAGGCCTAAAAAGCCGAAACACGTGTAGTGTTTCTAATAAATTATTTTTGAAACATTAAAAAGCAAATTTCTTTCATATATTTAAAATAGTAACAACTTTATATCACAACGACCTAGGTTAAACTTTAGAAAAGCAAATTATAATCGTTTGTATCAATTGTTAAGTGAAGTTGACTGGTCCGAACTTACCTAACATAATGACGTCAATCAAGCTTGTGACTATTTTAATAATAAACTGCAAAATATTCTACTTTTATGTGTTCCGTTAAAAACCGCTGCAACCTTTAAGTACCCGTGTTGGTTTAACAGTAGAATAATTCATAACATTAAATCTAAAAATCATTACTTAAAAATGTAGAGAAAACTTAAATGGCTTTTCTACCTTGAGAGAGTAAAACGCCTTAGACGTTTAATTAAAAATGAAATTAGTACTGCCTATAAAAACTATATAAACGGATGTGAGGGTAATATACTAAACAATCCACACAATTTCTGGAGCTTCGTAAACTCAAAAAAGAAAAAATCACGTATTCCAGGTTCTATGCTATATAATGGTATATCCATAACTTCACCAAACCTAATAGTCAATGCCTTTGCGAAACATTTTAAAAGTGTATTTTTCCACTTGATGACCAAAGTTGTCTAGATAACCTTAATTTGCTCGATTTAGGGAAGATAAACAATTCGTTTACACTAAATGAAATTTCGGAAAACCAAATTGTAAACGCTGCTAAACAACTGAAAAAGCAAGTTATCAAGTGGGCCTGATAATATCCCTTCACTAGTGATTAAAGATTGTATTCAATGTTTTATACTACATAGTTGATTGATTCGACCCTTACTTGATGAAAATCCATTTTAACATCGAACTGAATAAAACTTCACGTTTTAAGATTTTCACAAAAATTTTTATATTCATATATTTACAAAATATATATAAACATGAAGAAGTTTTAGAAACAGAAGAGAAGATTCAACTTATGCAAATCATCTCCTAGAAGAAAACCATAGTTTTGATGAAAACTTCGAGATTTTGCACTCCGAAAATAAAGGATTAAAATTAACACTGCTAGAATCCTTGGAAATCAATAAGCTAAAAGATTCAGAAATAATTCTAAATGACCAACTGGAAACAAACTCCTCACCATTATTGAACATGTTTTAATATTGAAAAAAGTTTACTTTGCATACACTTATTTAATTATTTTTAAAATCTTTATACTTTCTAAATTCCTACAATTTGTTACGCTCTTTTATAGTCAATTTCAATGCACAAATATTATCAATAGACATTTTTAGGTTTTAGTAAAAACTTGACCCTCATCCTTTGGCAATTTACGAGCTTAAAAAGAACTATAGAACAATACATTTTTTTCCTTTATTATATATATATTTTATATTTTTAAATGTGAATGATCCGTTTATATTTAATATTTACAAGTTTACAATTCTATTTTTATTGTGATTTATTTAGGATGCAATTTTACTATGTCATCAAGCTTATTTATACACCCTACTCATAATTGTAATAGCTAGTCTAGTACTCACATCTGACGAAGCCACTGTGTTGGCGAAACAATTGTCATGTTTATATATATTTTGTAAATATATGAATATAAAAATTTTTGTGAAAATCTTAAAACGTGAAGTTTTATTCAGTTCGATGTTTTATACTACCATTAAAATTTATTTTTAATCTAATCTTAAAATCATGCACTTTTCCTGATCTATGGAAGCTGTCTCGTGTCTGTCCACTTCATAAATCTGATTCAGTTGCAGATATCACGAATTATAGACCAGTAGTTCTAATTTCTGTTTTTTCCAAACTGTTAGAAATCATTTTATCGGATACACTTTCTGCACATGTGAAACATGCACTCTCCGAACAGCAACATGGTTTTGTGAAAGTGCGCAACACAACGTCTAATCTATGTTCATTCACACAATATGTTTCCGAATCTCTTGACACTAGGCATCAGGTGGATGTTATATACACAGATTTTAGTAAAGCATTTGATCGTGTATCACATGTAAAATTGCTCCAAAAGCTAAATGAATATGATGTTTCCAACAATATTTTGCGATTGTTTTAGTCCTATCTAACCAACCGACAGCTTTTCGTAGAATATAAAGGAGTCAAATCTAATATATTTGTAGCTAGTTCAGGAGTCCCTCAGGGATCCAATCTTGGACCACTTTTGTTTCTCATTTCTGTTAACAATATTTGCGATCACATAATTTCTTCTAAATTATTATTCGCCGACGATTTGAAAATTTTTAACCAAGTCAACACCATTACTGATTGTCTTCAATTGCAAAATGATTTGACTTCCTTAAATGACTGGTGTATTGAGAGCAAACTATCGCTTAATATTAAGAAATGCAAGATAATATCTTTTACTGGCAAGGTTAGTATCATTCCATTTGATTACCACATCAATGGTGCTTTGCTTATGCGTGTTTTGGAAACAAAGGATTTTGGGGTTACTTTTGATAAAGGACTCTCTTTCTCGCTTCACATCAATAACATTGTATCGGATGCGCTCAAAATGTTAGGTTTTGTTATAAGAAATAGCAGGGAGTTTTCCTCTGTCAAGGTAATTAGCAGTCTATATATAGCCCTTGTGAGGAGTAAACTGGAATATGGCAGTACTATTTGGAATTCATACCATGAAAAGTATGCAGCTCTAATCGAAAATGTCCAAAGAAGATTTTTAAAATTCTTATTCTATAAAAAAACACGGTATTTACCCTGAGAGAAACTATGATTATAATCTCCTCTTGGAGGAGTTTAATTTTATTTCTCTTTGAAAAAGGCGAGAGATGGGGGATTTACTATTTCTTTATAAAATTTTACATAATATTATTGACTCTCCCTCTTTGCTAAGATGCATATTTTTCAATGTATCTCGTATTTGCTCAAGGGGAAGTAACACATTTCATATTAAAGTATCAAATTCCTTTCATCACTTTCATTGCCCTATTACTTCAATGTGTAGATTGTAGAAGTTATAACGATTTGCAAACTGTCGATATTTCTTCTGCTAGTTTGATCCCATTTAAAAACATAATTTCCAGTTTACTTCCAAATTAACCATATACCTTGTTAAAATAATTTTTATAATTTTCATTCACACAATGCATGCTAACGTACTGTAGAGTATTTTCATTTTCATTTACATTCCTTTATCTGTAATTTATTAGTTTAAGACTTTCTTTCTAAGTTAACCTACATTTATATATTTATCATTAGAGCTGTCCGATGTGCCTGGAGTACAGCTACGGTCTTGCGCTGTCGTCATACGTGCCGATTTAGAAGTGATTTACGTTGCAGTTTTATTTGAAAGGTTAATGCGTGAGGTGGTACCTATAAATTATACATAATATCAAACGGGGACACAGTGAATAAATTTATGCAAAATAATTTGTAAAGTTTGCAATCAAGACTTAATGTGCTGGCACAAAACAGATTGTCGTCGTCATATCAATACCGTGCAACATCAAAATAAAAAAATGGCATGCCTTTGACAACTCAGTTTATGTTTGATTTATTGTTAATGTTAATAGCCTGTAATATTCCGCTACACATACTGGATAAACAACCATTTCGGGAGTTTTGGAATAAATACAATCCCCAGGTGAACTTACCAAGTCGTACATCGTTATGTAGATATATTCCAGCTGTTCGTGAAGACATTGTAAATAGGATTAAATGTGGATTAAAAAATACACGGCTCTGGTTATGTATTGACGAGACGACAGATTGTAAAAAAAAATTCTATTTTAAATATTATAGTACGTGTACTGGACCCTCTTAAACCAACATTTCCACGGCTTTTTATTATGCTGAATATTTTCAACAAATAAAAGCTGTGATACTACAGTTCAACCCTAACGAGGCTGCAGCTATTAGGGAAAGCCAGACAAGCTTTCAAGGCGTTTCCCTTGAAACAGATTTAAAAAGTATTAATAACAATTATAGGGGACTACACGACGCAATAGAAAAATTTCAAAATAGTTCGTTGTCGTTAGTGGAATCGCTGCAAATAGTGGACGACGTAAAAACACAGCTACAGGCTATAAATGACGCAAAAAATAATCGCGTTAGTGAAAAATTCGAGAGTGTATTACAGAAAGATCCTGATTTTAGCAAATTAAGACAAATTTGTGATGGTGCATCTACAACTTCGTTAAGTGAGTTCACAGATTGTTTTACTTATGCCTGTATTACATCCGTAGATGTCGAACGGTCATTTTCAAAATACAAACATATTTTTTCACCAAAGCGAACTACGCTGACAGAGACAGCTGTAGAAACATACCTGATGCTATTATACTATAGATCTTCCCCATTTTGTGATGACGACAACCAAACTACTTCATAAATCTGTTTAAAAGGGTGAGTTTTGTACAAATTTTTATAAAATGTAACATTGTTAAAATTTATTTCCATTTAATATACTTATTCAAGTATTATGATATGATGTAAACATATGAGTCATATGACGGCTCTGGCGGCCAGGTGACCTCGGACAGCTCTATTTATTATGTACTCCTATAAATAGCCACTTGGCTGCTGTGATGTAATTAACTAAATAAATATATGGATCTTACACAGCTCTCCTTATAATCAATCTTCTCCATTGTTTGATTTCATGTTGAAGGCCCAATACTCTAAAATATTGCCAATCTCCACCAAATCGCATATTTTTTAAAATTATTTTCACAAAAATGTAATGCATCGGAATATGAGCGAAGTAGTCATAGATAAAAGAGTCTGTTAAAATTTTGAAATATCAGCCAAGACAATAGAATTTCTAAAACGGTATTTATTTTTAAATAATTTATTTACGTTTTTCCTATTATATTTTTCCATTTATGCTGCAAAACTTGTTGCATATAAAAACCAAGAAAAGATTTTACTAAGTACAAAGAAACCTTAGAAAAACGAAATTTCTTTACAAGTACGTAGATTTCCTCGAGTTGTTCCACTTTACTAACGAAAGCATACTAGTTAACTGGCTAGCTAAACCGCCATTAGGCCACTATAATTAGAAGGGGCTAGCGACCGTATTCTGCTGGAGCTATTTTCATTTACTGCCGGACATGACTGCCTTCATTATACATTCTCCCTATCTCGAATGCGATACGTGGTCCGTATTCGCGTTTACTGCCTTCGGATATCTCAATGGCTTGGCATTACCGTTTGATAAAACAGCTCGTTCAATTTTACATAAGCTTAACTACGCTGATATATGCTGGCCGCTGTTGTGGTGCTTTCTAAACTTTTTTATTCTTATGCAAAGAAAAGTGTGTTACCATGCCATGCTTATAAAATTTTATTTTTATGGCACGCCGTATAAATATGTAAGATAAGTAAGTTTGCTTTGCATGTGTGGGTTTTACCTTGGAAATTGACAACTGATATATTATCAATAATAGAGTCATCAATCAATGTACTAAATATTGGAATATTTAAAAGAGAAGAAGTATAATTTAATAAATAAATGAAAATCCTATACAGGGTGGGGCAATAGTACGGCGGACTTTGATATTTCGAGTTCTACAACAGATAGAAATTAAAAAAAAATACAAGTAAACTAGATAAAGAAGCCTATAACCGTAAATTATTTTCAAATATACAGGGCGAGCCAAGATGAAATTACAGGATCAAGTGTCTTTTTTTAAAATGGAATGCCAAGTATATCAATACATTTTTTGAAGCCCTTTTCTAGACTCTATTCGTTCCTGTATTATTATTGACTATCTCCCAACCACTTGGACGTAATGAATTTTTTTGTTGAAATAATGCCATCTGCAGATGCATATTGAAAAAATCACCAAAGTCACAACTATGGGTTTTAAGAAAAACTTATGTGAACACTAGTTACGAGACATCTAATTAATGTTTTTGAATTATTTTTTACTTCCCAAAATTGTATAAGGTGGCCAAAAATTATTTTTCAATTAGAACTTTTTAAATTGAATTTTCTCAATTTTTTCAAATGGAACATCCTGTATATTTTCGCGTTGTGATGTAGAAATGAAACACGAAAATTTTTTGTAAGTACTTTCCTGTGGCTAATTTCAACAATTTTCGCTTTATTGAGCAATAAGTACAAAATTCAAGAATAAAATTAAAATTAGGTTTCTTCAAATAATTTATTATAAAAAATTGTAATAAGTGCTCCACATGTTGCCCATTTCGATTAACACACGTCTCTATGCGCTTTTGAAATGAGGTTTCTACTGTTCCTAAAATTGCCGGTGTGATAGAGCAAAAGCAGTTATTATCCTTTCCTTCATATTTTGTACTGTTGTTGGTGTGTTTTTATAAACAATATCCTTCACGTATCCCCATAAAAAGAAATCCATTTTTGTAAGATCTGGGGATCTAGCAGGCCATTTAGTGGGTCCATTTCTTTCAATCCATTGGACTGGATAGGTATTATTTAAATGGTCGCTATCTGCATTTAAATAATGTGGTGGGACACCATCTTGCTGATACCACATCTTATTTCGAATCGTTTCAGGAAGATTCACTAATAATTGTGGCAGATGGTTTTCCAGAAAATGAAATTATATAGCTCCAGTCAATGTACCGTCGAAGAAATGTTGCCCTATTATATATTCTCCAATAATTCCTCTCCAAACGTTTATAGACCATCTATGCTGATTTTCAACTTGCCTAAAAGAGTGAGGATTTTCCGAAGCATAGTAATGGAAATTGTGCCTATTAACAAATCCATTATTATGAAAAGTTGCCTCATCAGTGAATAAAACATTACTGAAGAATGTGACATCTTGCATTTTATCTCTGGCCCAATTTCAAAACTGTAGACGCATTTGAAAATCGCCAGCAGATAGTTTCTGGTGCATTTGAACATGATATGCATGAAACTTATTTGTTTTTAAGATTCCTACTGATAAGCTCACTTCTCTCTGACTAATATGGGGATTCTCAACCGTTGCCAGCACCACAGAGAAATCATTTTATTCATTCACAACACTTTTTATTCTTTCACTTCTTTTATATTCGAAATTTCCAGTTTCCACAAATCTATCGAGAATGTTTTGGAGGATGCTAACATCAGAAATTCTTCTTTCAGAATACCTTTGCTTATAGATTCTACTGGCAAACACAATTTCTGTCTGACTCGCCCAAAACAAAAGTCATGTCTACAAGCTCCGCTTTATTAAAATTTATTTTGTAAAACTGACGACGGATAAGTGCGATAAATGTTCGTTTGTACAAGACAATTTATATTAAACTGAGGTTTTATTGCTTGTCGAAAAACGAAAAAATTTACAAAAAACTATTACAGTAAGGGACCAGTTAAATATTATTTACCCACTTCAATGGATTGGAATAAATGGTCCCACTAAATGGCCTCATTTCAAAAGCGCATAGAAACGTATGTCAATCAATATGGGCAACATGTGGTGCACTTAGTGTAAAATTATCTAATGAATTATTTGAAGAAACCTCTATTTTTTTTTCTTGAATTTTGTACTTATTGCTCAATAAAACGAACATGATTGCAATTAGCCATAGGGAAGTACTTACAAAAAATGTTCATTTTTCATTTCACATCGTTAAGAAAATTGAGAAAATTCAGTTTAAAAAGTTCTTAATTGAAAAATAATTTTTGGCCACCCTGTACATTTTTAGGAAGTAAAAATGATTCAAAAACATTGATTAGATGTCTCGTAACTAGTATTCATATAAGTTTTTCTTAAAACCCATAATTGTGACTGGTGATTTTTTCAATTTGCATCTGTAGATGGCATTATTTCAACAAAAACTTATTACATCCAAGTGGCTGGGAGATAGCCAATAATAATATAGAGTCTAGAAAGAATAGAGTTTAGAAAGTGGCTTCAAAAAATGTACTGATATACTTAGCATTCCATTTAAAAAAAAGGCACTTGATCCTGTAATTTCGTCTTGGCTCGCCCTGTATTATCATAATTTCCGATTATAGGCTTCTTTGTCTAGTTTACTTGTATTGTTTTTTTAACTTTTAGCTATCGTAGAACTCGAAATATCGAAGTCCGTCGCATTATTGCCCCACCCTGTATATTGCAACTGAAAATGATTGAAAAAAAAACTAATGAATTTTAAATTCCGAGGGTCAAAGATGAGAGAATGGAGGACAAAATAATAATAATAATAAGGTTTATTTGCAGTTATTTACAATTACAATACAGAAAATGAAAGATACATTAAAAAAAATTATACATCTAGTAGATAACTACAAGAGAGACTGGAAACAACATGGCCTCTAAGACTTGCTGATCAGAGTTTCAACCTCAGGAAAAATAAAACATTTTTGAACTTATAAAATATTGTCCGTAGAGTGAGACAAATAATTATAAACAAAAACAAAAAGTTAATTATAACATTTAAAGTAATTATTAAAACCAAAAGAATATATGTATATATGTACATAAAGGGGTACATATTATTACGTGTTTTTTTATGATGTCCACTAAGAATTCAAGAAATGATGCTTTAATTTCAATTTGAATTGGTCTATCTACTTCTAAATTTTTGGAAACATTAGAATAAGGTAATTTTGTATCATTTATTGTTACATTAATAATTTGTTCAACAGATACACATGACTTACCAAAAACAGGAATTGATGATTTGTTAGGATTTATGTTTAAATTATGTTGCTGGGATGTATCAATCAATTTTTTTCAGTTTGGTATTTAGAATTAAATTAGTGTTCTCCAAATTAGTAAAATCAAAATGTATATGTAACTGAGTGTCATCCTCATAGTAATGAATGTTTACATTTTTCAAATTAGAAACTAGGTTACCGGTATAAACACTAAACCGCAATGTCTTCAGTATAGAGCCTTGAGGTACATCACATAAAATATTCCTAGAATTGGATAATAAGTAGTCTTTTTCTATCAAATTAACTGCGTTATGTGAAATTCCAATGAAAAGCAAAATTGCTAATAATATCTCATTCCTGATGATGTCGAAGGCCTTGGAATAATCTAATCATGTCAGAACTGTCGTTTTTCCCTGATCGATGTCTCTCAATATATCGTCAGTTATATTAAATAACGCTGTTGTACAGCTATATTCACTACGAAAACCTAAATGGTAACTGGGTAAAATGTGATACTTTTCAAGATGTGCTCGGATTTGAAAATTCTTGATTTTTTCTAGAACCTTTAACATAAAAGGGAGAGTACTTATTATACGCAGATCATTAAAACCAATTATATCATTCTTTTTAAGTAAAGATACCATACGTGACATTTTCCAACAATTAGGAAAACGTTGTTCTAAACAATAGTTAATGACGTCAGTAAAAAATGGTAAAAAGATCGGACAACATTAGGAGTAACATATCAATGTTAATTTCATCTGAACCTGCAGCTTTAGATTTTATGTTTAACAAATATTTATTAAACTGTATTTTCAGATACGGTCTCAAAATTAACTAACAAATTGAAATTCATTTTAAATTGTTACAGTAAAATTGTAAAAGGCCATTATCGTTACCAACATTCGCATGTGCATTTTGAAAAAAGTTGTCATTAATATAATTTATCTCGTTTAATTGTTCTGGAATTTGAATATTTTAAAATTTGTTGTAAACATCTAATTCTTTCAATTTTTTCCACAAAATTTTACTTGAATTAATATTGCCAACTTTATGTAACCACCCTTTTTCTCATTTCATATGGCTACATTAATTTGGTTACGTACACTTTTATAGCAGTTCCAATGCGCTCCATTAGTGGATGTTTTATATCTGTTTAAGGCTTTGTCCCGTAAAGTAATTAATAATAAAGCGAGATAGTTTTATTTAGGTTCAAAATAAAAAAAACAAGGTTTAGTGCCATATCCCCAAAAAAAAAACAATTATGTAGCTACGAACACCTATTTCGGTGTTATTGCCCCTCATCAGCATAGCGTAGCTAAGGAATTGAATCTAGGATGGGATAGATCAGGAACAAGAACTAAAATAAGGCTGGAAAGTATAGTACACAGTACTCAATTAGTGACTTCACGTTACCATGTGCCACAAATGGGGCCTCGATGAGCACAGTTAACACACAGAGCTCTATGTATACTGCTCGTCACAAATGGGGCCTCGATGACCACAGTCGACACACAAAGCTCTATGTGTGCGGCCCCATTTTTGGCACATGGGAACATGAAGGCACTAATTGAGTACATTCCAGCTTTATTTTAGTTCTTGTTCCTGAGCTATCCCATCCTAGATCCAATTTCTTAGCTACGCTACCCTGATGAGGGGCAATAACTCCGAAACACGTGTCGGTAGCTGCATAATTGGTTTTTTGGAGGCTATTGCACCAAACCTTCTTTGTTTTATTTTGAACCCCAATAAATCTGTCTCGCTTTGTTTGTATCTGCCAGGTAGAAACGAGCAGTACGCATAGAGCACTGTGTGTTGACTCTGCTCATCTAGGCCCCATTTGTGGCGCGTGGGAACATGAAGGCACTAATTGAGTACATTCCAGCTTTATTTTAGTTCTTGTTCCTGATCTATCCCATCCTAGATCCAATTTCTTAGCTACGCTACCCTGATGAGGGGCAATAACTCCGAAACACGTGTCGGTAGCTGCATAATTGGTTTTTTGGGGGCTATTGCACCAAACCTTCTTTGTTTTATTTTGAACCCCAATAAATCTGTCTCGCTTTGTTTGTATCTGCCAGGTAGAAACGAGCAGTACGCATAGAGCACTGTGTGTTGACTCTGCTCATCTAGGCTCCATTTGTGGCGCGTGGGAACATGAAGGCACTAATTGAGTACTGTGTACTGACTGTACTTTCCAGCCTTATTTTAGTTCTTGTTCCTGATCTATCCCATCCTAGCTCCAATTCCTTAGCTACGATACACTAATGAGGAGAAATAACTCCGAAACACGTGTCCGTAGCTGCATAATTGGTTTTTTGGGGGATATTGCACTAAACCTCCTTTGTTTTATTTTGAACCCCAATAAATCTATCTTGTTTTGTTTGTGTGTGCCAGGTATAAACGAGCAGTACACATAGAGCTCCGTGTGTTGACTGTGCTCATCGAGGCCCCATTTGTGGCACGTGGGAACAAGAAGGCACTAATTGAGTACTGTATACTGACTGTACTTTCCAGCCTTATTTTAGTTCTTGTTCCTGACCTATCCCATCCTAGATCCAATTCCTTAGCTACGATACGCTGATGAGGGGAAATAACTCTGAAACACGTGTCCGTAGCTGCATAATTGTTTTTTCTTGCGGATATGGTACTAAACCTTCTTTGTTGTATTAACAATTTAATATTATCTGTTAACCATGTGGATTTATTTTCCTAATTAACACTTCTTTGACGAATGTGAATGATTATCAAAATTACCGTATTAGCACGCTTGAAGTTATAATTGAAAAGAGTACAAACCAAGCAGAATAATGGTTGGCAAGTAGGTATAGCTTTAAAGTTTACTTTGAAAGAAATAGTGGAAAAGTTTGAATTATAATATTTACTAACAGGGTAAGAAAACGATCTCATGTAAATTGTAGTGGTGTGCTTTGGCACAAAAGTTTTATTATGGTGTCGAGTGTTGACTCCGTGCAAAGCACTACTGAATAAAATTATTGAACATAAGGCGGTAACAAATTTATAATAAAAACAGCATATATGTAGAATTCTTCTTTCTTTCATGCTATGTAATTTTTTGTTCGATGTGTATTTGTAATCGTATAATGCCTTTAAACATCGGGTTCTTTAAATTACAAGAAGGTGTTTTCTGCATTTGGAAATATGTTCACCCAATCCTAAAGTGGGATACATTTGCTGCCATAAGTTTTTTGTAACATCGAAATATTTAAGAGTTCATTATTTATGGATATCTTTAAATTAATTAGGCACTGTTTACTTTTACGTTGCAATATCTTCCAAATAACATAACAGAAGACTTCTTAGGATTAATTGTATGTGAGTGATTAAGGGGCCTAGTCAGGAAAAAGCTTCGGATAGCTGTGTCACTCACTCTCTAGAAAGTTTTTATACATTCGCCGCTGAATAATTTTGCTCTTGACTATACGTTCACTGGACGTTTTATTCACCGACTTCATTGAGGTGCGATTCCCGATAGAGGTAACACTTTCTTGCTCCACTTGTAGTGACAAAGATACTTATTTAGAAAATTCTTTTTAACCAAATGGTACGGAATAGAAGTTTGAAACTTGCTGAGCATAATTATGAAGATTCATTCTAGATGACATGTATGAATTTTACCTCGAATTTTACCGATTGATATCATAATTCAGGAGCTAATCACGTCCAAATTTAACTTATATTTACAGTATAAATTTTCCCTACATAAAGTGAAAATTAATTAAAATAGATATACATGTACCCTCTAGTACACTTTCAACTACTGATCCTCCAAATTTGGTGTAATTTGACCAAACCGTATGGAAGAAATAAATTTTTAAAAATTATCTTACAAACACTGGTTCGATTAGCCCTCTTAAGTGTAGCATGTAGTAATGCAGATAAATCTGTAGTATTTTTTTAACAACCGTCATCAACATTATTAATTGCAAAAGATATATACATTTGGGTGTCATCTGCTTAATAATGGCATTCACAAAAGAGCACATACGCATAAAAATTGGCAATAAAAATTGTAAATAAAAAAGGGCCTAATAAGGATTTCTGCGATACTCTACTTTTGACTCTCCAAGAGTACATGATTCAATAAAACTGCTCACGACCAACTAAATAACTGTTTAACAACGCTACAGTATCAGCTTCAAAACCAAAATAGTGGAAAACCGCTAAAAGTAACCCATGATAATCAAGTCAAATTCCTTAAAGTAATCGAATAACACATGCGTCGTTAATTTATTTTTGCCAATAGCATCGGTCACTTTTAGCGGAGCAGATGCTCAGGCCGTTTTCCACGAAACACCAATACACCATATATACTGCACTCGACGCGCGTTTCGCTAACCAAGTTGGCATCATTTGGAGATGATTAAAACTTTTTCAGTTTTAAACATTTCTAGATGATGTCAACTTGGTAGGCGAAACGCGTGTCTAATGCAGTATATAGTGTTATGGTGTTTCGTGGAAAACTACGTCAGTATTATCTTCACATCAAAGGTTCCAACCTATTACATGAAAATCAAGTAATAATTGAAATTTATTAAGGTGCTCTCGAATTTGATAATTTAACACATTTCTTTAATAATTTAGAAAGTACTGACAAAACGCTTATATGCCTTACATTTTTCAACTTTATTGGCCTCACAGTTTTTGGTAAAGGTATGATATGTGATAATTTTCGACATTTAGAAATTTTCTTTTTTTTTTCAGTGGATGAATGAACTGTGTAGAGGAAGGCTCAATATAAGGGCTGTCTACACTAATGCTTGCTACATTAAAATGTTCAGAATATAAATCCATATCTAATAATGTACTAGCTAAACCTACATGAATAGATTCCTTTACTATTTGTATTTATCTTAAACTTTCTAAATTTTCTTGCAATTCAATTATTTCTTTATAACTGGTGCTAAATATGTTTAAGTAATTAATATTGAAATCTCCGCTACATAAAATATTCTCAAACTTATGTAGCACTTATTTGAAAACCGGTAACCAAAAAAAAATTATTGTGAGTAAATATGAGAGACGAGAGTATATAGAAACGCTAATCTAAATTAACAAAATTAATTAGAAATAACAAGAAGACAAAAACTACGTAATCGATGTATTCTTAAGCTATTAAAATTATAATTGGCCGTATCGCCAAATTTAACAAGAAAGTCCTACAAGTCCTTTAACCGCAAAGTTAAGCATCTTAGAATATAGCTGGCTGCTGTACTATGCTTGGATTCATTTGGCATAATTTGGCTGTTTGAAGGCGGCATTGTTAAGCTTTTTATTGTAATTATCTGGGGAATCTTAATTAAACCTTTTGCATATCTTTTGTAATTAGTGGTAAGGCACGTCGGAACTGCCTCCGGACACTGATCAGTCGCACAAATTACAAACACTTTGTTAGGCAGTGCCAATAGTATCGACGTTCGTTTATTGCGATATTGTTATCAGTAAAAGATTTATTTAATGATCAGAGACACATTTGCCATTATAATAATAACATAAGAAGTTATTACGTGACACCAAAAATAGTTTTCAATAAAATTTCTTATGAATTCAAAATTTAGAGAATTGTTTCGATGTATACATGGGCTTCAGTATAATCTATCCACTCGCATTTTTTTATCACAAATTTTCAGATATATTAAAAAACATGTATTATAAAATTATAACGAATTTAATTCAAAACAAAATAATTTTTTCCAGAAAAGTTTATCTACTTTTGAGAAAATTTAATTAAAAGGTTATAGGTTATAGGTTATAGATTATAAAATTTTTTCAGATAACCAAACAGCTATAAAAACTCTTGGCTCCTACCGCTGTAACACAAAAACGGTATGGAACTGTCAGAAGGCTCTAAATCATTTGAGCAAAAACAACAAAGTGACTCTGGTCTGGATACCCGGCCACTCTGGTATGGAAGGTAACGAAATAACCGACTCCTTGGCCAGAGAATGAGCTGGATCACGAATCATTGGACCAGAACCGATACTACTTGGCATATCTTCAAGTACTGCTAAGATGGCTATCTCAATCTGGACTGAAAGGAAAACTCTCCAATATTGGCAAGAGTTACCAGGATTAGTTCATTCGAAGGCGTTTGTAAAATACCCTTTGAAATCAAGAACTAAGAAACATTTAGAGTTAAACAGGGTAAATCTGAAAACTCTAACACGCCATATACCGGGCACGGCCGACTAAACTGTCATCAGCATAAACTCGGACTAGCGGAAAACGCCGAGAGCCGTCTATGCTTGGAGGATGATGAGAAGGCAGACCACGTCTTATGTACGTGTCCCGCTGTGGAGAGGATCCGATTTTCAATATTTGGCAAAGGGCAATTGCTGCTAGAGGATGTGGACACATCCTCACCCAATAAAGTTATCATAAAAACCGCACAATCACTTCACGTGCACCTGGTAAAATCCCTTCCACAGATCGAGGCATAAAGATTTTACCGGTACAAATTTAGCTACGACTGAGATGGGACTTTCCGCAGATCAAGACATAAAAGTCCTATCATTACGTCAGTATTAAAGAGAAATCACAAGCGCATAGTCCCGGTGCTTGTTGTTGAACAGATAACCCGCTTCTATTAAGGATTTGCGAAATTTCCCGAGTATCTCTGACCTATTCACTTCAGAAAATAATATACGGTTGCAGCGAAGCACACTGAATATCTGAAACTGCGTGTTGTTAAGTTAAGCACTGACTAGAGAACTTTCTGTTTTCATCAGCGCGTTCTGATTTATACCCAAATTCGGACGAAAATAGTGGCGGGGATCTACGCGACGCGTGAAATTGTCAGCTGCTGTCCGTGGCAGACGTTATTTAAGCGAGCTCGGCGCATCGTATTTAAACAAATTTCCTGCGTTAATTCATGTAAACAATTTTTTACAAAATATTTCCAGACTGGGAAACGCTTTCTCATAATTTTAAACCTATATTTCCAAAAGAAATAGTTTAAAACGGCCATTTACTAATATTTAAAATAAATCAACTAATAACTTATCCACTAAATTATTAAAACAAATAGAAACATATTTCCTTGCCATGAATAAATAATTTCAACCTGGTTTGAAATTAAACTAAATTAAATTAAACTACTCTCCTCTTACTTGGTTAAGTACAAACACAATAATCGATTTATCATTAGGATACCAAAATAACCTAAGATTACCATGAAAAGAAACCGGTTTGAAACAATTATGTTTGAGAAATAATTTTTATTCGAAATACTGGATTTGTAAAATAAATTAAACTTTGGTTTAAAATGGCTTTAAAAGAAATATTAACACAAGTTATCGTATACAGGGTGTACCAAAGTGAAAGAAGAACCTATTTAGGTTTTATTGCAATAGAAAACTATTACTGAAAAAAATCACATCGTTACACAGATAAAATCACGAGTGGTGAACACGTTTATTAATATGCACAATTTACTTTTATCCGTTGAATATTGGCCGTAGATGTATTACACACCTGAGAATCGCTGTTTCACTTGGCTAGAATAACGTGCAAAGCCAGCTAGACTGCAGTATCGTAACAGCTGAGCTGTGGTGTACACAGGGATGGTGAAATGAATAAAAACATCGATATATCGACATCGATAAACATCGGCGCTTAGGCATCGATGCGGTCGGTACTTTGAAAGGAAAACATCGATGTTTGGCATATATCGACATTTTTACATTTGAAGTGTACCGGCATTTCAGCAGGTGACAGTGACAAAATTACAATAAAAAGCTCTTTATATTTTAAGGAATATCTTATAATTTTTTTAAGGTCTGCATAGTTTACTCGAATATTTTATGTCAGTCTAACGTCTATAATAACTGCAGCCTATAAAGTTCAATGATAAAACCAATCAAACGGATACAAACATCATTCAACTTCGATCAATTTTCGATGTTAGTATATCGATGCATTGCCATGCAGACATCGAGGGCAAAACATCGATGTTTATGGCCGTGTTCGCCCCTCCTTGGTTTTATCTGTATAGCCCAGAGCTTTATTTTAGTCTCCTAAGAAAGAACTATAATATACCCCGTGTTTTTACATTTTTTTAGATTCCATAGAGAATATGAGTATATTGAGTTTTTAAACGGCGCTTTCATACTAGTTTCTGCGATATTGTAAATCAATGTAGTAGATTTTTATAGTACTCCAATTTTCAAGTTATATATAAGTATAGGTATGTTTTTAAGATATTGATCAGTTTCATAGCACGTCTTCCTGTAAGCATTTATTTTAGACCGTGTATACAAATTTAAACTTCCTGAATATTACATTAGGCACTATAAACATCGTCGGTTCAGTAGACAGGTCATCAACCTTTTATGCTGAGCCCAAGTTCGACCCCGGAAAAAGATCAATGTTTGCTGTTAAACTACATGAAAAATACGAGATAATACGTTTCTTTTTCATTACCACCCTGTATGAAATAAATTGAGTATATTTCACAATAATATATAAATTTATGTAAGTATCAAACCAATTCAAATCCAATGATATTATTTGAATTTCATATCTCGAAAAAACTCGTAAAAATGTTTTTCCATGGCCTTTCATTTATTTATTTTTTCGCCTTCCAAATATGGATGTAGAAAATAAATATATGAAAATCATCTAATGAAAGAAATAAACTGTTTACCTATGTATAATAGCTTGAGTTAAGCCCACAACAATACGTGGACCCTCTATATATCCACATTATCGTCCTCGGGCATCGTAGAGCCTCTGCAATATTGCGCATTTTAATGTTATCCTGTGAGGACAATTCAAGCCGGATGCGACCAACTGATCCTAAATCCCTCATAAAAAAATACATCGCGCACATTGAAAACATACGGAATTTCGATTGTTTCCTATCTGAAATATCTTTTTTAGAATATCGTGGTACATTTGTAGGTTTAATATCTGACCCGGGTAATTAAAAGCCATATTTTTGCATCTAGATCAGCCAATAAAAGAATAAAAATGGCCATTATATATTGTGATCCTAACATTGTCAAACACATTGATTTAGTTCATAAAAAATTGAAATTAATTACACCGATAACACTAATTTTAAACCTAGTAAAGGAATAAAAAGTATAAAAATTATATTTAGAAACCAATTTCAGAAAATGAACTTGGTATAGGTTCTTTCATACCCATTTTAACATTTATTGTTTCCTTTGCATGTAGGGTAGCCATTGAACTAAAGAAAATTATATACAAACAATTTTAGTCAAAAAAAGTTTTATGTCGGGTAATTTAATATACTGCAATCTATATGTTTAAAAAAACTATCACGTCTGCACGTTATACTTAGAATGAAGAATAGAAACTATTTGCAAGCGCAATGAATAAATAAGGGAATAGATTTAACTCCTTAAAAACAATACATCCATGGTTATAAGATGCGAGTTTCAATAGTGAATTTTCCTTGGGCCCTACGGAAATTGATATTTTGATTGTGTATTGCAAAAAGCTATATAAGCTCTGTGATCATTTAAAGCAGATCAACGTGGACTTTATGGGAAATTAAGAGATCATAATCTCTTTCATTAAAATTTGGATTCTTCTTCGGTAAATAGTAGGAGATTGCACTTGTAGCAATAAGAAAAAGTCAGTCAAAAATAATAACATTTTTACAAGTTCAAACTCAAGTTATTCAAAAACTGAATAACGTTACCCAAACGCGTTGCCAAATTTGGTCAAATGAGTGGTTGAAAGCAAACCTTAACCTGAAGAATAGGAATGGAAGAAAAATTTAGGTAGACTTATTTTAGTAAATTCCACCCAACCGCCTGCTTCAGAAGTATCTTGAATCCAGTTATATGTAAGTGCGTGAAAATTTGTAATGGAAAATGTAGGTGCATTCGAAGAGGGTTAAAATGTTCATTACTCTGTGAACATTGTCGTATCATATCATATCACCCT